>ML799056.1:99614-125909 GCA_009831015.1 Picea engelmannii | reverse complement strand
ACTTCCAAAATCAAACATATTTTAAATACAGAGAGAGATTTTACTCCAGAAATCTAATTGGAAAAACCAAATTTGAATAATTTATCAGTTTTCATTTCTATAATATTTGGTTACAATCAGCACATAAAACAATTAGAAATCACAAAAATTAATATTGAAATTAATCATTAGAAACAACTGGTTTGTGGGTTGATTCCTCAGAGAAGAATCGCGACATAAAAGAACTAAACATAATAGTTTTTAGCAAGTCAACCCAAGGCACACGGCTTCTGGTGGACTTTCATCTCAAGTTAAATCTCAACAGGTGCCTGGTTATGGTCTAATCTAATAACATGGTTTTGAAAGGTATCCTAACAGCTTTTAAGTCTGGAAAAATTAATTAGACTCGCTAGTACAGAATTACATCTGACTTAAACGGAACAGAGATATGGTTCAAATATAAAGGTCAAAAAACTGTGTGGCTGCTCCTCTCACATAAAACATATTACCAATCAGCACGAATAAAACAGAGTGTGAGTTAGCGGCCTTCTTTTGTGGAGGGAGATATCTTATAGAAAGGAAATACAGAGAAATAATAGATAAAACATAATAGAGTTTTTCTATTATTTATTCTCACCTTTAGAATGGGGATGAGAAATAATAGAAAAAACTTACAATAACTTTTATTTTAAAAAACAAAAATAACATATATTTTTATAAATATAATAATAATAATAATAAACTTAGTTTTTTATATACATATATTAAGGTGAAGGTGAGAAATAATACATATTTTCATAAATATAATAATAATAATTTACTTTTATCACATATATTAAAATAAATTAAATTTATTTAATTTTAATTTTATTTACTTATTTTTATTAAAAATCTCCTAAATTAATAGACTTTTTTAATCTGAGATCAATTTAATAATTGCTCTGGTTTTAATGTCCACTAATTAAATTTGTTTAATTTTAATTTTATTTACTTATCTTTATTAAAAATCTTCTAAATTAATAGACTTTTTTAATGTGAAATCAATTTAATAATTGTTCTGGTTTTACTGTCCACTAATTAAACTTATTTAATTTTAATTTTATTTACTTATCTTTATTAAAAATCTACTAAATTAATAGGCTTTTTTAATCTGAGATCAATTTAATAATTGTTCTGGTTTTAATGTCCACCTTAATAACTGTTCGGGTTTTACTGTGAATAGAGTGCATTTAAGCTTTATTACTGCATTTTTTTATAGATATTTAGCTGGATGCATGGAGCGCTTCTGCTTTAGCTTCTTTATAGAACCGGCTGCTTCCCCTAAGAACGTGCATTCAATGTGCAGCTAGCAATCATTCCCAGGAGAGGATATGTGAGGCCGCGGCACAGTTGGGAGCACAATTTCTGGTTGTGGGTAGCCATGGACATGTTACTTTCGTCATGTTTTTAATCATACTTGTGTTTACCATATGTGTGCTTCAGTCTAATTCGACGATGAATTCCGTGCTTAATTAATTCGGTGAAGAGTTTCAAATGGTCCTCAAAGATTCCATATTCCATATTGTGAAAACCTATTTCTTCTTAAACTATTATTTATAATTTATAGTGAATTATATATAAAACCATTACTTAGGATGAATTATATATAAAAGAGATCTCTTTCATATTGACTGTAAAATCTATGTATTTTTAAAAATGTATTTTTTAATACATTATTCTATTTCCTAGATCGATATGTTCATATTTTATTCTGTTTATCTCTTTCATATTTACTGTAAAAGCTTTTTTTATCTATTCAAATGGTCTGAACGTTTCCTTACGGTAAAGAGCTTCAATTTATATCAAACCATTGTCTAGGCAGCTGTTGTTTACTTTTCCAAATGGTTTTTATCGGTTTAATACTATAACGACCGTGCCGTTCCTCGCTTTTCCCGGAACAGCTTTTGAATCGTCTATACAACTTATGCTGCTTAAATTAGTGCTGCTGGAACGGCTTACTGGTTATGCATCTGGCTCCGCCACCCGAGTCTCTACTGGTGTCTCCCCCGATGGGGAATATCTATCAGGTCTCAAATATATAATATAATATAGATTTCCAAGTCGTTCAATCTCAGTCAATTCAATAGCCCGAAGCAACCATTTTGTTGATTCTAATCCAATTTCACCTTAGATCGGACAGGCAGTAGATTAAGAAACAAGTCCAGCTCCAGGTCCAGCAGTAGTTGTATTTTAATAACCAGAATTTTTTTAGTGTTAACCACTTTACTGTTGGAATATATAATTCCTACTTATCTAATGTTCTTGTTAATATATTGAGACGTAGAGTTAATCTCTAAGTGAGTTGTGTGATCCTATTATTAAGAGGTTGTTAGAGAGTTAGATTGGTGAGATCCTAGTTTGGTGTGTGATTGAGATATTCTCTCAATCTCTATTTAGAATAAGTTAGATCTAATAACAACCTGTACACTCTATATAATAGAGTCCATTGTATTGATATCGTAAGCAATTAAATATTTGTTTATCACTCTACTCTCCCATTTTAACATTTACTAACACTCAGAGTAGTTAGGGTGAAAAATGGTGACATTTAACCAGGTTACTAACATTAATATGTATGGTTATGCTTATATATATATCAAATAATAATATGAACCATGAATCTAGATGGCTTATTCACCTTCAATTCCTCATCTTCTATTACTTATCCAAAGGGTTCGGGTTGTTGTAACATATTCAATCCCACTTTCACTTCCACATCTTGCCTTACCTAGCCGAGGGGTTATGACTATTGTAACATATCTAGTCCCCTCCCCTCTATGGGTAATTGAGAATACTAGGTACTAAATTTTGTTTTCCTCAATTCAAATTGGATGTCAATTATGAGCTCATAGGCCAATTCTTCTCCTAGAGATCTTTCAAATCAATGTATTCTGGTTCTCCAAGAAAGAAATTATGGCCTCTTGATGTTTTCGTGCATTTTTTTTTTCCTAATGTGCAAATTCAAGCTTCAAATGAATGTATTCTTGTATAATTCCAATCTCCAAGAAAAAGGTTATGGCTTCTTGATGTTTTCATGCATTTTTTTCCCTATAAATACGAGCTTCAAATGAATGTATTCTTGTTCAAATCCAATCTCCAAGAAAAAAAGTTATGACCTCTTGATGTTTTCATGCATTTTTTTCCCTAATTTGTAAATACTATACGATCTTGTTTATAGGCTCTTTAATTTATATTCCAAAACCAAGCTTCAATTGAGCACCAATCTTGATTATTTAAGACTTCTTAATGTACAAATACGAGCTTGTTTTATTCTATCAATAATCTCTTTAAATTAGGTTCCAAAACCAAGTTTCAATTGAGCATCAATCTTGATTCTTTAAGACACCGGCTGAAACAAGTTCCAAAGGCTTACTATGACGGGACTTTCCAAAGTATATAAATCCATTTCATTTACATTGAGAGGTGCTCAAGAGTATGTTAAAGCTCCTAGAAACACATATTTCATTTACATTGAGAGGTGCTCAAAAGTATGTTGAGCTTCCTATAAAACACATTTAAATAGATCAAACCTTCGATGAGCAACATCATGAATTCAAAACCCTCCAATTCCAAGGAGGCTTAAGTACACCTTGGTCATGAAGAATGAAATGTGGTACATAGTGCCAAAGGGGTAGAGAAAGTCAATAGTAAGTTTCAGGTGGCTCTACAAAATCTGGTAGCGTCCAGAAGTTTAATTTCAGGTTTGTGGCAATAGGGTTCTTCCACAGAGAGAGATTGGGATTGGACTATGAGAAGATATTTTCTCGAGTCCCTAGGTACACTTCTATTCGATCAATTATGTTTTTATCTTGATTTATGGGATGGAAGATACATGGATGTGAACTTTTCTTAATAGAATAATTGAGTAGCCTGGGGTTTTGATGTGAATGGGAAGGAGTTCCATATTTCCAGCTTTAAGAAGGTCTGTTATTTGTATGTCTCAAATAGGCACTAAGAGAATGGTATTTTAGGATTGATGGATATTTGCATAGTGTTAGTTTTACTTCACCAAAAGATATTGCAAAAAATGTTCATATTGCAATGTTTGGAAAAGTTTGGCAAAAAAAAATAAAATTTTCAATCTATTTCTTTTACAATCAGTATTGCTCCTTTAATTTCTAACATAAATTTTTTATTATATTTAACTCGATCATTAATCCTTAGATAAGAGAGATTTATATCTCACTCACTTTACCAACATATTATCGAATTTAACTATGGTCTTTATTCTCAGTCTTTTGCAGAGATCTCCATGCAATTATGAATGCAAACTACTCTGCAATTCATAATACAGCATGCTATGAGTGTAGATTGCATACAAGAAACCAATTGGCATTGTTGTGATAGGTATCTAATTTTAAGGTTCTCTGTCATAATTACCATGGCCAATACACTCTCCTCAATGAGACAATAAATCTGCGTTTTGGGATCTTGGGAAACAATTGGTTCTGAAGTTTTTGTTGGCATGTACATATATCCTTGCACATTCTTTGGACGAGAAACCTCCAAGGAAAACAACTCTATCAAAGCTACAGGCTCGGGGTCTTTGTTTAATTGTCCACGACGTCTAACCACAACACTGTCAATGTCTCTATATAGCCTTGTCTCCAAGTGTGCAGAGCTCAGCCAAATAGAAACACAATTGGTAAGTGTATGCTCAAGAACCAATGGTAATATTAGTCTGACACAAGACAGCGCTGGTTCTTAAGTTTTCTTGAATGTAAATAGACCATGGAGATTTAAATAGGCTTTTGTTTTTCTTGAGGTAGAGAAATTCAGTGTTGCTTACTCCGGAAGGTTTCATACAACATAACACAACATTAATTAAAAAAACGTATATATGGCTCCAGCAGATATGAAGTCAATCCCCGGCTCAAATAAAAACAACTACTCCAAATAAAATAAATGACCAACAACACTTATGTTCAATGCAACGTCCTCAACATCCACAGCAAGGAATACATATCCGCATTAATACAAAACTGAAATGTCTTCCTAGAAGCCCACGAGCTACAAGACATTTACACGAGTATAATTGTTTGCAAATGTGGACTGGTAATCAATGTTGGAAATCTCTCCAGTAAACATACAAGAATTGGAATTGTGCCGGCAATTAAATGGATCAGTTTTTCTTCATCTTTTACATACATATATAAACAACTGTTGACTGCTATGAAGGAAAAAACATTTCATGTGCCCAAACACTTTATACCGTCTAACAAGTAATCGCTCTAGCCGTTTGCTGAGGAGAGGACAGCTTTCCTTATTGTATTATTATTAACCTGTCACCTCACCCATTTGAATCTCAACTAAGACAAGGTCTGGGAAGATGCTTACTGAGACAATCCACAACATGACAAAATATGTGAAGCAAACGAATTGCCCAACCAATTAAATCACAGAATGCCAACGAAATAGATTTAAGTTACTATTTGACAATTAAAGACCTCCACTCAGCAAAAGCTCCAACATCTAATTGAATGCCCATCCAACAGGGATGGCCATAGGGCCTCCAATGACCTTCACAAATTCTGAGGATGTAATTTACTGTTAAGGGAGGAATGTACTGCTTATCAGAGGGCATCTGCGGTGTGGCCCAGTTAGTTCAACAACCCATTTCTTCGCTGTGTACGACGCATCTCAATGTCAACGGTCTGCTCAGACTTAAATTGCAGGTATTGAGAGACAAAATTAGAAGCTATTTAATTAAATTCACAATTACACTCTCTCTACCATTGATTCCTGTGATTTAACGGGGCAGATTAATTGACCTTTTTATGCTTTTAGCCAACCAAATGCCTTAAAGTGATTTCAAGGGTTACTTTTCAGCATTTTATTATTACACCTATTAGAAATGGCACAATTAATGGTTTTTTAATTTAAAATTTTAATTGGATGGTTAACAATTGAATTTGTTAATATATTCTTAGTTGTACTCTTAAATCAAAACATGATTTATTATTCATAATTTCCTTTGTATTTATGAATGCATCTTTTTTTATATTTACCTCATTATATTAAAAAATAATTAACATTATGAATACTACATTTAGATAATTAACATAGATTAATATCTATGCAAACCACATTTAAATAATTAACATGCACTCTGAATTTCGGTGAACCTGCCCCCGAGCTAGCGGCTGGGATAGTTTAATTACAACTTCCAAAATCAAACATATTTTAAATACAGAGAGAGATTTTACTCCAGAAATCTAATTGGAAAARCCAAATTTGAATAATTTATCAGTTTTCATTTCTATAATATTTGGTTACAATCAGCACATAAAACAATTAGAAATCACMAAAATTRATATTGAAATTAATCATTAGAAACAACTGGTTTGTGGGTTGATTCCTCAGAGAAGAATCGCGACATAAAAKAACTAAACATAATAGTTTWTAGCAAGTCAACCCAAGGCACACGGCTTCTGGTGGACTTTCATCTCAAGTTAAATCTCAACAGGTGCCTGGTTATGGTCTAATCTAATAACATGTTTTTGACAGGTATCCTAACAGCTTTTAAGTCTGGAAAAATTAATTAGACTCGCTAGTACAGAATTACATCTGACTTAAACGGAACCAATCTTCTATAAAGGTCAAAAAACCAATCTTCTTGGTTAGTGTGGATTTAGTCCCTATCTAACTCAAATTCTAGAGATACCTGTGAAATGCTTCAATCTAGTGAAAACTATCAATTTGTAAGAAAAAAAATTAGGTTACCCATACACAAAATATCCATTAAAAAAAAAAAAAAAATTCCCGTATTTTCTGCAGTGCAACTCACCTGGTTGCTAGTCGAGGAGCTAGGTGCAGCCATGGCGTCGGAACCAGAAAACCTCGATCTCCAATTCGTTGAACAACAAAAAGAATTAACCTAGGACAGTCGTTCTATCCGATGACAATCGACGAAGTCGTGTATCAGGATATATCACGGTTTGGATTTCTATTACACCTCATTAAAANAAAAGTCATCCTGAAATACCACATAAATAAATATTTAATGTTAATAAGAAAGAATATGGATGTTAAAATTTTATTTTGTAATAGTAAATATTGAGTATCCTTGTCTATATCTTATTTATCTTAACAACTAGAAAGACAAGATTAGAAGATTAAAGACTATATCTTATTTATCTTAACAAGTGGGAAGACAAGATTAGAAGATTAGAGACTAGATTTAAGACTATTAATTTTCTGCACATCTACAAAGAATTTAACAAAGTAGCATACAACCTATCAAAAAGGCACTCAAAGACAATATAGATTTGCTTTTTTTTTATGAAGATGTTTAATAAAGTAGCATACAACCTATCAAAAAGGCATTTAAAGACAATATAGGTTGGCTTTTTTTATGAAGATTTGGTCAATGAAACTATTCTTAGGATTGGAAAATTTTACATTTTCTAGGTTGGAAATTCATAATTATAATATTTTGGTTAAAATTTTGTATATATTAATTGAGTGACTTTTATACCTTTTATAGGTTATTAATGTCGAAGGAAAAAGTCTATAAATCTTTTTGATAGATATTTTCTTGAAACATATGTAATAAAAAGTTTCATTTGATTCTAATAGAATAATAGTAAATTTGTTTATTAAACCTAGAAGATTATGCATATTGGAAATGGATCTTTTAATTATAAATTAATATAGATGAAATATTTTTAGTAGTGTTTATAAATCAAAGTCTAATATTCAACATCACAATTTGTAATTATTAAAGGTCAATTGGCATCATAATGGTTTATTAGGTTATTAATACCCATAATTGATTGAGATATGTACAACTCTAGTTTTATTTGATACACATGGCTATGTGGGCTTCTTTTGGATTCTGTGTGAGAGGAGTGTTCAATATCTCAAGTGGAACAATGAAACTAAAAACAAAATGCAGTTTTAGAGGCGACACAAGCGATGAAAGAGGAGAAGCATCATAAGAAAATTTAATTGTGAAGATATCAATTGCTTTTAAATGATGGAAGAGGTATTAATGGTTTTGTGTTAAATTTAAAGTTTGTAATTTGTTATGGATTACCATAAATTTGGTAATAAGAGATATTTAATTAATTAACTTATTTTAGTGGATTGATTTAACTTCATTTTAATATTTGAAAAATAAAAATTAATCTTGTCTACCCGTATATATCAACCACTTTTATTTATGTGGTTGTGTTAGTAATATAATAATATGCAACTAGGAACATGAAACCATGAACTAGTATTTGGTTTGAACTTGATTATCTCCATAATCAAAGTAATAGAAATACACATAATTATATCATCTTTCATAATAACAAGTTTCTAAGTGAAAATATAGAAAGAAACATTAAAATCAAATTGAATTATATTGGTCAAATTATGCTAATTTAATTGAATTTAGAGGATTTAATTTTCTAAGATCGTCAAGATTCCAAACTTTTAATAGTAAAAAAGACACACACAAAAAAGTCCAACTATATTAAGAATTGGTGTGGTCCACTAAAAATACAAGTGACTATGATAATTTAGATACCCCTGAATTACAGATTTTTATACCACATATTACCCCACAAATAATAAACATACTAGTAAACAAACAAAATAATTAATAAAAATAACAAACTAAATCACATTCCAAAGAAAATGTCTCACCATAATAATAAATAAATAAAAAATCTATTAATAAAATAGGAAACCATCCCATAAACCTTATCCTTATCACATGCCCATGCCCAAGATATTTCATTTATATACCCTAATGCATATTTAATTAGAAAAATAGAGCCAAAGATATTTCACTTATACACGCTAACGCATATTTATTCGAAAAATATAAATAAGAAGACAATATTCGGATGCCGCATAACTCGCAAAGTCTTCTCCATATTCGAGTGCATTCCATTGTCCTAAAGCATATTTAATTAGAAAAATAGAGCCAAAGATATTTCATTTATACACGCTAACCCATATTTGATTCGAAAAATATAAATAAGCTGACAATATTCGGATCGGCATAACTCGCAAAGTCTTCTCCAGATTCAAGTGCATTCCATTGTCAACGGCTCTTTATATCTTTTTATTTAGATCGAAAATAACGCATACTATGGGCACCTCTATGTATATCTAATAAATGAAAATATTTTTTATTATATTTTAACTATTAACAATAATAGCTAGCATTACACAAACACAATGAAAATTTAGATATAGCTCCTCATTATATTTGTTTATTGCATCAAGAGAGCACAAGATGCTCTCAATTTGTTTAAAAGTGTAATAAGGATTTTGTTAAGCTTAAACTTCCTTCAATGCTTAAGTTTAACATTAGAAATATATAGATAAGGTATTTTACATATCTTATAATTAAGAATGTTTTGCAAAGTGTGAGGAGTAGTGTGAAATTTTTTAAAATTTTATAGACATCATTTACTTAGTAATAAAATATTGGTATTAAGTTCAAAAATTTCACAATGAGTACATTATAAGTTGTAAGTCATCTTAGTATGTTAGTCTACTATGTTAATAGATTGGAATCAAAGAGGAATCCTAATGCAATCATAGATAATCATGGTCAACCATTATAAAAGCAATGTCAATCATATGTAACCATGATCAACCAAATATAACCATAGTAAAACATGGCCAACCATAATCATAGATAGTTAACAATAGTCAATATGGTTATCGATAGTCCGTATGGACAATGATGGTCAACTATAGTCATCCATAGTCAACCATAGTCAACATGGTTATGTGTAGTTAACATGGAAACCCATGGTCAACCATACTCTACTATCATGAACCAAATTCAATCCTGGCCAATAATAATTCAACATATTCAAGCATAGTCACACATAATCAATAATAATAATAGTCAAACATAGTCACACATAATCAATCATGGCTAATCAAAATCAACTTTGGTCAATCATAGTCAAACATCACCAACCATGGTCAACCATGTTCTAATGTCGTCAACCATACTAAAATATCATCAATATTTCAATATTAAGTATACTCGTATTTTAATTCAGGAAAGTGCAAACTACTTTTAAACTTCAAAGTATACTCATATTTTAAATCAGGAAAGTGCAAACTACTTTTAAACTTCAAACTACATGTGAAAAACAATAAGGAACATCCCAATCTGTCAAACAAAACATTTTAGAGTGAAACAATGACTTTTCATTTTGGATTTTTTTATTCATTCATTTATTTTTACAAATAAAAAACATATATAAACTATATCAAATTAATAGATGGTATGTCCACTGGGTGTAACACCAATGGATTCAAATTTCACTTTGTAACATGTTATCTCATACATTATTGTTGAGATGTGGGTAGTGAGTTCTATCCTAGGAATGATAATAATAAATAGATACATTGAAATAATGCAAATATTTTATCCATTTTAAAAGTTATATCCTTATTCATAAAACATTACATTATTATAGATTATTGAGTCGTATTCGAAAAAGAAAAAAAAATAATGGAAATTAATAGTACCATTCGATCATAAAAAAAATAAAAAATGTTGTCATTTGATATCAAAATCATAATTTGTTGAGCTTTAAAAAACCTATCGTCTAAAGTTAAAAATGTTGTCATTTGATATCAAAATCATAATTTCTTGAGCTTTAAAAAACCTATCATCTAGGATTTGTAGGTTTCTTATAGTCACTTTTAATAATGCAACAATATGTACTTTGATATGATGACACTATCCTTAATTTATCTTATTTACAAATTTCCTTTTCCAAATTTTAATATATCAAAGTGGGTATAGCTATGCATCTCTGTATTGAACCATTGGTACTAACTCGCAATTTGTTCCCATGGCTCAGCGAATTTTAAAATTAAAATTTTAATATATCAAAGTGAGTATAGCTATGCATCTCTGTATTGAACCATTGGTACTAACTCTCAATTTGTTCCCATGGCTCAGCGAATTTTAAAATTAAGCATTTAGAAGTTTTACACATTATAATGGTGTACGTTTTTACATATTTAAGGATCAATCCTTATATAAAGGACGTCATTTATATAAACAAATATTCAAACTGAATAAACATGAAGTTGTTGGATTACTTAAATTAATAAACATGAATTTGTTGGATTACTTAAATTATATGTTAGCATCGTTAAGTTACTTCATTATTTTAATTTTTCCAGTTACTTCATTATTTAATTTTTTATGGAAAAAGATTTATTCCAAATTGTAATAGTATTTGCAAGAGTTTTATAAATGAGTATCAAGTCATTTCGTATTCCCAGCCAACAGGCAGCCATGGGCATGGACGGGCGGCCTCTTGCAAAAGTGGCTGATTAGGTTTTTCTTAAGAAAATGATGATAATTGTTTTTCTATGTATATAAACCTCATAGTGATTTGAATATACAAGGAGAGCAGCAAGAATCCAAATAGTTAGCCTTGCGATCTTTGGGTGAAATTTTATTTTCTGGCAAGAGTGTTTGTTGCTTCAATTTTACATTTTCTTCCAACCTGAATGCTTTTGCCATTAATATCTATTTGTTTAATAAGCTTGCTAAATGGATCAAGCTAAAAAGGAAGTAAAGAAGGAAGTGGTTAGGAAATTCAACCTGATAGTTCACCCCTACTCTCTCTTATTTATTAAGATCCCTTCAATCAAAACGAGGTGGCTGCTCCACTCACAGGCGTTCTGCTACTATTCTCCGCGCATAAAACAGAGGAAGAGCGTGAGTTACGCAATGTTTTTGCTATTCATGAGGAGCAGAAGAGGTTGGGGAAATATATGAAAAAATATAAGGGGCATGGTTGCTATTCATTAGTAGAGAAAGAGGTAGGGAAGAATAATAAAGAAAACATATTAGGAGTGGGGATAATTAATAGAGAAAACATATTTGGGGTAATAATAGAGACCCTCATAAGGGTAATATGTTTTCTCTATTATCCCCCCGTCCCACTCTCATTTAGGTATTATGTTTTTTCTATTATTTTCCTCCACCCCAACTTTCATCTAGATAATATGTTTTTTCTATTATTTTTCTCCACCCCCACTCCCGCCTCCACCACTCATATATAAAGGTGAAGATGAAAAGAAAAAACTTACAACAATTTTTACTTTAACAAACAAAAATAATTATATTTTTATAAATATAATAATAATAATAAATTATTTTTTTCACATACATATATCACAGTCAAAGTGAAAGTGAGAAATAATAGAGAAAACCTACAACAATTTTTAAGCCAGCTATTACTGTGCTCGGAAGGCTTCGTAGCATGTCGTGATACTAAATTAAAATAGTAAATGGCTGGGCCACCATGAACCTCTACGCCTAAAATTAAATTATGGCTAACAAACATACTGTGAACTGCCAAACAATTTCCTTACAAACACTCAAAGCATCTTTTTGGTGTTCTATTGTGTTGAATCGCGATCAGGGTACGCAATGATCAGTTAGCCATGTAATTTGTTTTTTATATTAATTATTTTCCTTTCATTATATCTAGAAGAGGAAATAATCGTCATAATAAAGAATAAATATGTTAAAGCTTTGTTTATTTGTTTAAATGAGTTTTATTTTCTCAAGATGAAGGTGTAAAAGCTTTTTTTATTTGGTCAAATTGTCTCAAAGATTCCAAATTAAGAGGAATTTATTTATTTTTGTTAATTTTTTTTTTTTTTAATATGTTTAAATGGTCTTCAAAGATTCCATATTGTAAAGAACTTATTTCCCTGTTAAACTATTATTTAAGGTGAGTTATATATAAAAGAGATATTTTTCATATTTTAAATGGTTTTCAAAGATTTCATATTGTGAAGAATCTATTTTCCTATTAAACCATTATTTAGAGTAAATTATATATAAAATAAGTCTTTTTTATTTTATAAAATAAGTCTCTTTTATAGGCTTTCCACTATGTTTCAAAAATGATATAAATTTCTAGAGATAAAAGATTGGGCATCATTTGGACCCCTCGTGGACAAGTTTCACCCAGTTTCAAAGTATAGGTAGGCTTTCCGCTATGTTTCAAAAATGATATAAATTTGTAAAAAGATGGAGGGAAAACATAAAAGAGAAATAGAGCCAAAAAAAATATGGAAAACTTAAATAAAGCATAGTAAGGTTTGACCACTTTAGTAACATTTAGAATAGTTAGGGAAAATGATATATATATCTTGAATCTTTTGATAAAATCTGAAATTTGAGATAGATTCACTCATACAAATAATATCATGAATCATGATTTTCTTTAACAAAATCCAAAATTTGAGATAAATTCACTTATACAAATTCTACTATCCAAAATCGCACATAGATTTACTCATACAAATGCTACTATGTTAGATTCTGGACTATTTGGAAAGTTTATGAAATTTAAAAATTTCCTTGAAATTGAATGAAATTAACTCCATCTAATTTGAATGGCATTAACTCCATATATATTTTCCTAAAAAAAAGGTTAATCTTTATATTGCCCAATATAAATCTACACAAATTTCACTTTCCCTTATAATTAAATCTACACAAATTTAATTTTCTCTTATAACTGATTAAGAATTTAAATATTTTGAAGCTATAATTATATGAGCCTTAGTCATCTCCACTCTTCCACCATAATCGATGCAAAGCAATTCTAGTAATTGCATTCATTCCATTTCAATTTAAGAGTTTTTGTTCTTTTATCCACTCTCATTGGAATTTAGCTTCCATTACTTGCTTGCTAGCTCGCTCTATATCACATAGATAGAGGAAGAATTCCTTTTTTTGCGGGGAAACTGAATCATTCCTTTTCTGTTACTCAGGTTATGCTATTTTTCTGGTTGGTCTTCCATATTCCATCATAGAAAAGTTATAAATATTGTCTTGTGTCTTCCACACATCTTCTTTTTTGATATTCTAGTTTGGTGAAAATTGAATGGCTAGACATCAATCTTTAGTAGAGGATATCTATTTTTGATGGTGATTTTGTTCAGGGTACAATAGTGAATGCACATCTCCAACTTCTGTTTTTCTTTGGCTCCATGAGAGAGCATACTAGGTTAACTCCCTTACAACTAATTCTTCACTTCATTTTCTTCAATGGTGGACTTTCTTATACAACCTAATGTTAGGTAATGGTGATTTCGAAAACAACTAAATCTCATGCTCAACCTCTCACTTGAGTGAAAGTCTTCAATCAATTGTTGTAATTGTTGGCACTACTTGTCACTACATCCTTTCAAGGGTTCCTTCATCTCCAACGTGTTGCCTACTCTTTGTTGTTTTCATTCTCTCAAAATTAGGGAGACAAACTTTTTCATAATAGCACTAATAAAAAAGAGTTTGGCTTTGTCATGATGTGAATTTATGACATATACCTTTCCATCGTTGACGAGCCTAATTTTTTTTTCTCCTCCTGAAATATGTCATCTCTCACATACAATTATGGGCTTCCCGAAATGACTACACATACATCCAATGTAGAAAAATATGCAAACACTTCATCAAAAAAGTTTTGTTAGATAAAGATCTTGAATCTACATTGCTTATTCACCTTCAATTCCTCATCTTCTCTTACCTATTGAAAGGTATCCAATCCCCACTTTCAATTCCACATCTTTCCTTACCTATCCGAGAGGTTATGAGTATTGCAACATACCCAGTCCCATCTATCCATAATTGAGAATACAAGGTACTAAATTTTGTTTTCCTCAATTCAACTTGGATGCCAATTCTGAGCTCATACTCAAATTCTTCTCCTCGAGAGCTTTCAAATGAATGTATTCTTGTTCAATTCCAATCTCCAAGAAAAAATTTATGTCTTCTTGATGTTTTCATGCATTTTTTTTCCTAATATGCAAATGCGAGCTTGTTTATTCTATCGATAGGCTCTTTAAATTAGGGTCCAAAACCAAGTTTCAATTGAGCACCAATCTTGTTTAAGACACCCGTTCAAACAAGTTCCAAACTCTCGCTATGACGGGACTTGCCAAAGTATATAAATCCATTTCATTTACTATGTTAAATTTATATCGAAATACCTTGATGGTTCACGGAGATATTCAGAGGTTCCTAGCAACACATTTAGAACAGATCAGAGCTTTAATGAGAAATATCATAGATTCAAAACCCTCCAGCTCTAAGGAGGCTTAAATACACCTCCTTCATGAAGAAAAAAATGTGGTACATAGTGTCAAAGTTGTAGGGAAAGTCAATATTAAGTTCCATGTGGCTCTACAAAATCTGGCAGCGTTGAGAAGTTCAATTTCAGGTTTGCGGCAATAGGGGTCTTCCAAAAAGGGATTGACTATGAGAATACATTAGAAGACATTTGCTCCAGTCCCAGGTACATTTTCATTAGATTATATGTCTTTATTTTGATTTATGGGATGGAGATATATGGATGTGAAAACAATTTTGCTTAATAAAATAATTGAGTAAAAAGTGTACAATAAATTATTAGCCTTGGAGCTTTCATGTAAATGGAAAGGTGTTCCATATTTCCAGGTTTCAGAAGGTCTGCTATTTGTATGTCTCAAATAGGCACTAAGAGAATGGTTTTCTAGGATTGATGGATATTTTCAGAATATGAACTTCAACAAAAAAAAATATTACAAAAATGTCCATATTGCAATGTTTGGCAAAGCTTGATAGAAAAAAAAATCAATCTACTTCCTTTACAATAAGTATTTCTCCTTTGGTTTCTAACATGAATTTTTTATTCATATTTAACTTAGGCATTGATACTTAGATGAAAGATTTATATCCCAGTCACTTTACAACCACACTCACTTTACCAACACATTATCGAATTTAACTATAGCCTCTAATCTCAATCTTTTGCAGAGATCTCGATGAAATTATGAATGCAAACTACTCTGCAATTCATAATACGGTATGCTATCAGTGTAAATTGCGCACAAGCAACCAATCGGCATGTTGTGATAGGTATCTAAGTTTAAGGTTCTCTGTCATAATTACCAAGGCCAGTACACTTCTCAATGAGACAGTCAATCTGGGTTTTGGGATCTTGGGAAACAATTGGTTCCGAAGTTTTTCTTGGTCTGTACAAATATAAGTAAGTGCACAATAAGGAAACAATTGGTTCCGAAGTTTTTGTTGGTATGTACACGTATAAGTGAGTGCCCAATAAAGATCCAACCCATTGTGTGGCTGACAATCAACAACAAATCTGCCTATGCAAATTTTGTAATACTTATCCATATACCAATTCCGAAAGTTATCAACACCAATCAAAATGTCAATGACAAGCAAGACATATGATTATATCCTTGCACATTCTTTGGACGAAAAACCTCCAAGGAAAACAACTCTATCAAAGCTACAGGCTCGGGGTCTTTGTTTAATTCTCCACGACGTCCAACCGCAACACTCTCAATGTCTCTATATAGCCTTGTCTCCAAGTCTGAAGAGCTCAGTCCATTAAAAACACAATTGGTAAGTGTATGCTCCAACAACCAATGGTAATATTAGTCTGAGACAAGACAGTACTGGTTCTTAAGTTTTCTTGAATGTAAACAGACCATGGAGATTTAAATAGGCTTTTGTAGATTTAAACAGGCTTTTGTTTTTCTTGAGATAGCCAAATGCAGTGTTGCTTATTCCCGAAGGTTTCATACAACACAACATTAATTAAAAAAAATGTATATATGGCTCCAGCTGATATGAAGTCAATCCCGGCTCAAATAAAAACCACTACTCCAAATAAAATAAATGACCCGCAACACTTATGTTCAATGCAACGTCCTCAACATCCACAGCCACAGCAAGGAATACATATCAGCATTAATACAAAACTGAAATGTCTTCCTAGAAGCAAGCCCACGAGCTACTCGACATTTACACGAGTATAATTGTTTGCAAATGAGGACTGGTAATCAATATTGGAAATCGCTCCAGTACACATACAAGAATTGGAATTGTGCCAGCAATTAAATGGATCAATTTTTCTTCAGCTTTTACATACATATATAAACAACTCTTCACTGCTATGAAGGAAAAAACATTTCATGTGCCCAAACACTTTATACCCTCTAACAAGTAATCGCTCTAGCCGTTTGCCGAGGAGAGGACAGCTTTCCTTATTGTATTATTATTAACCTGTCACCTTACCCATTTGAATCTCAACTAAGACAAGGTCTGAGAAGATGCTTACTGAGACAATCCACAACGTGACAAAATATATGAAGCAAACGAATTGCCAAACCAATTAAATCACAGAATGCCAACGAAATGGAAATAGGAGCGAAGAAATAGATTTAAGTTACTATTTGACAATTAAAGACCTCCACTCAGCAAACGCTCCAACATCTAATTGAACGCCCATCCAACAGGGATGACCATACGGCCTCCAATGACCTTCAGAAACTCTGAGGATGTAATTTACTGTTAAGGGAGGAGTGTACTGCTTATCAGAGGGCATCTGCGGTGTGGCCCAGTTAGTTCAACAACCCATTTCTTCGCTGTGTACGACGAATCTCAATGTCAACGGTCTGAGAGACAAAATTAGAAGCTATTTAATTAAATTCACAATTACACTCTCCCTAACATTGATTCCTGTGATTTAACGGGGCAGATTTAATAACATGTTTTTGAAAGGTATCCTAACAGCTTTTAAGTCTGGAAGAATTAATTAGACTCGCTAGTACAGAATTACATCTGACTTAAACGGAACATAGATATGGTTCAAGTATAAAGGTAAAAAAACCAATCTTCTTGGTTAGTGTGGATTTAGTCCCTATCTAACTCAAATTCTAGAGATACCTGTGAAATGCTTCAATCTAGTGAAAACTATCAATTTGTAACAAAAAAAATTAGGTTACCGATACACAAAATATCCATTTAAAAAAATAAAAATTTGCCTTATTTTCTGCAGTGCAACACACCTGGTTGCTTGTCGAGGAGCTAGCAGCAGCCATGGCGTCGGAACCAGAAAACCTCGATCCCCAATTCCTTGAACAATAAAAAGAATTAACCTAGGACAGTCGTTCTATCCGATGACAATCGACCAAGTCGTGTATCAGGATATAACACGGTTTGGATCATATCCGTCGCTAGATATAAGTCAAGGGATTGCCGAAATGTAAACATTGTGACAATTACAATTAAAGAAATCAAATTAATCCAAATAATAATAGTGAATTTTTAATAAAGAAATGTTATAAAAACCAATTGCTGTTACACCTGATTAAAAAAAATATTTAACCATAATCATTAAAAATATATATATATTTAACCATTATCATAATAAAAAAAAAAAAAAATACAAAATCATCTTGAAATATCACATAAATAAATATTTAATGTCAATCTAAAAGAATATGGATGTTAAAAAATTATTTTGTAATAGTAAATAATGAGTATCCTTGTCTATATCTTATTTATCTCAATCACTGGAAAGACAAGGTTAGAAGATTAAAGACTAGATTTGAGGCTATTAATTTTTTGCACTTCCACAAACAGTTTAACAAAGTAGCATACAATCTATAAAAAGGCACTTAAAAACAATATAGGTTGGTTTTTTTTAATGAAGATTTGGTCAATGGAACTACTCTTTGGAGTGGAAAATTTTACATTTTCTAGGTTGGAAATTGACAGTTGTAACATTTTTGTTAAAATTTTGTATATGTTACTTGAGTGATTTTTATAGCTATTCCAGGTTATTTATGTGGAAGGAAAAAGTCTATAGATATTTTTGATAAATATTTTCTTGAAACATATATAACAAAAAGTTTTATTTGATTCTAATAGAATAATAATGAAACTGTTTATTAAACCTAGAGGATTATACATATTGGAAATGGAGCTTTTAATTATGAATTAATATAGATGAAATATTTTTAGTAGTATTCATAAATCAAAGTCTAATATTCAATAACATCACAATTAGTAATTATTAAATGTCATTAAAGTGATTGGCATCATAATGGTTTATGAGGTTATTAATACCCATAATTTTTTGAGATATGTACAACTTTAGTTTTATTTGATACACATGGCTATTTGGGCTTCTTTTGGATTCTGCGGTGAGAGGAGTGTTCAGTATCTCAAGTGGAACAATGAAACTGAAACCAAAATGCAGTTTTAAAGGGGACACAAGCGATGAAAGAGGAGAAGCATCATAAGAAAAAATAATTGTGACAATATCAATTTCTTTTAAATGATGGAAGAGGTATTAGTGGTTTTGTGTTAAATTTAAACTTTGTAATTTGTTATGGAGTACCAGAAACTTGGTAATAAGATATATTTAATTAATTAACTTATTTTAGTGGATTGATGTAACTTCATTCTAATATTTGAAAAATAAAAAATAATATTGTCTACCCTTATATATCAACCACTTTTATTTATGGGGTTGTGCTAGTAATATAATAATATGTAACTAGGAACATGAAACCATGAACTAGTATTTGGTTTGAACTTGATTATCTCCATAATCAATGTAATAGAAATACACATAATTGTATCATCTTTCATAATAACAAGTTTCTGCGTGAAAATATAGAAAGAAACATTAAAACCAAATTAAATTATATTGGTCAAATTATGCTAATTTAATTGAATTTAGAGGGTTTAGTTTTCTAAGATGGTCAAGGTTCCAAACCTTTGATAGTGAAAAGGACACCCACAAAAAAGTCCAACTATCTTAAAAATTGGTGTGGTCCATTAAAGATACAAATCACTGTGATGGTTTAAATACCCTTGAATTATAGATTTTTATACCACATACTACCCCATACTAGTAAACAAATAAAATAATTAATAAAAATAACAAACTAAATCACATTCGAAAGAAAATATCTAACCATAATAATAAATAAATAAATAATCTATTAATAAAATAGGAAACAATCCCATAAACCTTATCCTTATCCTTATCCTTATCCTTATCCTTATCCTTATCACATGCCAATGCCCAAAATATTTCATTTATATACCCTAAAGCATATTTAATTAGAAAAATAGAGCCAAAGATATTTCATTTATACACGCTAACCCATCTTTGATTCGAAAAATATAAATAAGAAGACAATAATTGGATCCGGCATAACTCGCAAAGTCTTCTCCAGATTCGAGTACATTTCATTGTCAACGGCTCTTTATGGCTTTTTATTTAGACCGAAAATAACGCATACTATGGGCACCTCTATGTAGATCTAATAAATGAAGATTTTTCTTATTATATTTTAACTATTAACAATAATAGCTAGCATTCCACAAACACTGAAAATTTAGATATAGCTCCTCATCAAATTTTTTAATTGCATGGAGAGAGCACAAGATGCTCTCAAATTGTTTAAAAGTGTAATAAGGATTTTGTTAAGCTTAAACTTCTTACAATGCTGAAGTTTAATATTAGAAATATATTAAGAAGGTATTTTACTATGTTACAATTAAGAATGCTTTGCAAAGTGTGAGGAGTGGTGTGAAATTTTTCAACATTTTATAGACATCACTTATTTAGTAATAAAATATTGTTATCAAGTTCAAAAATTTCACAATGAGTACATTACAAATTGTAAGTCATCTTAGTATGATAGTTTATTATGCTAATAGATTGGAATCAAAGAGGAATCCTAATGTAATTATAGATAATCATGGTCAACCATTATAAAAGCAATGTCAACCATTCGTAATCATGGTTAACCAAATATAAGCATAGTAAAACATGGCCAACCATAATCATACATAGTCAACAACAATCAACATGGTTATCGATAGTCAACATGGACAATGATGGTCAACTATAGTCATCCATAGTCAACCATAATCAACATGGTTATCTGTAGTTAACATGGAAACCCATGGTCAACCATAATCTACTATCATGAACCAAATTCAATCTTGGCCAACAATAATTCAACATATTCAAGCATAGTCACACATAATCAATCATGACTAAGAAAAATCAACTTTGGTCAATCATAGTCAAACATCACCAACCACGATCAACCATGTTCTAATGTGGTCAACCACACTAAAATATCATCAATAGTTCAATATTAAGTATACTCATATTTTAATTCACGAAAGTGCAAACTACTTTTAAACTTCAAACTACCCCACGCCACAATGTGAAAAACAATACTGGACATCCCAATCTATCAAACAAAACATTTTAGAGTTAAACAATTACCCTTCATTTTGGATTTTTTTATTCATTGATTTATTTTTACAAATAAAAAACATATATAAACTATATCAAATTAATAGATGGTATGTCCACTCGGTGTAACACCAATGGATTCAAATTTCACTTTGTAATATGTTATCTCATACATTGTTATTCAGAACTACAAACTTTGTAATATGTTATCTCATACAATCAACCTCATACAATCAATCTCATACTTTGTAATATCAATCAACATATTATCTCATACTTTGTATTATGTTATTTCATACAATCAACATATTACAGTATGAGATAACTTTGTAATATGTTATCTCATACAATCAACCTCTCATGAACTACAAACTCCCAAACATGCATTTAGTTATTCAGAATGTATAGCATATTAATTTGTGTTTTTTTAAAAAGAAACGTATCCCTTATCACATTTTTGGCCTTAAAAAGATGCTTCATATTTTTTTTCTAAAAAAGATACTTTTGCATAATGTTCTTTAAAGTACTTTTGCATGATGTTCTTTAAAGTACTTTTCGTGTTGGGTTACTATAATTTCCATTATATTGTAACTTGTACACAATACTAACAAGGATCTACGAGGAGAACCTAGACTAACAATCAAACACCCATGGATTTATGAACTATTACGTGCTCACAACACCCAGAATAGGACAATGGATCCTCTCATCTATTCCTTATGGAGGAGAACCACCACCAGGCTGAACTCTTTACAACCAGAAGACCTTTTACCTTAACCCATCCATTTAGATCTCTTAGGATCAGGCTTCACCAGCGAGATCAATTTCACCCACCTTCACCAGCAGCCAGATCAATGTCACTACGGTTCACAGAAGCTACACGGCCCAACTAGAATTCCCCCCACCCCAAAGGAACTGCTTCAAAATCTTAAGAAATAAAAGGCAAATTTCCATTGACCTTGTTGTTATTAATTTGTTTAATATTGAAAATTTTGTTATAATATTTTTCACATTAAAATTATATATATATATATATATATATATATATATATAAAAGAGTAATTTTTTGGATCAATAGAGACAAGTGATTTACTAAAAAAAATTATATATTAAGTTAATATTTTTATAAATATATTTTACTTTATTTTTTTAATTTTAGATTATTTTGTTTTATGATTGAAGGTATTATTTATTAATTTTATCATTTATCATTAATATTTATTTAAAAATACCAAAATACTACAAGTTTAATGATAAAAATCATTTGTGAAGAATCATTTCTCATGGAATGTTATACATATTAAAGAGTAGACAATGAATATTTGGAACCCAACAAAGATTCTAAGATTCTAGTAGCAGTATAATTTCCCATGCAGATGTATGCACACCGTATCACCTAAAAATGGAATGTGTATGCATGCACACTACATTGATCAATTTGTGTAACTGGTGGATCATATTGTAACTACTTTGTTTAACAATCTAATAGATCTTATATATCTAGCATACTTGTATAGTTGTGAGTAAGCAATATAGTGGACTGCATTGTGTGGGAAGAGAGTGAGAGGATGGTAGTATTCGCTACTTTAATTCTCCCTTTAATAACAAGAATATTGATTATCATTGCCCAATAATTTTTTCCCTTAAAGGGTTTTTCAACATAAACATTGTATTCACAATGTGATTGTTTTCATTGTGTTCGCTATGATCTCTTGTTGTTGATTTTATTTATTTTCGACTAAATCTTGTTGTGTTATGCTTCCACTACCCAACAAGTGGTAGCACATGTTTAGGTGAGGAATCCATTGCATAAGTGATCGATATTTGTAGGGGTGATTTATGTGAAAGAGGAAATATATGATGAGTGGGCTATTTCTATGAAAGAGGACAAATTCGATGCAGGGGCAATAATTTTTTCCCTCAATCCTATTGGAGGCGCGATACCTTGAATGTCATCGCATGCAAGAGGAGTGATATTCATTGATCCTTATTGCGTGTACAAGGCGTGATAACAATGATAATCAATAGTGTAATAACTAATCTTTATCGCTTCTTATGTTTTAGGAAGGGAGTGATAACCGTAGTAGTTAATATATATTGAAAGTAATATATATATATGAAAGCATACTTTTTTTTTTATTATGCACATGAAGAATCACCTTGGTAAATAAATTAAGGATCCCCCTTTATAAGTAAATGAGGTCAATTGTTTTAAAAGGTTTTAAATATATATATTGTAAATATATTTTTGGATCTTTAATTTTTTTTTTATTCAACCTTGAACATTAAGATTGGTTCCTACATATATTATAAAGATCTTGGTTCATTATAAGTTATGTTTTTTTTAAGAGCTTGGTTCATTATAAGCTATGGTTTTTTTGGGAGTTTGTGCAAATGACAAAGGTACAAAGTTCAAAGTTTTAGGTGGAGAAATTCAATGACAAGAATAATTTTGAGTTGTGGAAGCTCAAGATGCAGGATTTGCTTGTACAACAAGGATTGCAAAACATGTTGGCGGGCAAGACAAAGAAACTAGAAAGCATGACAGATGAGGACTGGGAATATCTAGATGTAAGAGATCTTAGTACCTATTGTTTGTGCCTTGAAGATGGAGTTTCTTTTAACATCGTTGGAGAGAAGACAAAAACAGGCTTGTGGAATAGACTAGAATGTATGTATATGACAAAGTCCTTGACGGACAAAATCTTCTTGAGGAGGGAACAATATAGGTTTCGGATGAAAGAAAGTACAAAAATTGTCGATCATTTAAAAATTTTCAATACCCTAATTTGTTAATTAACTAGTATGGATGTAAAATATGAAGATGAGGACAAACAAATCACCTTATCATTTTCATTACCTAAATCTTCGGATCATCTAGTCACATATATGTGGTTTAGCACAACATACACCATTGATTACGATACTGTTTTGGGACCTTTGTTCCTTGAGAAAATGAGGAAAATATCTAGTAAATAAACCTCATCAATAGAACCAATGGTGGTCAGAGGTCGATCTACAAAAAGAGGGAAAGATGAGAGAGGTACATCAATATCTAATTCAAGAGGAAAAAAGGGTAAGAAACAATGTTGGTAATGTGCAAATTTGGGCATCTCAAGAAGGATTGTTGGAAAAGACAAAAACCATCCAAAGAGGACTCCACAAAGGAAGCAAAGCAGGCTAATTCAACTGAAACAACTTCATGTTCAGGTTTAGGTATGGTTGATGAGGTTTTATGTACTTGTGATGTTTCACAACAACATCTATATTCGTTGTTAGATTATGGTGCATCCAGTCACATGTGTCTTCATAGAAATTGGTTCTTAACTTACCAATCTATTGATGATGGTGTTGTTTTTATGGGAAATTATTTTTCTTGTAAAATTGAAGGGGTTGGTAGCATCCAGATTAAAATGTATGATGGTATTGTAATAATGTTAAAATATGTGAGGCATGTACCTAAACTTAGAAATAAATTGATATCTTTGGGAGTTTTAGATTCTACTAGTTTTAAGTGTACAACTAAAGGTGGGGTATTGAAGGTGTCCAAAGGAATATTTGTAGTCATGAAGGCAAAGAGGATCACGAAATTTTATCAGCTTGAAGGAAGGACTAAAATAAATCAAGAAGTGGTAGCATCTGAAGGTGAAATTGACTCTACTCATTTATGGAATCAACGTTTGGGTCATATGAGCGAGAAAGGGCTTAAAGTACTGGTTGATCGTAAGTCACTTCCAAGTTTAAAGTTTCTAAATTTGAAATTCTGCAAGTATTGTGTTTTTGGAAAACATTGTAGACAAAATTTTGACACATGAAGACATATAAGCAAAAGTATCCTTGATTACATTCATCCGAATGTTTGGGGACCATCCCATACAATTTCTTTTGGAGGATCGTCATATTTTGTGGCATTTATAGATGACTACTCTAGAAAGGTGTGGATCTATTTACTTAAAAGAAAAGTTTATGTATTTAATACTTTTAAGAAATTCAAATATTTGGTTGAAAATATCACTAATATATCAATCAAGGGTGAGTTAAAGCTAATGATGGTCTCTAATGATGAATTAGTGGCAATGCAAACCTGGGAAAACAACAATATCTTAACTTGGAGGGATTATTAAAGATACTTTTACAATGAATTTGAATATGGTGTAACAATATGAAATGTAGGAAATTGAATTATCTTGCCGAATATACAACTTTTATTCATAGGCATTGTGAATAACTAGGTCAAATTTGATTTCTTCTAACAATGGTATCTTATTTTTCCAACAAAATATAAGGTATATGTTTTTGTTCATGTAGATGTTGAGTATCTTAACAATGTAATTTCATTCCAAAAACTTGTATACTTGTAGAAAACCCATTTTTCTTGTGTCGTGTATTTTTTGGAAATTTTAATATTAATTTTGTATTATTTTAAATGATCAAAATCAACATATGCCTGAAATTACAATGTTTTTTGTTTGTGCAAGCTAAGAGGGTATTAACATGATAAAAAAAAATTCAATTATTTTTAGATCGTAGGTATCAGTCTCCTCTGTTGTCGTGTATAACTAATTTGAGAAATGGTTAATCCGAGAAAAAGATAGGTACATATTCTAGGATTTTGATATATGTGATGACAAAAATAAATTAAAAATAGCAAATAATATTACTTTTAAAAAAAAATTGTATATTTGAAATGTACATACTCGACTCGATCTATGTATATAGTTTTTTTAACAACTAAATTGTTTATCCTATAGAGAAATAACATCAATTACAAATATATAGAGGGGTATTCACAAAAATGGAGATTTTTATCAATTTACAGACCGAACAACTAGGTTTTTCATCCTGAACCTAAATCTGAGCCAACCAAGTCAACATACACCTTTTCAATCCCGACCAAAAAATTTGAATTCAGAAGAAAACATGAGCATTCTTAAGAGTGTGTGCACTCTCTAGGAGCATGCACACATTCTATGAGCATGGACATGCTCTAGGAAAATTCGCATGCTCTAGGAACGTGCACACACTCTTATAAATCATTTCCTTCTCTATCTCTCTCCTCCCTCTCCTACATCTACCCCCCCTCTCTATCTCCCTCTCATTCTTTCTCTCTACCCCCCTGTTTGTCTCCCTCTCTCACACACACACTCCTATACATCTTAATACCTAGACATAGCAAGACTTAGACATTACAAGGCAT
>ML799056.1:21632-50923 GCA_009831015.1 Picea engelmannii | reverse complement strand
GAATGCCAACGAAATGGAAATAGGAGCGACGAAATAGATTTAAGTTACTATTTGACAATTAAAGACCTCAACTCAGCAAACGCTCCAACATCTAATTGAACGCCCATCCAACAGGGATGACCATACGGCCTCCAATGACCTTCTGAAACTCTGAGGATGTAATTTACTGGTAAGGGAGGAGTGTACTGCTTATCAGAGGGCATCTGCGGCGTGGCCCAGTTAGTTCAACAACCCATTTCTTCGCTGTGTACGACGAATCTCAATGTCAACGGTCTGCTCAGACTTAAATTACAGGTATTGAGAGACAAAATTAGAAGCTATTTAATTAAATTCACAATTACACTCTCCCTACCATTGATTCCTGTGATTTAACGGGGCAGATTTAATTGACCGTTTTATGCTTTTAGCCACCGAAATGGCTTGAAGTGATTTCAAGGGTTACTTAGCATTGCATTGTATTAGTAAATCTATTGAAATGATATAATTAATGGTTTTTTAATTTAAAATTTTAATAGGATGGTTAACAATTGAAATGCTGGCATATTTTTAGTCATTCTCTTAAATTAATAAATGTGATTTATTATTTATAACTTCCTTGCATTTATGAATGCGCTAATTAGCAACAACCAAAATCAAATATATTTTAGCAGAGAAAAATTTTACTTAAAAATCTAATTGGAAAAACCAAATTCGAACAATTGTTCAGTTTTCAATTGTATAATATTTGGTTACAATCAGCACATAAAACCAAAACATAAAACAATTAGAAGTCACCAAAATTAATATTGAAATTAATCATTAGAAACAACTGGTTTGTGGGTTGATTCCTCAGAAAAGAATCGCGACATAAAATAATTAAACATAATAGTTTATAGCGAGTCAACCCAAGGCACAAGGCTTCTGGTGGACTTTCATCTCAAGTTAAATCTCAACACGTGCCTGGTTATGGTGTAATCTAATAACATGTTTTTGAAAGGTATCCTAACAGCTTTTAAGTCTGGAAGAATTAATTAGACTCGCTAGTACAGAATTACATCTGACTTAAACGGAACAGAGATATGGTTCAAGTATAAAGGTCAAAAAACCAATCTTCTTGGTTAGTGGGGATTTAGTCCCTATCTAACTCAAATTCTAGAGATACCTGTGAAATGCTTCAATCTAGTGAAAACTATCAATTTGTAAGAAAAAAAATTAGGTTACCCATACACAAAATATCCATTTAAAAAAAAAAAAAATGCCTTATTTTCTGCAGTGCAACACACCTGGTTGCTTGTCGAGGAGTTAGGTGCAGCCATGGCGTCGGAACCAGAAAAGCTCGATCCCCAATTCCTTGAACAATAAAAAGAATTAACCTAGGACAGTCGTTCTATCCGATGACAATCGACCAAGTCGTGTATCAGGATATAACACGGTTTGGATCATATCCGTCGCTAGATATAAGTCAAGGGATTGCCGAAATGTAAACATTGTGACAATTACAATTAATGAAATCAAATTAATCCAAATAATAATAGTGATTTTTTAATAAATAAATATTATAAAAACCAATTGCTATTATACCTGATTAAAAAAAATATTTAACCATAATCATTAAAAAAAGAGAGATAGTACAAAATCATTCTGAAATATCACATAAATAAATATTTAATGTAAATCTAAAATAATATGTATGTTAAAAATTTATTTTGTAATAGTAAATACTGAGTATCCTTGTCCATATTTTATTTATCTCAGCAACTGGAAAGACAAGATTAGAAGATTAAAGACTAGATTTGAGACTGTTAATTTTCTGCACATCCACAAACAGTTTAACAAAGTAGCATACAACCTATCAAAAAGGCACTCAAACACAATATAGGTTGGCTTTTTTATGAAGATTTGGTCAATGGAAATACTCTTAGGACTGGAAATTTTTACATTTTCTAGGTTAGAAATTCACAGTTGTAACATTTTTGTTAAACTTGTGTATATGTCATTTGAGTGATTTTTATATCTATTACAGATTATTAATATGGAAGGGAAAAGTTTATAGATCGTTTTGATAGATATTTCCTTGAAACATATGTAACAAAAAGTTTCATTTGATTTTAATAGAATAATAGTAATAATAATAACAATAATCTATTTTTAAGGTCACTGCCAAGCAGCCCAGCGATTTGACTGGTAAAGTCTACGAAGGTATACATACCCTACCCCCTCACCTCTTAAGAGGAAACATATGTTCTTAACCATTAGACAGGCTGTATTAAACTGTTTATTAAACCTAGAGGATTATACATATTGGAAATGGAGCTTTTAATTATGAATTAATATAGATGGAATATTTTTAGTAGTGTTCATAAATCAAAGTCTAATATTCAATAACATCACAATTAGTAATTATTAAAGGTTATTAAAGTCATTGGCATCATAATGGTTTATCAAGTTATTAATACCTTAATTTATTGAGATATGTACAATTTTAGTTTTATTTGATAGACATGGCTATTTGGGCTTCTTTTGGATTCTGCGATGAGAAGAGTGTTCAGTATTTCAAGTGGAACAATGAAACTAAAACCAAAATGTAGTTTTAGAGGCAACACAAGCGATGAAAGAGGAGAAGCATCATAAGAAAATTTAATTGTGACGATATCAATTGCTTTTAAATGATGGAAGAGGTGTTAGTGGTTTTGTGTTAAATTTAAACTTTGTAATTTGTTATGGAGTACCAAAAACTTGGTAATAAGATATATTTAATTAATTAACTTATTTTAGTGGATTTATTTAATTTCATTCTAATATTTGAAAAATAAAAGTTAATGTTGTCTACTCGTATATATCAACCACTTTTATTTATGTGGTTGTGCTAGTAATAAAATAATATGCAACTAGGAACATGAAACCGTGAACTAGTATTTGGTTTGAACTTGATTATCTCCATAATCAATGTAATAGAAATACACATAATTATATCATCTTTCATAATAACAAGTTTCTGCGTGAAAATATAGAAAGAAACATTAAAACCAAATTGAATTATATTGGTCAAATTATGTTAATTTAATTGAATTTAGAGGATTTAGTTTTCTAAAATGATCAAGGTTCCAAATCTTTAATAGTGAAAAGGACACACACAAAAAAGTCCAACTATCTTAAGAATTGGTGTAGTTCACTAAAAATACAAATCACTATGATGATTTAGATTCCCCTAAATTATAGATTTTTATACCACATACTACCCCTCAAATAATAAACATGCTAGTAAACAAACAAAATAATTAATAAAAATAACAACCTAAATCACATTCGGAAGAAAATATCTAACCATAATAATAAATCAATAAAAAATCTATTAATAAAATAGGAAACAATCCCATAAACCTTTATCCTTATCACATGCTTATGCCTATGATATTTCATTTATATACCCTAAAGCATATTTAATTAGAAAAATAGAGCCAAAGATATTTCATTTTTACACGCTAACGCATATTTGATTCGAAAAATATAAATAAGAAAACAATATTCGGATCCGGCATAACTCGCAAAGTCTTTTCCAGATTCGAGTGCATGCCATTGTCAACGGCTCTTTATGGCTTTTTATTTAGATCGAAAATAACGCATACTATGGGCACCTCTATGTAGATCTAATAAATGAAAATATATTTTTTATTATATTTTAACTATTAACAGTAATAGCTAGCATGCCACAAACACAATGAAAATTTAGATATAGCTCCTCATCATATTTGTTTATTGCATCGAGAGAGCACAAGATGCTCTCAAACTGTTTAAAAGTGTAATAAGGAATTTGTTAAGCTTAAACTTCCTTGAATGCTGAAGTTTAATATTAGAAATACATGGAGAAGGTATTTTACATATGTTACAATTAAGAATGCTTTGCAAAGTGTGAGGAGTGGTGTGAAATTTTTCAAAATTTTATAGATATCATTTATTTAGTAATAAAATATTGGTAAGCTCAAAAATTTCACATTGAGTACATTACAAGTTGTAAGTCATCTTAGTATGTTAGTTTACTATGCCAATAGATTGGAATCAAAGAGGAATTCTAATGCAATCATAGATAATCATGGTCAACCATTATAAAAGCAATGTCAACCATACGTAACCATGGTCAACCAAATATAACCATAGTAAAACATGGCCAACCATAATCATACATAGTCAACAATAGTCAACATGGTTATCATAGTCAACATGGACAATGATGGTCAACTATAGTCATCCATAGTCAACCATAGTCAACATGGTTATCTGTAGTTAACATGGAAACCCATGGTCAACCATACTCTACTATCATGAACCAAATTCAATCCTAGCCAATAATAATTCAACATACTCAAGCATACTCACACATAATCAATAATAATAATAGTCAAACATAGTCACACATAATCAATCATGGCTAATCAAAATCAATTTTGGTCAATCATAATCAAACATCACCAACCATGGTCAACCATGTTCTAATGTGGTCACTCATACTAAAATATCATCAATATTTCAATATTAAATATACTCATATTTTAATTCAGGAAAGTGCAAACTACTTTTAAACTTCAAACTATCGGACGTCACAATGTGAAAAACAATAAGGGACATCCCAATCTGTTAAACAAAACATTTTAGAGTTAAACAATGACTTTTCATTTTGGACTCAGTGTAACACCAATGGATTCAAATTTCACTTTGTAACATGTTATCTCATACATTATTGTTGAAATGTGGATAGTGAGTTCTATCTTAGGATTGATAATAATAAATAGATACATTAAAATAATACAAATATTTTATCCATTTTAAAAATTATACCCTTATTCATAAAACATTACATCATTATAGATTATTGAATAGTATTTTAAAAAGCAAAAAAAATTAATGGAAATTAATAGTACCATTCCATCATAAAAAATTAAAAGTATTGTAATTTGATATCAAAATCATAATTTGTTGAGCTTTAAAAAACTTATCATCTAAAGTTAGAAGTGTTGTTGTTTGATATCAGAATCATAATTTGTTGAGTTTTAAAAAACTTATTATCTAAAATTTGTAAGTTTCTTATAATCACTTTTAATCATGCAACAAAATGTATTTTAATATGATGAAACTATCCTTAATTTATCTTATTTACAAATTTGCTTTTCCAAATTTTAATATATCAAAGTGGATATATCTATGCATCAAACCTTTGTTTGTTTCTATCTTTCTATATTGAACCAATGGTACTAACTCTCAATTCGTTACCATGGCTCAGCGAATTTTAAAATTCAGCATTTAGAAGCTTTCCTTTGTTAGTTTTTCTCTTTCTATTGAACCAATGGTACTAACTCTCAATTCGTTTCCATGGCTTAGCGAATTTTAAAATTAAGCATTTATGAAGTTTTACACTTTATAATGGTGTATTTTTTTACATATTTAAGGATCAATCCTTATATAAAGGACATCATTTATATAAACAAAAGTTCAAACTGGATAAACATGAAGTTGTTGGATTATTTAAATTATATGGTAACATCATTAAGTTACTTCAATATTTTAATTTTTATGGAAAAAAATTTATTCCAAATTGTAATAGTATTTATAAGAGTTTTATAAATGACTATCAAGTCATTTTGTATTCTTCTAAAACTGATACAGAATAAAATATTACTTTGTATTATTCAAATTGCAATTTTAAATATTTAAATAAATCAAAAAAACTTTAAAATCAATTCAAAATCACAATATGTAAATGTTGAAATTACAATTTTGTATCTTATGAAATTTCCAACCAAATTACTGTAAAAGTGATATGATAACCTCTATCCCATACTCACAATCAACCTCTCATGAACTACAAACTCCCAAACATGCATTTAGTTATTTAAAATGTATAGCATATTAATTTGTATTTTTTTAAAAGAGAAACGTGTCCCTTATCACATTTTGTTTTGTTTTCTTTTCTTTTTTAACTGGGGGAATTGACCACTGGTGGTTCTCGTACTCGCGTGGCGGGGGTCGATCCCCGTCGGCTACCACTATAACCCCACTATAACCCCAGGTGCAACCACCCAGCCCGCAAGAATGACGCACAAGTAAATCCAGGTGAGAATCAAATATGAGACTTCATTTTACAAATTTCCTTCCATTTAAACGACACTTGCCAATCCGTCTACACCCGTTCAGGCTTCCCTTATCACATTTTTGACATTAAAAAGCTGCTTCATTTTTTTTTTCTTAAAAATATACTTTTGCATGATATTCTTATTTTTAATTTTAGATTATTTTTTTTCTGATTAATGGAAAAGTATTATTTTTTAATTTTATTTTTTTTCACTAATATTTGTTTAAAAATACTAAAATACTACAAGTTTAACGATAAAAATCATTTGTGAAGAATCATTTCTCACAGAATGCTATACATATTAAAGAGTAGACAATGAACATTTGAAACCCAACAAAGATTCTAAGATTCTAGTAGCAATATAATTTCCCATGCAGATGTATGCACACTGTATCACCTAATAATGGAATGTGTATGCATGCACACTACAATGATCAATTTGTGTAATTGGTGGATCAGATTGTAACTAGTTTGTTTAACAATCTAACAGATCTTATATATCTAGCATACTTGTAGAGTTGTGAGTAAGCAATATAGTGGAGTGCATTGTCTGGGAAGAGAGTGAGAGGATGGTAGTATTCGCTACTTTAATTCTCCCTTTAATAATAAGAATATTGATTATCATTTCCCAATAATTTTTTCCCTTAAGGGGTTTTTCAACATAAACATTGTATTCACAATGTGATTGTTTTCATTGTGTTTGCTATGATCTCTTGTTGTTGATTTTATTTATTTTCGATTGAATCTTGTTGTGTTATGCTTCCACTACCGAAAAAGTGGTAGCACATATTTAGGTGAGGAAGCCATTGCATAAGTGATTGATATTTGCAGGGGAAATTTCTGTGAAAGAGGAAATATATGATGAGTGGGCTATTTCTGTGAAAGAGGAGAAATTCGATGCAGGGGCAATAATTTTTTCCCTATCATGGGTATTCCTATTCAACATTGGAGATAATTTTTTCCCTCAGCCCTATTGGATGAGCGATACCTCGAATATCATCGCATGCAAGAGTAGTGATATTCATTGATCCTTACTGTGTGTACAAGGCGTGATAACAATGATAATCAATAGTGTAATAACTAATCTTTATCGCTTCTTATGCTTTACGAAGGGAGTGATAACCATAGTAGTTAATATATATTTAAAGTAATATATATATATATATATATATATATATGAAAGCATACCTTTTTTTTTATTATGAACATGAAGAATCACCTTGGTAAATAAATTAAGGATCTCCCTTTATAAGTAAATGAGGTCAATTGTTTTAAAAGGTTTTAGATATATATATTGTAAATATATTTTTGGATCTTAAACCTTTTTTTGATTCAACCTTGAACATTAAGATTGGTTCCTACATATATTATAAAGATCTTGGTTCATTATAAGTTATGGTTTTTTTAAGAGCTTGGTTCATTATAAGCTATGGTTTTTTGGGGGAGTTTGTGCAAATGACAAAGTTACAAAGTTCAAAGTTTAAGGTGGAGAAATTCAACAACAAGAATAATTTTGAGTTGTGGAAGCTCAAGATGCAGGATTTTCTTGTACAACAAGGATTGCAAAAGGCATTGGCGGGAAAGACAAAGAAACTAGAAAGCATGACAGATGAGGACTGGGAATATCTATATGTAAGAGATCTTAGTACCTATTGTTTGTGCCTGTAAGATGAATTTTCGTTTAACATTGTTTGAGAGAAGACAAAAACAGGCTTGCAGAATAGACTGAAATGTATGTATATGAAAAAGTCCTTGATGAACAAAATCTTCTTGAGGAGGGAACAATATATCTTTCGGATGAAAGAAGGTACAAAAATTGTCGATCATTTAAATATTTTCAATACCCTAATTTGTTAATTAGCTAGTATGGATGTAAAATATGAAAATTTGGACAAATAAATCACCTTATCATTTTCATTACCTGAATCTTCGGATCATCTAGTCACATCTATGTGGTTTAGCACAACATACACCATTGATTATGATATTGTTTTGGGAGCTTTGTTCCTTGAGGAAATGAGGAAAATATCCAGTAAATAAACCTCAACAATAGAAGCAATGGTGGTCAAAGGTCAATCTACAAAAAGAGGGAAATATGAGAGAGGTACATCAATATCTAAGTCAAGAGGAAAGAAGGGTAAGAAAAAATGTTGGTAATGTGCAAATTTGGGCATCTCAAGAAGGATTGTTGGAAAAGACAAAAAACATCCAAAGAGGACTCTACAAAGGAAGAAAAGAAAGCTAATTCAAATGAAACAACTTCATGTTCAGGTTTAGGTATGGTTTATGAGGTTTTATCTACTTATGATCTTTCACAACAACATCTACATTCGTTGTTAGATTATGGTGCATCTAGTCACATGTGTCTTCATAGAAATTGGTTCTTAACTTACCAATCTATTGATGATGGTGTTGTTTTTATGGGAAATGATCTTTCTTGTAAAATTGATGGGGTTGGTAGCATCCAAATTAAAATGTATGATGGTATTGTAATAATGTAAAAATATGTGAGGCATGTACATGAACCTAGAAATAAATTGATATCTTTGGGAGTTTTAGATTCTACTAGTTATAAGTGTACAACTCAAGGTGGGCTATTAAAGGTGTCCAAAGGAATATTAGTAGTCATGAAGGCAAAGAGGATCGCGAAATTTTATTAGCTTGAAGGAAGGACTAAAATAAATCAAGAAGTGGTAGCATCTGAAGGTGAAAGTGACTCTACTCATTTATGGCATCAACATTTCGGTCATATGTGCGAGAAAGGGCTTAAAGTACTGGTTGATCGTAAGTCACTTCCAAGTTTAAAGTTTCTAAATTTGAAATTCTGCAAGTATTATGTTTTTGGAAAACATTGTAGACAAAAGTTTAAAACATGAAGACATATAAGCAAAAGTATCCTTGATTACATTTATTTGAATGTTTGGGGACCATCCCATACAATTTATTTTGGAGGATAGTCATATTTTGTGACATTTATAGATGACTACTCTAGAAAGGTGTGGATCTATTTACTTAAAAGAAAACTTTATGTATTTAATACTTTTAAGAAATTAAAAATTTGGTTGAAAAGAGCACTAATATATCAATCAAGGGTGAGTGAAATCTAATGATTGTCTCTAATGATGCATTAGTGGCAATGCAAACCTGGGAAAACAACAATATCTTAACTTGGAGGGATTATTAAAGATACTTTTACAATGAATTTGAATATGGTGTAACAATATGAAACGTAGGAAAATGAATTATCTTACCGAATATACAACTTTTATTCATAGACATTGTGAATAACTAGGTCAAATTTGATTTCTTCTAACAATGGTATCTTACTTTTCCAACAAAATATAAGGTATATGTTTTTTTTCGTGTAGATGTTGAGTATCTTAACAATGTAATTTCATTCCAAAAACTTGTATACTTGTAGAAAACCCATTTTTGTAGAAAACCGACTAAAAAATTTGAATTCAGAAGAATACATGAGCATTCTTAAGAGTGTGCACATGCTCTAGGAGCATGCACACGTTCTATGAGCATGCACATGCTCTAGGAAAATGCACACGCCCTAGGAACATGCACACACTCTTATAAATCATTTCCTTCTCTATCTCTCTCCTCCCTCTCCTACATCTACGCCCCCTCTCTATCTCCCTCTCATTCTCCCTCTCTACCGCCATGTTTGTCTCCCTCTCTCTCTCACACACTACTATACATCTTAATACCTAGACATAGCATGACTTAGACATTACAAGGCATGGAAATACCTAGAGCTATATGTTACCTTGACATGCCTTAGACTCTCACACCCACTCCCTCTCTATCCTCCCCATCTCTCTCTCTCTCTCTCTCTCTCTCTCTCTCTCTTCCCCTTTTTCCCTCACTCCCCTCTCTCTTCCACCCTTTCTCTCTCTCCTCATTGTTATTCTCAATATCACTCTCTCTATCCCTCTTTTTCTCTCTATTCCCCCTCTTTGTCTCCCTATATATCCCACCCTTCCTCTCATTCTCTCTATATCCCCCTTCTATGTATCCCTCTATGCTTCTCTTCCTCTCACTATCCCTCTCTCTACTCCCCTCTCTTTCTCCCTCTCCTCCATATCACACTCTATCTCTACCCCTCCTCTTTTTCTTTCTCTCCCCCTCCTCCCTCTCTCGGTCTACCCCTCATATTTTTCTTTCTCTCTTCCCTTCTCACACTCTCGTGCATTGTCTCTCTCCCCCACTCATCCCTCTCTCTCTCACACACTCCCACTATATCTCCTCTATCCTTCTTACATATACCCCTTCTCTCCTACATTTACTCTCTCTCTACCCCCTCTCTATTTTCCTCTCTCTCCCTCTCACACACTCTCTCTACTTACCTTCTATGCCTTTCTATTTCTCCCTCCCATAGACACCTTCTATCTCCCCTACATTGCTTCCTCTCTCTCCCTCCCACACTCTCTCACAAACACATTCTATCCCCCCTCTATGTATTCATCTCTCTATCCCTCCCACACTCATAGACACACCTTCTATCCCCCCTCAATGTCTTCCTGTCTCTCCCTCCCACACTTTAACATACTCACTCTCTACCTCCATCCTTTTCCTACCTCTCTCTACCTCCCCTCTTTGTCTACCTCTCTCTTCCTCCCACTCTCTCACACAGACACTTTATAGCCCCCATTTATCTCTTTATATCTTTCTACCCACCCTTCCCTCTTTCTGCCCCCTTCCTCTCACAATCTATCTCACTCTCTCTTCACCTCCTCTTCCCTCCCCCTCTCTCTCTCCCTCCCTTCCATTATCTCTCTACTCTCTCTCTCCCATACATCTACCCTCCCTACTATACCTCCCCCCCTTCTTCTCACTCTCTCTCTACCTAATCTTTTTTTCTCCCTCTCCCTCCCCTTCATACACTCAAACACTCCTTCTCTAGCCCCCCTCTCACCCTCACACATTCCCTCCCTACCCCCCTCCTCGCACTATATCTCCGCTCCCTCCCACTATCTCTCCTCTCTTTTTTTTCCTACAACTACGGCCTCTTTATCTCTCTCTTTGTTGTTAGTATCACTCTCACTATATCCCTCTCCCTCTCTCTCCTATAATCTCCCCCTATTTCTCTGTTTATATCTCTCTACCCCTCCCCCTTCCCTCTATCTCTCCCCTTCCTCTCACAATCAGTCTCACTCTCTCTCCACCGCCTCCTCCTTTTCTCTCTCCCCCTCCCTCCCACTATATCTCCTCTCTCTCTCTCATACATATACCCCTCCCTATTATCTCTCCCCCCTTTCCTCTTATTCTCTCTCTACCCTCTGTCTTTGTCTCCCTCTCCATCCCTCTCACACACTCAAACACTCCTTGTATAGCCCCCCTCTCTTTATTTCTCTTCCCCCTCTCTCACACTCACACATTCTCTCTCTACCCCCCTCCTCCCTCTATCTCTCCCCCTCCCTCCCACTATCTCTTCTCTTTTTATCTCTCTCCTTGTTGTCAGTCTCACTCTCACTCTCACTTTTCCTCTCTTTCTCTCGCACTCCCTAACTCTTGTTTGCCTCTAGTTTGTGGATTGGATATTCTTTATTCACAACCAATGTTTGAATCCCTCTCTATATCCCCACTCTTCAACTCTCTCTCTCTCTCTCTATCTCTCTACATCCATATATTTCTATCCCTCCTCCCTCCTTCTATTCCCCCCCCCTTCTCTCTCTCCCCCCCTCCAAGTCTCCTCCTCTCTCTCTTTGTATCTCTCCCCCTTCCTCTTCCCCTTTGTTCCTCCATCCTAGTATCTATCTGTCTCTCTCCCACTTCCTATTCCCCTATCACACTCTCAAAAAATACATCTCTACCCTCTTATCTATTTACCTCTTGCATATAACCCTCCCTCTCTCGTTCCTTGTATCTCTCTCCCTCTCTCTCGCCCACTCTGCCCACCTTGCTCTCTTTTCATCTATTTAATCCCCCTTACCTCTTAACCCTCGATTACTCTCACTCTCTCGCTCTATGTCCCCCCTCGTTGTCTCCTTTTCCCTCAGTGTCTTTTTCTTTCCCCTCTCTCCCTCTCACACTCTCTCTATTCCTCTCTTTGCAGCCCCCCTCCCTACATTGCAAGGAAAAAAATGGACTTGACCTAAACATGTCAAGACCTAGACCTAAACCTAGACATGGAAAGAAGTGGGTCATGACCGAGACATAGTATATGAGAATGACATAGACCATGACATAAACCACGAAATAGAGCTAGAAGTAGATTTAGAATATGACCTAGATATTGACATAGACCATGAACTAGACCATGAAATAGAGCTAGATATATATTTAGACGATAACCTATAGCTTGATGTAGACCATGACCTAGAACCTATTGAAATATTGTAACTAGAAAGAGTATTCTATTTATTATTGAGTTATTATTCATTAGATCAATCCACAAATAGATCAATCCCCTTTTGTGGATTGATCATGTCAGGCATTGTAATTGACCAAATCCCCTTTTATGGATTGGTCAAACCCTAAATATAATATTCAAATTGAGAAGTCGCCCCTAGGCTAACTAAAGTAGTTTTAACCACTAATAAGGCAAGTCAGCCCTACCGAGTGAAGAGACACTTTTTCAACACCTGCTAGTTTGTATAAATAAATGAAGCCATCACCTCATTATCTCACTCACTCATTCACTCATCCAGTGTGCATGTTTGGTAGTTGCAGTTGGGAGAACACGGAAGATAGAGTCACATTTCTTAGTGTTGGATATTCTCTAGTGTTTTGGTTTATTGCCTTGGCATTATATTGGCTATCTATATCAAGGAAGTTTTTGATGGGTTTTCTCACCCATGAGGGTTTCCTAGGATATATATTGTGTATCATGTGATTGTGTTTCTCTTAGTGATCCTACCTATGTTATGGTTATCTAGTAAATTGAAAGGAAACCTAATAATAGATTAAACCTTAACATGGTATCATAGCTAAACTAGAGAGAGCATATAAATAAAAATGTCACTGTTGTCATACAAGAAAATTAGGGTTGTTATTGAAGAGGAAGAAAATTAGGGCTTTTGTTGGAATAATGATTCGTTTATCATATTCTAGATGTAATTGTTTTTAGTATTATTGTTATTTGTTATGTCTAGAAAGTATAATTAGGGTGAGGAAATATATTTGAGAGATTTATGGAGTGATTATTGGAGATATTGTTGAGAGATTGTAGGAGAAGATGATTTCTCATAACATCTTCTCTCATTGTATAAATTCATGAGTTGGTAATGGGAAAGGTTGAGCTTAGTGTTCATTGTTATTTTATTATTTGATCCATTATTTGTTGGTGTATTTATTTATTTGGTATCAGAGTGGAATAAACCTGTGGTTATTTAAGAGAGTAGAAAATATGAATACTATCTATCAAAACAACATATGGGAAAAGACTTTCACTTGATCTAATGCTAAGGAGAAGGTGAGGTTCTGTCATGACTAGATCCACTATTAAGGAGATTCCACCGTGGGATAGAGTGCAATATTATGATGGTGGTGAAATTTGAGGGGAATTTCAGTAAAGGTAATAACTTGATGTATTTTTGTGGTGAAGGAATTTCTGGTTTTGTTGAATAGAATCGAAGAAATGAGGAAACATTTAAAAATAAATCACATGAATTTCTATATAGTAGTATAAGTTCACGAGGTATTGATGGTGTGAGAGAAAGATTATACATATGAATTCAATAAGAATGCAATGATTCCCATTAAGGTTGTGTTGGAGTTGGGGATTCTGAATAGAGAGATGTATTTGCCTTATTTCCTGTAGCAAGTGCAGGATTTGGTAGAGGAGATACACCGTGCCCAAATTTGGTGGTCACGAGATTTGTATAAAAGCACAGGGTCCTTTAAAAGGAAAGAAGAATATACCTCCAAGATAGTTGACAACCCCATGTTATTACTCAAACAATTAAACAAAAGGTTGATCCAAGAGAATACCAAAAGGCTAGACGCTAAGTATGAGGAGAAATATGGCGTAAACTTGGAAAGGATGGTATGGAATATCTAAATTTCGATTGTTGTTGAATTCTACTAATGAAGGAAAAGCCATTCAAAGCTACATGAAGACAAGCTGAGACATGATCCTCTACACGCCTTCATTTATGGCACTAGTATCATGGTTTTTATTTTTATTTATTTATTTTTTTTTTGATAGGGCTTCATTTATTCAATTACTTGAATAACATAATCCTTGAATATTATTATTTTCAAAGTGTAAAAGGCAAGGGTTGTAATTTTTTATTCATTTGGTGGCCAACAAAGATAATTAGTGCTCTATGTATATGAGAGAATATATTGAACTTTTGTTAATGAAGGGAGATATAAGAAGTGTTGATTATAATTCTTTGGAAGTATTGAGCTTTTAACTCTTCATTATACTAAAAAATTAATAAAAGAATTATTTTTTGGTGGTGTTTGAGTCCCAATTTTTTTGGGACATTGGTTCTCATCACGGGCTAAGTAGGACAGTTTGTGTTGATTTTCCATATTCTCTCCATCATTCTTATTCCTCATGACATAAAGTAATATTGTGTTTCCTAAACTTGTTCGCACAAATTATTTCTATTGGAGCAAACACATGAAACTTATATTCATCACTAAAGATTTATGGGAGCTTGTAATTGATGGATATACTAAGCCTTATGCTGATGAATTCAAAACATTAAGTGATGATGACAATAAATCATTAGAGGAAATTATTAAGAAATATAATGAAGCACTTTCACTTATAGGGAGTGCATTTGAAGAGTCTATATTTACAAGAATTAATGTTGCATAATCATCTCAGAAAGCTTGGGATATTTTAAAGAATACATATGAAGGTGTGGCTAAAGATAAATTGCAAACATTAAGGATAAATTTTGAAATTGCCAACATGAAAAGTAATGAATCTATTCATGATTACATTACAAATATGAAAGATATTGTTAATCAGATGAGGTCCTTAGGTGAAGATGTTCCATAAATAAGACTAATTGATAAAAATTTAAGAAGTACTTTTCCCAAGTTTCCGATGGTCACCACTAGTATTATGGTTTCCAAAGATTTAAATACAATGAATATTGATGAACTAAGTGAATTTTTCCTTACTGTTGAAGAAAATCAACCAACTAGAGAAGTGTAGCATGCTTTTTCTACAAGGTATAGAGGAAAAGGAAGAGGTATAAATCAATATCGGAAACAAAATTATAATAGAAATCCACAACAATCAAAGAATTATCAAGGAAATTCATTTCGAGGAAGAGGAAGAAGCCCAAGTCCGTTTAGAGGAAGTTCAAATCAATTTAGAGGACGAAGCAGATACAATCTTCTTGGAAGAGGAAGAGAAAGAGAAGGATCTCAAGAACAACAAGGTCCACAGTGTCATTATTGTCATAAATATGGCCATATTGAAATAAATTGTTATGCAAAAATGAGATATATGGAAAACAAAGGTGCTAATACAGTTGTAGAAGAAACCAAAAATGATAAGTTATTCATATCAAGTTTCATGGCACGTAATGAAGAAAGTGAAGCATGGTATATTGATTTGGTATGTTCAACTCATATGAAATCTCAAGAGGAGTTGTTTACTAGAATTAATGACAACTATTTTGGTAAAGTTGTATTTGGTGATGATACAACTTCAAAAGTTAAAGGGAAAAGAACAGTTGTAATTCAAGCATTACATGGAAAAAATAAGTTTATTGATGACACATTGTTGACACCGACATTGAAGAAGAACCTACTTTCTGTAAGAGAGATGATGAAGGGAAATTGTAAGTTAGTGTTTGATAACAAGGAATGTTTAATCATGGATAAGTTTAATCATAATGAAGTTGTGGCAAAAGGAGAAATGATTGAAGACAAAATTTTCAAGATTTCTTTTGATTGAATTAAATTAAAAAGTTTGAATGCAACATAAGAGATGCACAACAAGATTTGGCATTTAAGAATGGAACATTTGAATTTTCAGAGTTTGGTTTTTCTTCGTAAGAAGAATATGGTGAATGGTCTTCCTTATATCAAGAATGATGATGAAGTGTGTGAAGGATGTATTTTTGGGAAACAACACAAGGAAACTTTCTCAAATAGAACTTGGAAGGCTAGTGAACATCTAACACTGGGGCATTCAGATTTGTGTGGTCCAATGGAGACAATGTATTTTGGGAAGGCTCGTTATTTTCTCACTTTTTGATCCGATATCTTTTCATCGAGTGACTTATAAAGAATTTCATTAAATGAGCATAAATTAACGTGCACCATTAAAGAACAAAAAGATAAAAAATTAAGAGACATAATAATCAAATCTGAACACAAAAACTTGATAAAAAAGTTCATCACTGGTGGACTACGTCTTCGGGTCCTTCTCTCAAATGGGTAGGCTCTTTTATTAACACATCAAAAGAATTTGGAAAAATACATAAGTATACCTCATTCTTAAATCAAGCTACAAAAATAATGCTCATATCAGAAAATAGATAGCACCACTGAATTTGTTGCATCAAATTACCCAAAAATGACTATCTCCACATCTCGATTCAACTATAGCACTCCCAGGCCCAAGAGGAAATTCATCTCAGTTATCGTGCCCTCCCTACAACCTACATTAATGACTGGAATACAACATTTTCCATGCCCAAACAGTCATACCCTACGGCCGCCTCCCCCTCTAGTTGTGCAGATGAAACATTTAATATATTTTTTTGGCATTGGTTACAATGTAAGTGTTGAAGGAAAATCTCCCTGCAGACAAGTAGATCTCCTCAAAGAGCTAGACTCTTAACTCTAAGACAGAAAGTGCTTATCATGGTCACTGACTTCCTTTTAGGCCTACACAAACTAATGCATGAAGATGAAGGATGAAAGAAGTACCTTTTACCGGTGTTTTTCCTTGCACGCTCCAATTTGAACTCCAATCTTGAGCTCCTCGATAAGAGTTGTAGAAAAACAAAGTACAACCACTTCCTATTCTATTGAGATTAGTTCAAAGAAGACCTATCTACTTAGAGACAAATTCATGTAATGTCAAACACAAATTAGAAAGAAACATGCCAATCATATTACATTAATGAGGACAAAATGTTACTTACAGCCATAGATGGAATGTAGCAGTTTCATCAAGTTCTCCTTGCCTAACCCTTGCTCAAAAGCTCCATGGTTTGAATGACAATAGCTTCACTGATTGCTCCCTATGAGATCATAGGTCTCTTTCTTCCAAATCATCTCTGTTCTAGCACCACTTATAAGATCATAAGTTTGGTGTGATTCTCCACCAAAATCCACTTTCACCAAGAGAAATCTTGCTTATATAGCCTTGGAGAGGCTCAACAACTTGAGATATCTTTGGGGTGAGTTGAGGATTTTCCTCCTTCAATTAGGGATCTGCCCTAAGATCATTTCTTTATTGAGGATTCAAATCCAACTACCTTCTAGGAGTGAAAAGATCCTTCCCCCATTCTTCTCAACAAATCAACTGCTGCCCAAAATAGGTAGCACTCCCTCAAAAAGGCACTCAGAGCATTATAATGCTCCCTAGTAATGTATAGGGGAGTGCCATCACTCCTGAGGGTAGGAGCACTCCTGCAAAAGGGAAAATGAGTGTTATAACGCGCACTGATAGATTATAGGGGGGCACCAACACTCCTAAGAAAGGTATAGGGGAGCGCTCCCCTCCAAAAACTTAGTTTTTTGGGTGCTTTCAGATGGCAAGAGGTTCATAAGCCCGTTGACTCATTTCTCTTCTTCCAAATCAAATGTTTGAGGTGTTTTAAGTGTCCTTCTCATGTTGTTATAGGCATGACATAGGCATCATGGAAGTATGCTTTCCTTGACACTTGCGACCCTTGTAATGATGACACTTGTGACACTATCAAAGTGAGTATTTTTGATGTGTAACAGATTGCCCCCCAAAGTATGAAGTTAGAAGACAGGAACTAATAACTAAAATTCTTTGTAGAATTTCAAGCAAGGGTATAGACACAGAGAACCTGAAGGAGGCTGCACACAAACATCCAACAAATATTATAACATGTTTCAAACCCAAGGTAGGCATACCTATGCTTGGGTGATCAAGACTTGAAAGATATCGTTGCCATAAAATACACTGTGGATCCATAATTGTATTGATAAAAGGTATAGCCACCGAGGATACAGTGTGGATCTATACTCTTATGAACTGAACTAATCGTAGCCACGAAGAATACATAGTGGATCTACAAGATGATAAGACATAGCCATGACCAATACAAGGTGGATCTATGTAATATTATATGTGTCATTGTTCAAGAGAAACTCTGTCACAACCTAGGCAAAGTACATATCAGAGTGATCACTCAACCCAAGGTCTTCGTACCGATCTCAATGTAGTAAAAATATAACCATGTGAACAGATGTCCCGATGTCGAACATGGCATAAACCACTTGATTACAGGTCAATTATGTAAACCGTTAACAAGCATGAGGGAAATCACCATTAATGTCAATGATTCCCAAGGTACTCTAGAACATTCCAACGAATGTGAATGGATGAGTTGAAGTTGAACATCCGTGGAATCATCCGATCAGAGGTCAATGAGGTAAACCCACTATCAAATGTGAGGAGGCCTGCCATTGAGGCATGCAGGTCCCAAAGTACTAATTGGTTTCTAAATCTAGTTCTTGGATAATGTGTTGAAGTTGAGAGGAATAGACTCGTCGAAGGAGGGCCTTGATGTATCCCCCATCAACAAAACGAAACAGACACAGAGATGTAATTGGTAGATCAAATGAACATGGACTGACACAGGTATTGAGACAAGATATTTGTGGATACTTCCCTTGAACACTGCGGCACAACAGCAGAAACATGACATGGACCAAAAAATGATAATGCAGTGGATACTGTGACTTTCGTCAGGTGACCCAAAGGAGTAAGAAAAACTCAGAGGATTGGTTCAGTGTAGAGGTTTAGCGGATTAAGATGTGTGCAAAGACAAAGTGTCATGTTCAAGGGCGACTCTAAGAGTTACTTGGTAATGTTCTCAAAAAACTGCTTGGCTTTCCTCTTTCAATTTTTTCCCCCATCCAAATAGACGAGTACCTCTTTTTAATGTAACGCGCTCGTGGAGGATAACATATACTCGATAAAACTCACCTTCGGTAAGTTCCTCTTCCTTTGTTTAATGAACTAGAAGAAGTAAGGGTTCGGTTCCGTATGGGCATGTCGATGTTTGTTTAAACGAGTCCAAAGATAGAAAACTCGAAGGTTTTTCATGATTTTAGAGTCTGGAAAAACACTTAAAAGAGAACTCTCTCAGTTCCTTTTTTGTAAAGTAGTCTGATCAGACTGAAAAAGAGATAAACTATCGCTCAACAAATGTTTTCTTCAAATACTTTAACGAGTGTGAAGAGAACAAGGTTGCTCAGTAATCTTTTCATCTTTAGAGAGTCTGAAAAGAACTTAAAGATGACTCCAATGTTGTCCTTTTTTATAATGCTAGTCTCGCGAGGCCGAAAAAGAGATAAATTATCACTTGAAAGATGCCCTTTCAAACCGTTTAACAAGTGGAAAAGGAATCAAGATCACTCGGCAATCTTTTCATGTTTAGAGAGTCTGAAAAGAGCTTAAAGGAGACTCTAGGGGGTTCCTTTTTCGTGTATCGATATAGGTCCGAAAAAGAAATAAAAGTCTACCCGTATGTATTCTCATGTATTTACGAGCATGAGAAAGAACAAAGACTAAGCTAGGTATGCCCCCATCTTGAAAGCTAGTGGCTTAACTCTAGAAAGATCATCAAAGGCTGGAGACATGCCCTCCAAGCTTCAATTCATTCAACGGCTCTGAGGTCGTCACCAATTTCTCTAGTAGATGAGAAAAAGGAGAAAGGTGGATGAAAGAAGGTTCAAGAGAGGTGACTATTTCATTTTTTAACGAGCTTGACATAGGAGAAGAACTCTGCTCAGGACATCTATTTCATTTTTTAACAAGCTTGCCACAGAGAAGAGAAACTATGCTCGTGGTTTCGTCTGGATCATGGCTTCCAAGAGGATAATGCTCTGGAAAGGTACCATGTCAAAGGATAAAACGTGGTCATGGCCTCCAGGATATCTTCGCTGGATGGAAGATAATCACTCGAGAAGGAACACATGTCGAGGGCCGCGATAGGAGTAAGGAGATCAGGCTCCAATAATCCTACCGAAGAAATCACCATGTCCACTACCGGATCGAAATTGTCGTAAGTTGAAAGCATGGGAGATGATGAAAAATCAACACTAGGAGGGGAGATAGATGATATATCTGCCCGAATTTCTTCATGAGGGGGAAGAAAAGACGATCGGTGATGGTTATTAGCCCGAGGTAACTTGTCAATGTGAAACATTTCTGGAATAGATTCATCCGAAGGAAAAATTGGGGAAATGCAGTCGATTGTCGACGACAAGGAACTCAACCGTGATTGCATCAAGGAAATGTCAGGCGTCAATAGATGTTGGTCATTTGATGAGGGAGAAGTGGATGGGATAGAAACGTATGATGTTTCGGCTGGATTAAGTGGCACAGTGTCACTTAGTGCATCGAATTCCAATAGACAAGGTACAATCCAAGGGTCAAATGATTCCAAAGATTGATAGGCTACGGTCAAAATCATATCGACGGTGGAAATATGATGAGTAGTCGGGGGAAGTGGTGTAGGGAAGGTACCCATGAGGCTATAATATTTTAGTAAGACAACACCAATGCTTTCATACATGATCTTGTGATCTCCCAAGAAAGGAATATTGTTGGTACCAGGAATGCGAGCATCGATCATGTAGAAGTCCAACTAATCAACAATGACAATTTTTCCTTGATGAGGAAATTGGACACATCGAAAAACTGACGAGGCAATGGTAGTCATAGCATAAAACCAACTTCTTCCAAGTAACAAGTTGTAATTGAGGGGAGCATCGACCACCTCGACATCAACAGTAACAGTTTTGGCACCCAATTGGATGGGCAGGGACTGTAGAATCCCATGGGGGTGAAAACCTCGCCCATCGATGGCGTGTAACATCGTTGGGGATTTGTTGAGTGCTGGTGATTTTAAGCCTTTCCAACATGCCAAAGACATGACACAAGTCAAGGCTCCCTCATCCAAAATAGGTTGGTGGATTTGTTGATTGTGAACAACAACATCAACTTAGAAAGAAAGTTGGTAGGAGAGTCGAGATGCATAATTGTCCAGGTTAAACATGACATGGTTGGACGACTCAGGATCAACAGTGCCAATAGCAGCTAAGAGTGTTCTACGTTGACTGGGGAAGTGCCATAGAACTTCTAATGCAGACATAGCACACGGTGCTTGAGCCAAATCTTCAATAATGTTGTAGTTCTGAGTAGCACATGAACTAGGATTAAAGGTATCTTTATGTATAGTGCTCTTATGAGGGCGTAAGATAGAGTCAAACATGGGTTTCTCAATCTGATGTGGTCTAGATGGAGGATTAACCAATGGCAGACTAACGGAGGACGATGATGGATCCGGTAAAGTGTCGGTATCGTTAACATCTTTTCCTTTGTCAGGGTTATCTGCTGTGTCATAGGTCTTAGAGTGAGTGGTCAAATTAATCCCATTAAACATATAAATATGTGCACTCGACGAGGCCTCATCATTAGGATCGCTAGAACTGCACCCAGGAGAGGGGGTTTGAGCAACCATGGATTGTTGTTGTGGAAAAGGTTGAGTAAGCACAGCGGGTTGTGACTTCCCTTGGAAAATTTTGGCCACTTCATTATGAAGTGGACAATCTCAAGTGTAGTGATACTCACCACAAATGATACACTAGAATTTCAGTTTTCGTTGTGGTTTCTTTTCGGTAGCAGGTGTTTGATTTTTGGGTGGTTCACTATTATTTTTTGATTTATTCTTTGTCTTCTTCTTACCTCTGGATTGTTGTGAAGGGGAAGATTGAACTGCATTCACCTCAGAGATCTGAGTTTGGGGGGAGGTAGAGGAGGGTGTAGTTGATTTGGGAAAAGATTGAGTTTTGACGGAGCCAATAACACCATCTGCATGAGATGAGGATGATGGCTTAGAGGGGTCGGCATTAGCTCAAGCAACATTCGGAAGAAAATCATACAAAGTACCAGATTGGGAATAAACCAAATCTAAATACTGAGCCCAAGCAATGGCTTGTTCCTCTGTGACCACACCACCCATAGCGACATCGCGAGCGATTGGGGGTAACAGTGATTTAGTAAACCATTCTGCGAATAGCATGTCAAGAATGACTACGTTGATCATCCTTCGTTGTCGCCTCCACTCATGAATATGGTCAGAGATATGCACAGAGTTAGTTTGACGAAGGGAGGTCAAGAGTTCAATACCTGTCTCGTAGCGAATAGGCAATTGAAAGTGCGTGAGGAAAGGGAATTGAAATCATGAAAAGAAGCACGTGGTAGTTCAATATACCACTTTGCTGCTGAATCGGTAAATGTTCGCTGGAAAAGACGCAAATGTATAGAATCATCCATGAGGGATTTTGATGAACACCACAAATGGAAAGTCATCACATGGTTGTTCGGATCTTCACCACGATTTCCGTCAAATTTCGGAATATCAGAAGGAAGTTTAGCTGGAATGACTGGCCAAACCGGTGAATGAGAAATGGGATCATTAGTTAACCGAGACAAGTCTGGGAGATCCAGAGTCGCAAGGAAAGGTAGTTGTCGGTTAATTTTCGAATGATACTGGTGCGGCATAGGAACACGAGCAGGACCATAGACTGGGTTAGGTGGATAGTTGTAACCAGTAGGTCCTCCTACATATGGTTGTTGCTGGCAAGGATAAGAAGGATTCGATGGTGCATGAGAAACATTGGCATAATCTGGTGGGTTCTGAACATTATAGGCCGGGTGATTTATTTGCCCATGAGGAGGATAAACATTTTTCCCTTGAGAATGGTAAGGAGTAGATCCCGGAGGCGGATACACATGAGGCCCATGAGGAGGATAAGACTTGGTCCCGGAGAACTCCAGGTGGTGTTTGGGATGCCGCCTGGATAAGATTGCCCGTAAGATGTTCCGGAAGGGACACGATTGGATACTCCTCCTAGTGGGTTATTATACAAGTGCCCCCCAACATGGGGTTGGGTAAAAATTCCTCCTGAAGATACTCCCTAGGATTGTGAAGGGTTTCTAGCAAACGAGCGTTTCCCCCCTGCCAGCGGTGGATTTATGACTCCGGTGTGACTGGCAAACGGAGGTTGCCCTCCAGGAGGAGCATGAAAAGTGGGTTGTCCCCCAGGAGGGGTAGGCCCACCATGGAATGGTAGTCCTCAAGGAGGGAAAGGTTCATTGGATGGTGGTTTCCCTCCAGCTAGTTGTGTTTGGCCAGCAGGGGTCTGCGTTCTTGGGTGAGAAGATGTCCGAGCAGGATCATGTGGAACATGTGGAGTTGTAGAGTAAAATCTTGTAGAAACAGGGGTAGAGATTGAAGTGCTTTGGGGATGAGTAGAGGTGATGAGTCCAGCATTAGGATGGACTTGTGCTGGTGTAGCAGTAGGGTGAATAACTTGATCGACTGGGTGATTCATGGTTTGACTGGATGGTCCTGTTTCTCTAGGAGGGTCATGAGGATGAAAGGGTTGTCGAATAGATTCGAAATGTTCATAGAGATCACGTCCCGATGAAGTCCTCCATACAGAACGAGTAGGTGTGGGATTGGTTTCTACTGCGGTGCTAGCACGAATGGGAGTCCTATACTCATCACCAAAGATTGGTTCTGTGGATCCCATATATGTTTCGGTAAAGATCCTCTAGTGGGACTTCTTCGTCTATGACATTCCCAAGGGAGTCTAAACGAACCAAAAGTGGTTCCGACACAGGTGTTGTGGGATTTTCAACCGTGCCCAAAGCATCTTCTAAGTTATCTAACGAGGAGCAATAGCACTTCCACTGTCAAATTGATTTTCTACCTCTTTACGGTAGTTGTCTTCTGGAGGGTTAGGAATTGAATGGCTTGTTGCAGTTGGTCTGACAAGACATCAATCCTTAGTAGAGGATATCTATTTTTTATGGTGATTTTGTTCAGGGTACAATAATGAATGCACATCTCCAACTTCTAATTTTCTTTGGCTCTATGAGCGAGCATACTAGGTTAACTCCCTTACAACTAATTTTTCACTTCATTTTCTTCAATGGTGGGATTTTCTATATAACCCAATGTTAGGTAATGGTGATTTCAAAAACAACTAAATCTCATGCTCAACCTCTCACTTGAGTGAAAGTCTTCAATCAATTGTTGTAATTGTTGGCACTACTTGCCACTACATCCTTTCAAGGGTTCCTTCATCTCCAACTTGTTGCCTACTCTTTGTTGTTTTCATTCTCTCAAAATTAGGGAGACAAACTTCTTCATAATAGCACTAATAAAAAAGAGTTTTGCTTTGTCCTAGTGTGAATTTATGGCATATACCTTTCCATAATTGACTAGCCTAATTTTTTTTTCTCCTCCCGAAATATGTCATCTCTCACATATAACTACGGGTTTCCCAAAATGACTACACATACATCCAATGTAGAAAAATATGCAAGCATTTCATCAAAAAAGTTTTGTTAGATGAAGATCTTGAATTTGGATTGCTTATTCACCTTCAATTCCTCATCTTCTCTTACCTATCAAAAGGGTATCCAATCCCCACTTTCAATTCCACATCTTACCTTACCTAACCGAGAGGTTATGAGTATTGCAACATACCCAGTCCCATCTATCCATATCCATAATTGAGAATACAAGGTATTAAATTTTGTTTTCCTCAATTGAACTTCCCCTTTTTCGCTGTCGTTGTACCGGCCGGTTGGCTATTGATTCCGACACAGTAAGCGATCTGCTGGCTGAGAGATGTGGTTCCTCGAATCTTTTTTGTACAATTGATGTGATGGGCTTTACATAGTTTGGGACTTTAACGATCGTATCACGCCTTATATACCCATATTATCTATATGTGAATTATTGTACCTCGCCTTAGGCTGATAGATATACTCGGAAAGTTGGTAATATTCCTAGGACAAGTTTGAATACTCCTATAGTATTACCAAATAATTTTCCAGAGGCTGCCACTTATCCCAGCTCACCGTTGGTTGACCTATCCAAAGGGCCTCATTAAGATCATATTGGCATACTCCCCTAGAAAAGAAGGAGCAGACCCCATCGAAGACGAGAGTAGGGTACAACAAGGCCATTTCCGTCCACCTTCTCACTCCAGTATTCTTCCCATCTCGGATTAGCTTCCAAGCTGGAATGATGAGCTATCAACCGGCATATTTCACGGGGATCTGCCGGCCCAAAGCTCATTTTTGCACCGCTAGTCATCCATTCAGTCTCATCGAGGGAGGGCTTGTGTTTGAAACCACTTGAAGGCTGGCTGTGCCCCGCGGGGCCGCTGGCATTAAGGTAAGGCGGGGGTTCAAGAGTGACATGTCAAACGAAGGCAATTCATCAGAGAATACTACACGTGCATGATACATAATACCAGTGTAATGCAGATGATTCGGTTGGAAGACGCACGCTGAGGCATTGATGCGTTGTAGGGCACTCTCTCTCTATTTTCGGAGTGTGAAAAAAAGGAGGGAGAATGGTAAGCCGGGAGTCCTTTGATGAGGGCTACCACTCACTACTACATTGATTGCGGGCTTTCCCAATGCTCATGGTAGTTTCCCAACCCAAATGAGTTGAGTTTTTAGTTGAGATCTAACTGCAGTATTCTCCAATTGCTGCTAATGAAGGGTCCACCAATTGATATGAAGATGCACCTCCCCTTCGGATGGATGGGAACGAGATTCAATGTGTATATATACCTATCCATCTGTCTCTCTCTGTATATATCTATATATCTATCAATCGTGTATAGAGCACCGAACAATTAAATTAATAAGAGTAGATTAGGGATGGATAGATATGTGTCTATATGATTAGTCATCATGTGAATATTCCCATTGGTAAAGTATTCATGAACACACATGATTGACTCCTTGTTGATTATTCTCCGATTCTCCAGGTTAGCATGATCGAGAATCCACTTCACCATTTTTGCACAGGGTAAAACGACAGGCCTAGCAGCTACATTGTGGATATGGGACCTTCGAATGTTTGCATATACAACCTAGTTACGACCAGGGCTTAGGCTTGGCTCATTCCAGAATACCAAAACCGCTGAAATGGCCATGGCCCGGGCAACCGGATGCTTTTCCTCTCACCCCCATTCGAGGGTTTCTCCTTCGGCCGCGATCTGTAGTAAGCGAGTTCGGTTCCTTGCGCGAATGGAGGCTTTGAAGGAACGGAGATCGTATCCTCTCGTTCCCAGCGACCCACCAAGCACTAGGAACATGGATGCTTCTTACTATAGATGGATGGATAGAGGGTCATACTCTTATAGGGGCAGGTATGGGGTCCATCCCGGCCCGACTTCCGCCCCTTCGGCCATTTAAGAGTGAAATCGTTCTGGTTTGACAATATACGGGCCGTTCACCTACAGCACTGACTCAATATACTCTTGCACAATCCTAGTCAAATGATCTCTTTTCGGTATAGGAGATATGGATCACAGAGCAACGGCCAGACGAACACACTTTTAGAGTTTCGGGCCAGGCGTGGAGAGGAAGAAAGAGCATGAATGACACGGGCTCACTTTCCCGGTCTAATCCTATGCTGCCTCTTTTTATTCATCGCAACTAGAACCAATCTCCTTTTGTGCTGCCCTCATCTTCTTGGAGCTAGAACCAATATGATTCTGTTGCCCCCTTCTTATTGCAATTAAAAAAATAATGGAGCCTTCTTTACCGGACCTCCGTGGACTGCCCTGAAGTTTGCTGGCTTCTTCACTTTGCTGATCAGCTTTGGATGCTTGAAGGTTCTCTTTGTTGTCCGCTTTAGAGCTTGCTCAAACTTGTTGCAATGGTTTCCCCGGGCGAGACGAGACCAAACTATTATTTCTACGTACGAATCCCGAGCAAGTCAATCTAGTCTGGTTACCAAGAAAGAGAATTGATTCAGCAGATGCCCTTTCGGAGCTCGATGACCCGCCTTCCAAGCTTAGAAGGAAAGTCTCAATCGGATTGGATCTCTCTCAAAGGCATATCTGAAAACCGCTAATGAGCTAAATGATCGTTATAAAATAAAATGGGGATGCCAATTCTTAGTTCATACTCAAATTCTTCTCCTCGAGAGCTTTCTAATGAATGTATTCTTGTTCAATTCCAATCTCCAAGAAAAAAATTATGTCTTCTTGATGTTTTCATGCATTTTTTTCCTAATGTGCAAATGCGAGCTTGTTTATTCTATCGATAGGCTCTTTAAATTAGGTTCCAAAACCAAGTTTCAATTGAGCACCGATCTTGTTTAAGACACCCATTCAAACAAGTTCCAAACTCTCGCTATGACGGGACTTGCCAAAGTATATAAATCCATTCCATTTACTATGTTAAATTTATATCGAAATACCTTGATGGTTCACTGAGATATTCAGAGGTTCTCAATAGTATGTTAAGGCTCTAGCAACACATTTAGACAGATCAGAGCTCTAATGAGAAATATCATAGATTCAAAACCTTCCAGCTCTAAGGAGGCTTATCTACACCTCCTTCATGAAGAAAAAAATGTGGTACATAGTGTCAAAGGTGTAGGGAGAGTCAATATTAATTTCCATGTGGCTCTACAAAATCTGGCAGCGTTGAGAAGTTCAATTTCAGGTTTGTGGCAATAGAGTAAAATGTGGTACATAGTGTCAAAGGTGTAGGGAGAGTCAATATTAATTTCCATGTGGCTCTACAAAATCTGGCAGCGTTGAGAAGTTCAATTTCAGGTTTGTGGCAATAGAGTTCGGATTGATTATGAGAAGACATTAGCTCCAGTCCCCAGGTACACTTCTATTAGATTATATGTCTTTATTTTGATTTATGGGATGAGGATACATGGATGTGAAAACAACTTTCCTTAATGAAATAATTGAGTAAAAAGTGTACAATAAATTATTAGCCTTGGAGCTTTCATGTAAATTGAAAGGTGTTCCATATTTCCAGGTTTAAGAAGGTCTGCTATTTGTATGTCTCAAACAGGCACTAAGAGAATGGTTTTATAGGATTGATGGATATTTTCAGAATATGAGCTTCAACAAAAAAATATTGCAAAAAATGTCCATATTACAATGTTTGGCAAAGCTTGATAGAAAAAAAAAATTAATCTACTTCCTTTACAATAAGTATTGCTCCTTTGGTTTCTAACATGAATTTTTTATTCATATTTAACTTACGCATTGATACTTAGATGAGAGATTTATATCCCAGTCACTTTACAACCGCAGTCACTTTACCAACACATTATCGAATTTAACTATGGCCTCTAATCTCAATCTTTTGCAGAGATCTCGATGAAATTATGAATGCAAACTTCTCTGCAATTCATAATACGGTATGCTATCAGTGTAAATTGCACACAAGCAACCAGTCGGCATGTTGTGATAGGTATCTAAGTTTAAGGTTCTCTGTCATAATTACCAAGGCCAATACACTTCTCAATGAGACAGTCAATCTGGGTTTTGGGATCTTGGGATGCAATTCATAATACGGTACGATATCAGTGTAAATTGCACACAAGCAACCAATTTGCATTGTTGTGATAGGTATCTAAGTTTAAGGTTCTCTTTCATAATTACCAAGGCCAATACACTTCTCAATGAGACAGTCAATCTGGGTTTTGGGATCTTGGGAAACAATTGGTTCCGAAGTTTTTCGTGGTCTGTACAAATATAATTGAGTGCACAATAAGGAAACAATTGGTTCCGAAGTTTTTGTTGGTATGTACAAGTATAAGTGAGTGCCCAATAAAGATCCAACCCATTGTGTGGCTGACAATCAACAACAAATCTGCCTATGCAAATTTTGTAATCCTTATCCATATACCAATTACCAAAGTTATCAACACCAATCAAAATGTCAATGACAAGCCAGACATATGATTATATCCTTGCACATTCTGTGGACAAAAAACCTCCAAGGAAAACAACTCTATCAAAGCTACAGACTCGGGGTCTTTGTCTAGTTCTCCACGACGTCCAACCACAACACTCTCAATGTCTCTATATAGCCTTGTCTCCAAGTCTGAAGAGCTCAGTCCAATAAAAACACAATTGGTAAGTGTATGCTCCAACAACCAATGGTAATATTAGTCTGAGACAAGACAGTACTGGTTCT
>ML799055.1:343476-362091 GCA_009831015.1 Picea engelmannii | reverse complement strand
TTTGGTCTGAAGAATGCTGCAGTGCTGAAATCCCAAAATTCTGAACTAGAGAGTATTTACTTAGCAACCCGAATACAGATGCGGGTTAATAGATCTCGCCGGTTTAATTTGTTTATGTTGTTGTTTATGTTCCCCAAGGGTTAGGTATTCAAGGGTTCTACAGACAAGGTTTTGCCCTGTGCTATAGCTCTCTGATATACATGCGGGGTCCAACAGTAGTACTCGGCCCAATATCTCAGGGCACCAACTAAGGAGGATAGACCGTACCCTTATCCGTACTACCCGACTACCCAGGTACTAGAGAGTATCTTCCTGAGTGCTGTTCTCGGTGACACTATAGCAGTCCGGCGGCCGATAGGTTTATCTATAGAGGGATTTAGGAAATCTAGACCGATCCGTACACAGGTGTTGTCTGATGCGCTACCACTCAAAGGGGTACCAACAGGGGTTACAAGGGTGGCCAACAGATGTGCGCTTAAGAACCACTTGTATTTCCTGCGTGTATGAATCCCTCAACCGCGGGTTTATGCGTGTAACGACAGATCTTTGTGGCTTAGAGACGCCGGAATACGTCTCTACCCTGAAAAAAAATAAAAATACCCACAATTTCTGCCAAGGAAAGTGCTCTGATACCACTTGCAAGATACCAGATATATAAAATATGCAGAACATAAATGAAATGCTAGAAATGACAGAATAATAGTAAAATATCCAGCATAATCTTCACAATACACAGAAATGATATACGGAATAGCAACAGAAATAGCACTTTGAATCATATAGCAATGTTCACAGGCCTCTTCGAGGGGGCAACCTCCAGTCGAGCAACGCTCTGTTACAATAATATCCAAGCTAGGGTTTTCATACCCTCGACCCTTATTTATACTAAATATGTCTATTAAGAGAATCATCTAGGGGAAGATCCTTCTAGAAGCATAAGCTTCTATTAGGTCTTCTTACATCCGCCTTATTCTATTTTATTGAAAGGTCTTATTAATATTAACCTTTATTACATTCGAATACATTGATCTACCTATGTGCGGGTTAGGACCTTAACAAAAATTCTTGCAGAAGGTGGTAGTATAAAGTAATCTTCAGAAAGTGTTGCAAATTCCATAATACAAAATTCCTTCCCATTAAATTTTCCTAGTTACACGTCGATGCAGGAATAAAAAACTTTTGAGAGCCTCGTTCCCTGGTTATATACCCACCTTCAAGTACAAGGAGAATATTCTTGCATAGAGTGGCAAGCTGTTTGACCTAGATGTAATCATATGCATAGGAATAGTGAAAAAAATGTGCAGTAGCGATAGAAATTTGATTTTATGTGGAGTCTGTTGCTACATTCATAGGATGGTGAACAAAATTTGATAAATACTATGAATTTTTGTCAAGTCTGTTACCACACCCATAAGTCGCTCAACAAACTTTGAAATAGAAACTTATGTAATTCTAGGATGTTGATTCAGCCACCCATATATTTTCTTGCATTCGTGACGATCCAATTTTATAATTTCCTTCTGAGTGTATTCACGAATGGAGTAATATTTGGCATCATTTTCGAATATTCTAGACTATTTTTCAAGCCATGATATGTACGACTCCTTAGACGAAAGATAAATTATTTTGTGGTCTGCATAATTTGATACATTTACCAAATCTGTGTTGTTGGAAGAAGCCATATACTTCAACCAAAGAGCATTTTGCAGGTGACCTTAAAGTCCCTTCCAATTTCCAGTAACAAAACAAATAAGTTCAACATACAAATCTTTAGGTAGGCCTTTCAACCAACCAAAGTATCGAATACAGGGAGAATACCAATCATAATATACTTGAATTTTTTTTGTGTCTGAGTTTATGTTGACCAACATATTTTTTTTCACTCAAAGCTGACGTCACACAAAACCATTCCCTCATCTTTCAATTGGGCCTGAATGGCATCTCTAAGTTGTCTCACATGTCAATTTCCAGGAACATTACAACAAAGGAACCTTAAAGCCCAAGTCTTCGATGATAGAGAGAAATGGGAATAAGTATTTAAAATGAACACTGGAGGATGATAGTATAATCTTTCGTAAATATTGGTTTAATTTGTTTTAATGGCATATGCCCTCGATATTTTTTATTATTAATGCTAATCTTTTCGAATATCCAAGCAGATTCTCAAATATGACAACATGTAATATATGCATAGTATTAAAGAGGTACATGATGTCAAGACCTTTTTGGATAACACGTTTGTGGATGGCAGCATAGTAGTACAATATTTCACTGTTACTATGATGATGCCTTAAAAAAACTAAAATAACCAAGACTTTTTGCCAATTCAAGATGGATGCAAAAAAAATCATCAGATCCCATAATATTCACTTGTTAATGCATTTTAATAGGAGATGTCAAATCAGATTCCCTAAAGTGATCAAATTCCCCAGAGCTAGTTTATTTCCATCATGTTGGTTGGGATAGAAGGATCCACCACCAGGACAAAGAAAGAAGGTAACAATAAAAGAACTCGTGCAAACGCAAGATGGTGAGGGAAGCACTCTATGACCAGGAAGGCATCATGTCCTTATCGATATGTGATCCTGATGAAAAAATTGAGAGGCGCTTGCGGCGAGGCCGTGGCTATTTATTTGATACAGACAAGGCAATACTTCAAGCATCGAGCAATTCCTTTTTTTTTTTTCAAATATCCGATCCAATGCAACAAAATAAATGCATTCTCCTCATTCAAAGCAAGGGAAACAACATGAAGATTGATATTGGATGGAAACATCTCTGGAATATCCTATTACATCAAGGTCTCTTCTAAACAATGAAACAAAATGATTACATGAAGGTGGTAGTAAAATGTGATTTTCAGAAACAAAATCATTACATGAACACGTTAAACTTCTTACAGAAGGTGGTAGTATAAAGTAATCTTCAGAAAGTGTTGCAAATTCCATAATACAAAATTCCTTCCAATTAAATTTTCCTAGTTACATGTCGATGAAGGAATCATAAACTTTTTAGAGCCTCGTTCCCTGGTTATATACCCACCTTCAAGTATGAGGAGAATATTCTTGTGTAATGTCCCCACTTTGGGACATCATCACGGTACAGAGGTTTATGATGACCAAAGTAGCCAAATGGATGTTATAGCGAGTATAGGGGTTATTGAGAGGCATTGTGGGGTCCATCTTGCATTTCTCATCATATTCCATCATCATGAGCTATTCTGCACAGGTTGGCTTTGGTTCTGTTGCATTATGACGATTTCCATGATTTTGGTTATTTTGAGCTATAAGTTAATTGAATTCACTGAAGAGGTCATTTTGGGCATATTACTTGGAGGAAACTCTCAGTGTAATAGCTCATTGGAATTGGGAGAAGCAACACTATAGGATGGATGGTGAGAAGTGACTTTCAGTGGCCAAGGAAGCCACAAGGAGAGATAAGGAGCTTTTCAGAGGTAAAAATGTTAACTAATTAATTAAAGTGATTTAATTAATTAATTAAATATTAATAAATGAAAGTCACTTTGGAGGGACAAGGTGAGCCAAAAAGTATAAAGGAAATGTTGATATTATGGTAGCTGTGGGAGGTATTTACCTCCACGTGTGAAACTGATGAGAATAGAAGACTCTGGGAAGCAAGAGAAACCCTAATGAGTTGGATAATAACCCTAGAAGACTTGTCAGCTCAAGAAGATAATATGTATTAGGTTATTATCCTCCAAGAGAAGAAGTTGGCCAGAAGAATTAATATATACCGAACAGATAGGTACCCAGAAGGAGAAGTCGACCACAGTAAGTCTGCCAGAACCACTATAAATATAGGGCGCCAATCTCTCATTTGACATATCTTAGCAGTTGTAGAGAGCCAGTTCTGTGCAGTGTAGTTGCAGTCTTGTGCACAGGTTTGGAGGAGAGCTGGTGGTGCAACTGCTACAACTAGTAGTTACGTTTTGGCTTGGACTATCTCTTGGCTAGGGTTTGGACTATCTGATCATCTCTTGTTGGTGCGCTATCCTTGGGTAAATGTGCGCTACCATTTGTTTGGCTATCTAGCCTAGGGTTTTCTTCTAGAATGATTCTCTGTGAAGGTTAAGGTGCTCGGAGGGTGGCTTCGACCTATGGTTGGGTGACAAGGGTATTGTCAATGGTAAAACGAGCTAACAATCTTTCAAATTCTAATAGGTTATGGGCCCACACCTCCTTCATTCAGTCTAAACACTGGAAGGAAACATAGCCACTAGGATATTGAGCTCATTGAGGAACTATCGCTAGGGTTACTAGCAGAAGAAACTTCCAAGACACTACTGTTAGGGTTACTAGCAGGGGCAGTTGTAGAAACCCTAATCCTCTTGTTGAGGCACCTTAAGTGAATGGATTGGCCTAATATCCAGATAGATTAGTGTGCTCTAGACTAGTGCATCTCCTGATACTCTTAGCAATCCAAGACGTGAATTTTGAGTTTATGGTCAAATCTAGGGTTTGACCAAGTCAAAGAAACCATGACTTATTCTATGAAGTCATAGAACAAGTTATATGGAGCCTCTAACTTTAGAGCATGGAAGACAAGGATTGACCTCATCCTTGCCAAGAATAAAGTGCTGGATATCGTGAAAGGAAAGATCGTGAAGACAGAGTTTGAAGAAGGAAAAGAGAAGGAACCGTAGAACATTGTAGCTATGGAGAAGTTCAAAGACAATGATATCAATTCTATGAGTATCATAGTGGAATCTATAAAAGACCACTTGATACCCTACATCTCCCATCTTGACTCATCGAAGATGAGGTACGATGCCCTAACAAATCTCTTCTCGGTCATAAACATTGGACAATTTATGAGTATGATCTCCATGACATGAAGATGAATGATGAAGATAGCATAACATCATGTTTTGTGATAATATCTCAGTTAAGAGATCAACTACAAGCTATTGAAGAGACCATATCAGAAAATAAGTTAGTAAACATAGTACTCAATGGTCTTCCCAAGACGTGGGATGCATTTGCCACAAGCATGAACACAAGAAAGGAGTATCTGACATTTGAAGAACTTTGGACTTGTTGTGCTCAAGAAGAATCAAGGATCAGTGCAAAAGAGAAATCCCAAAAGAAGTATGATGATTAATCCTTCACAACAAGATTCAAGAACTTCAGGAACAAAAGGAAGTTTGGTTCAAGGAGGAAGCCAAATCAAGAGAAAGGCTTTTCAGAAGTACAATGCTTCAACTGTCAAAAGTATGATCACTACAAGAATCATTGTCTCGAGCTAAAGAAAAGGAAGGAGAAACATGAAGCATCAATTGCCGAAGAAAAGGAACCTACAAAGAAGACTAAACAGGATGGAAGAGACTTCTTCTTTTAAAGGTAACAAAACTCTTCTTATTTCTTGTACATATCTTGTTTGCATCATCCCTATACATATCTTGTATATCTATCTCTTGGAAGATAATGTGTTCCAAGAAGAACTATACCTATGAAAGAACAACAAGATAAGAATGGATATCATTAGATAATACACATGAAAGGATGAAATACAAATCATGTGGAAGCTATTGCAAAATAAGCCGAATCAATCATGAAGAGACTTAGAAGAAGCAAAGACAGAAAGAAATCAACAATTGAGAGGAAATTAGAAAAATACTTATGACGTTTTGTAGAAGACAACAAGATGGAAGCGTGGACTCTATTAGACAAGAGAGACAATTATATATTGCAGAAGACAATAAGGATGCATATGGAAGCATGGACTCTATTAGACAGAGGGAGTTGATTATATGCACTCTTACTTGAATCAAGAATTAGGAGGGAGCTAATCCTATGATCCATTGAAGATGATGAAGTATATATCCATGGTAGTAACCATGACATACATTATGTGTTCAGTTCAGTCTCAGAAGAAGTCTTCTTCAAAGAGAAGCCTTAAAGTATCCCTAGTTGTCCATCCAGATCCGTGATCCTATGATGAAAGGAAGAAGTGGAATCTCTAGGGCATGGAATCTATAAGAAACTCCATGGACCCAAGAGCTAAAGAAAAACGTGAGGAAGAACATGAAGATTCCAAGAAAGAAAGAGAAACCAGAACAACCAGTCATTGTATCAAGAATCACAAAATTACCAGCCTGATATGAACTCACTAAAAGAAATCAAACAGAAGAACTGAAAGTTGTGATAAAGAACAATGTATGGAAGACTTATGAATGAAAGCATTGTGAGATCTAGAACTAGAGGTTCTCCCATATGGAGGGAGAATACTATGATGATTACTTGTTCCAGTAAACTAGACTTATCTCTACATGAGTCATTATATCATCCTCAACATCCATAAGTTAGAGTTCTACATCAGATGAATACAAAGAATGTTCTCCAGAGAAATTGAATAAAGAGAATATGAAGAGCAATCTCAAGACTTTGAGGCATACTAGAAAGAGACCCTTGAATGTAGAGGATAAGTTGGTGGAGAACCTCCAGTGTACAACATAAGTGTGTTGAAGATTTCCTATAACATCAAGATGATTACTCAGTAGATCATATCTCATGATGACAAAAGAAGTGCCACATGGATATGTTCCATTTTTCCAACTATGATATACTCTATTGTTCAGAGCTACATAAAGCCTTCACAGTGTTCCAGACTAAAGTACATTTGAAATCAAGCATTACATTATCTGTGATAAAGTCCAGAAAGGAGAAAGTGGTTCTCCAATACATATCTCCACAGATGAGTAGATAAGCAAACATTTTGGTAAAGCTTCTATCCAAGATGAAAGAGTTTGCATACTCAAGATGGAGCTCATGGAAACAACTTCCTTATTGGAAAAGGAAGAGATGAATCCTAGGTTGGGAGGGAGAACTAAAAATATTATTGAAGATGTTAGAGCTCTGTAAATTTCCAAGAGGTTGTTAGGGAGAAGAAATCTACGAGAGGTAACTTTATCCAACTGCTTTTGAAGTTGGGATCTAGCCCTTCCAACTTCAGAGAGGGATCTCTCTATATGATTTAGCTATGTTTCAAATTTTAAATATTAGGCTAGGTAGACAAATAGGTCGGTTTTGTTGTTGTAGTGTTTGTCGAGTTGGTTGAGACAGTCTACACACCCATTTGGCTATGGGGTCTGTGTCTTGAATAAAATATGAAATCCAAACCAGAAACGCAAAGGAAAACTTTCACAGGGCGAGATAATATAATCACCGGATTCTTTAGTAGCGTAAAGGAGGAATAGCAGAAAAGATGAGAAAAACAATTACAACAAAGGAGAAATTAAGAATTTCTTTATTGTAAATTGAGAAGATAAACACTTAAATCTTTTGAGTCAGAAACAGGGTATATGAGATAAATCTTGCAACTTTCGTTACTTCTAAAGATTAGATTTAGGGAACAATATGATAACCAAGTAAGAATAACATTTAACTTAGAAAGAACAACATCACCAGTGAATACACGCAAGAATCCTGTAAAAGTGCCTCTTTGTATTAATGGAAGATCTCTTCAAAAATATTACAGTCTAATAGCTTCAGGGTGTGAAGATCAACCACTCTCAATACTTTGAAAGATGAAGTATTTATAACTCAAATTACAAACGATCCCATCATTAATGACCAGGACGTGCTAAATCTATTTTTAGCCTAACTAACTTAACAAATTTCCTAAATCTAGGAACTGATTGATGATGTGGTGTAACTGCATGCTGATTTCTGGGTGGGCCGTTGATGAAGCCTCTGCACGACCTCATCTGACTGGACAAATGACTGGACTGGGACAACTCATCTGCTGCTGTTCTCACTCCTGAAATTGGAATGGAATTCAATGGAATGACTTCCATTGGCTTCAGTTGTTCTTTCTCTTTCACCAGTTTCTCCAATTCAGCTTCCATTTCCTTAAGTAGTGCATTCTGCTCCATGAGTAGCTTGAGAATTTCATCTTTCTCTCTTTCTTTCTCTGCTATCTCCTTCACCTACGGATCCTCTGTGGGAGGGAGCTTCAATTGTTTCCTTAATGAGGCTATGTCAACATTCTTCTTCTTAATCATCTCCTCGGCTGCTTTCATGTTCGAAGGATCGTAACAGATCTTGAGGACCAGTTCCTCCAAAGTTTTGATCCTATTGTCCTTGGCAAAGGACGATATCTTCTCCAACTTCAATTGTGTTTGAACATTGTTCAGGGACACCTACAATTTGGACGCAGTAGTGGAAGCATGCGCCAGCGTGTAAAAAACCATTTCCCCTATCTGCTTGTGCAGATCCATCTGATTGGTCAGATGCACATCCTTCGTCTGGAATTCGAAGGTGGCCCTTTTGTAATCAGTGATCACCTTTGGATCTGGCACCTGTGCCTGGAGGAATGCCATATGCATTCTTCCCTTCTCGGTGTTTAATGCCGACAACAAACTATGTTGTGCAGTCGACGTCTGCTTCCAGAACTGGGCGAAAGTGCTGTTGGTCAGGGTTTGGTTCCTTTTCTTGATTAGCTCATATTTTTTAAAGATACTCAGCTTCGGCCCTGCCTTGCATGGTTGGGTGGTCGATGGAGACTCTGTAGATTTCTTCGGCAATGTTGAGGTTATGACCTTCTGGAGGCTCGCACCAAGGGGTGGTCTGTCAACCTTGGTCAGTGTAGTAGACGGGGCTTCTTTTTCTCCGGTCGGGCAAGGAACTGAAATAGTCTTAGGCCTCTTGGTATGCAGCTGGAATTATTCTGACGATACCTCCGTGACAAGCGGAGATAAATCTTGCTTAGGCCTTTTCTCTTTCGGGACCTGTGGCATGGCTGTTTGAGATACAGTGGTCGGGGGATCCTGCTGTTCTACCTCGACTAATGTGTTAGGTTCCCAGGCTGTCTGGTTTGCGAACTTCTCAACTTCAAGCCTAGATTCATGAACATATGGGATGTTCTTGTTTTTCACCGTCATCTCTGAGATGATCCCACATGGATCATAATGCCATGGGAAGCTCATGAAGAACTTCATTTCCTTCAGCAGCCTATCTGCTTCTTCCCCAGTGCCACGATTGTTGCAGATGAAGGAGCCAATCTTCCCTTTGATTCTGAGCTGTTGCTTTTTCTTCAGTGACACAAAATGGATATCATCGGAATTTATTATCTGCCTTATATATTCCAAAGAAAAAATTCTAACAGGAAGGTACTTGGGAAACTTATACGGTGCCAACTCACACCCGTATACTCTGATCTCGATGTAATCTTGGTACAAATACCAATCCCCCATCTTGGTATGATCCGAAAGATGCAGGATCCTCTGAACTTCATCATTTATCCGAGGCTCGGGCCTACCGCTAAGCATACTCACCACCGGGTGGTAGAATTGATCGATGAACTCCTTGAAACTGAAATCTATGGAGTTGTGCTTGAGCAAGGAGGTCCATGCTGTCACTTCCTGGGGTCTACCATCTCCATCCATCTTCTGCATAGAAAAAATGAATTTATCCGCTTGGAAGAAAACAAACAAGTACGCTAGTATGGACGAGTATTGGAACATGCCTTCCATGGCGAAATTCACAATCTGTTCGTGAATATTGTTCGCCAGGAACATGCTGAAATCGAATTGGGTGGTGGGATTCTCATCGGTAGAGAAGATGGATAAAAATCCCAGAATGGGTTCATCTACCCACTGATCTGAATAGTATCCTAACAAGGCACAAAGGGATGAGATGATCTGGTTTCCTTTAGTCGAGAACATGGAAGAAGGATAAGGAGGATTTGTGGAGGGAAATTGAGCGGATGGGGGAAGGAAGAGCTCAAATATTTGAGCTCTTTGGGGGAAGGTCATTTTCTGGTATAATTCTGTAAGAATTTCCAGGTTGAAGGGTGATGCAAAGTTGGCTGGGGGGACTTGTATCATTTGGTCGATGGATTCGGGCGTGATCAGGAAAATAATCTCTCCGGACGAGGAGACGAAGGCTCTTTGCTTAGGGATGTAGTGGGCTTGGCACTTGAAGGTGAACTCTAGGAAAGGGTGAATCTGAGGGAAGAGGTAAAGGGGTAAGTTGGACTCCCAGAGTCTGATTTCATCACTCTGGTCCAGGAAAACTTCCCTGAGCTACGACTGAAGGTCTGTGAAATCAAAATCGCACTTTGTATCTGTAATTAAGCGGTCTTTGTCGACCAGTGGGATCCTGTCAAGGTCGACAGGGGGTGGGAGAAATATATTCTCCTCTCCTTCTGCTTGTTTTGACTTTGGCGCCATTACTGCAATGGTACCTACAAGAAAAACAATGTTAGCGGGGTGGCTGCTGGTGGGGGAAACTGACTGTAACTGAGGAGACAATGGTGTAAATTTATTTGGTGCGATGTGGGTGAATGGTGAAAATAGAAAGAGTGAGGGTAGTTTTGAGTAAACGTGTGTCCATTGGGCGCGGGAGACAGGTCAGCTGGTTAACGGATAGGTTATCCAGTAATAAATGGCCAACGGATCACTTTGAGTGTGAGATGGCGGGTGACGGTGACTGAGGGATATGGACGGGTGATGTGGCGGCTATCGATTGGAGGTAAAGGTCATAATGAGGGGGCTTTCCACGAGCGACTGGGGGGAAGGACTGACAACAGTTATGGGTTGTGACTATTTTGGGAAAGGTGGATGGTGACATCCAGAGGTGATGAAGGTATGTCAGATAGTAGGAGAAGATGGGACTCAGGGCCATTAGATCGTTGCCATGTATAAAGAGGAGCCCGCCAAAGGAAAAATACCATTTCGGACCCCCCCACTCAGTTAAAAGCAGAACAGTCAGGGGGGTCCGAAAAACATCTTGGGCCGTTGATCTGCGCGCTTGCTTTTGGGCCACAGATCTATGTGCACTGTTTATCGCACATTCCAGACCCCCCCCCTCCATTAAAGGTAGAATGGACGGGGGGGTCCGGAATTCAACATTGATCGTAGATTTGTGCGCTTGATCCTAAGCCATCCATATGCGCGCATGTCTTATCAGCAATTCCAGACCCCCCCCTCCATTAAAGATAGAACGGTCGGGGGGGGGGGTCCAAAAAGATCTGTCCACTGTAGATCTAGGCGCAATCAACTGGACCAATGATATATGAATGGAGCATAAGTGAGGGCACAGAAAAATACATGCGCCGAGGAAACTTAGGATAAGTGATTTTTCACGGGTTTCCTCCAAGGATTTTCATGTCAACACCACCAAGGGGTTAGTCAAATGACCTTTTAAGCATCTGAAACATGGTGCAACATTTATATCCAGCTGGTTTTTATTGAAATAAAGAAATAAATCAACTAGCCTATATTCTAACCTAGCTTCCTATGACAATTAACCCAGATTAAACTGTTGGGTTAAGAATTAACTCTACCCTGGGGCTATCTGACCAAGATTAGACAGTCTGGTCAGATTTATTCACTAATCTAACCTAGATACTTTGGCTAAGATTAAATTGTTTAGCCAAACTCATTCACTAATCCTATCAACATCAATTTAAAAAGAACTTGGCCATGCTTGAAAGGTATGGACCAAGTTACTATTATTGCATGGGGCTTTTATTTAAATTCTCTTATGCCCTCTTTTCTTTTCTTTTCTTTTTCTTTCTTTTTCTTTTCTTTTTTCAAATTATTTGCAGAATGAAGAATCATTTGTCAACAAAAACACTATAGACAGATAAAATCCCAGTCAGCAGTTGATCCTGTAACTTATATGGTGATAACAGTGGCTCCACCTAGGGATGGTACTTTCCATGTGAAGTGCCAAGAATCCTAGTCCCGGTCATTCTGAAAATTTCTGCCTAGTAGCCTTCGTTGGTTTTATTCTCACAAATCAGAAGAACAATGGTCAGTGGCTTAGGGACTTCTCTTCGGGCTTCAACCAACTGACTAATGTTATTCGCTCAGAAAATGCAGGCGAAACACAAAAATGGTATGTACAATGATAAGTGAAAACTTGAGTCTCTATTGAGGTGGCACATAATGCTTCAACATTCTGCCATTTACAGGTCCTCCTGGCAAATCTGTCCCATCAGCGTTGTTTAGCAAGAAAGTGTTGTTTCCCTTGAATGCTTGAATCATGTATGGTCCTCTCCACAGACTGTCAAATTTTCCATTCTTTCCCTTGTCTTCATTTCTAGCATCCCATCTTAGCACCAAATCTCCTAGCTCAAAATCATCTTCCTTGGTTCTTTTGTCAAAAATCTTCTTGATGCTTTCTTGGATTACCTGAGTCTTGTTGAAAACTTCTTCCCTAGACTGCTGCAAATGGATCATCTGGTTGATCCTTCTCTGTGAGTCATTTGGCTTGGCTTGTACATCTTGAAGAAACTTCATGACAGGGACTCCTAAGGAAGTGGGGAAAAGTGCTTCTGTGCCATAAACCAACTGGTATGGTGACATACCAATTGACCTTTTGGTGGTCATTCTGTCATCCCACAATGCAAACACCAACTTGTTATGCCACGATTTCTTGTTTTCCTGCAACGTCTTCTTGATGATGTTCACCAAGGTTTTGTTTGAAGATTCCGCCGGCCCATTCCCCTTAGGATAGTAAGCTGTGGAATGTCCCAAACCAATGTGATACTGGTTGCAAAAATATATGAGTTTCTTTGACCAAAAAGCATCTTTCTAGGACATCCAAAACGAGACAAGATATTATTTTCAAGGAATTTGATAATAACAGAATCACTGGCTTGCCTGCTTGGTACTACTTCGATCCATTTGGTAAAATAATCTGTGGTAGTGAGAATCCACCTATGCTAGCCTGAAGAAGGAGGGTGTATTTCTCCAATGAAGTCCAATCCCCATTGCTCGAAAGGGGCTTCAACTGAGATCGGTTTCAGGGGGAGAGGAAGGAGTTTCCTTTTTCCTTCAAACAACTGACATTGATGACATGCAGTCACTATACGATGTACATCAATGAATAGGGTGGGCCAATAGAAACCACCTCTGAGGATTTTGTTGGGTGTGACCTTCTAGTTCAGATGGCCACCACATTCTCCTGCATGAAATTCTTGTAACACTTTGTCAGCTTCATATTTCATTAAACAATTTAACAGAATACCTCTAGGATCTTTCCAATACAGATTGCCTTCTAGAATAAAGAATTTTAAGGCTTTCAACTTCAAAAATCTAGCTTTAGTCTTAGTCAAACCAGGGGGAGCTTGTAAATTTTGCAAAACGAATATAAGGTCTGCGTACCATGGAGAGTTGAGAAATACCTCTCTCACGCTTGGAGTCACCATCTCGCTCTGTTCGTCTGCTGCAGCTAAAAAATTAATGTCAAGAGCATGGAAATTAGATTCAACCATTAATTTAGCTAGGCCTTGACCTTTAATTAGTTTTGTAGGCTTAATCTCTATGTCGTATTCTAAAATGACAACAATCCATTTTCCTCTTCTTCCATCCGGATTGTCCTGGGTCAAAATGTCTTTTACTACCGCATTCAGAACATATGCAATGGTATGGGAATGGAGAATGTAGACCCTAAAATATTTTATGGCTTTTACCAAGGCAAAAGCTTGTTTCTCCATTATCTTGTAATTTAAAGCAGCGTCTCTTAACGCTTTACTGAAGAAGGCTATGGGCTATTCATACCCTTCGTTGTTCTTCTGTAATAATACCGCTGCAATGGTATGTTCAGAAGTGAAAGAAAAAAGATAGAAATCCTTAGTAAAATCAGGACTGATCAAGACCGGGGCCTCTGTGAGTGCTCGTTTGACTTGTTCGAAAGACTGGCTGGACTCAACGTCCCATTTTATTTTTACATCCCTTTTCAACATATTTGTAATGTTTCTGAGGAGCTCTGCTAGATTGGGTATGAATCTTCGTAGAAAATTTATTTTTCCGATAAAAGACTATAATTCTTTGATGTTTCTTGGGTGTTCTAATTTTTGTATGGCCTCGATTCTACTGGGGTCTATTTTGATTCCGTCCTTGGAGATTATGTGCCCTAGCATTTTTCCTTCCTCTAATCCGAAAAGGATTTTCTTAGGATTTAAATAAATCCCAAACCTCTTGCATTTCTCGAAGACTCTTTTGAGATGTCTCAGGTGCTCATCATTAGACTGGGAAAACACAGTTACATCGTCCAGGTAGATGACGATAAATTTCCCTAACTCTTCCACAAAGGCGATGTCCATCGCTCTCTGGAAAGTGGCTCCCGCATTCATCAAACTAAAAGGCATTTTCACATACATGAAAGTGCCCCATGGTGTAGTGAAAGCGGTTTTGTCTTGGTCATCTGGGTGGAGGAGGACCTGATTATAACCCGAGAAACCGTCGAGCAAAGAGATTCGACTGGATCTGACTACCCTTTGAAGGATGTGGTCCATTTTTGGCAAGGGGTAATTGTACTTCAGGGAGACCTTATTCAGATTTCGGAAATCTATGCAAAGCCTGATTTCCCCAGATTTCTTATGTGTAGGGACCAAATTAGAGGCCCATTTGGAAAAACGCAACGGGACTATGATTTTGGCATTGTACATTTTTTTGATTTCCTTTTCTATCAGAGGGAGTAACTTGGGATTTAGCCTCCTAAGCCTCTGTCTGAATGTTTTTTGGTCTTCTTTTATTGGAATCCTGTGTTGTATGATGTTGGTATCATAAGCTTTCAAATCCTCATAACCCCAGGCAAAGACATCCGAATATTCTTTGAACAACTTGATGTATTTGAGTTTTTGCTCGGGGGGTAATGATTTGGACAATTTGACCATCCTGGGTTTCTCCTCCGTCCCTATATTACAATCTTCTACCTCTTGTCCACTGGCTTCAATTTTCGGTTTTTTGGCTACATCGTTAAAATCAAACAAATTCTCTAAAGGAACTAGGCCTCTGGGTAAAACGTTACTTTTCAAATGCAGAATATCAATCTCCATCTCATCATTGCCTAATTCTCCTGAATCTACGCTATTTACGCTATCAATTTCAAAATTAGATCTATTTACACTTTCAGCCTCGTTCTCTAAATCTATATTTGTAAATTCAAAATCATTTTTACACTGCAAAAAGTCTTCGATTTGATCATCATTACCAAACACTTGCCAGTACCTGATATTGTCGGGAACGGTTGGTCTGCACTTCACCTCTACCATATATGGGTGGGTCGAGCGGAAAGGAATCTTACATGTGGCTGCTGACGTAGCCAATCCGTCTGCCAAAATGTTTTGTCCCCGAGGCATTACCTGCAAATCAACTTCAGTGAAACATCTAAGGGCTTCAAGAACAACATTCCTATAAGCTCTAAGACGTGGGTGTTTCGCAGCATACTCACCTTTGATTTGCTTGATTATTAGCTCAGAATCACCTCTTACCATAATCTGTTTAGCACCAACCCTTTTTAAAAGTTTCAGACCAAGCATCAAGGCTTCATACTCGGCAATATTGTTAGTGCATTGGAAATTTAATTTGTAAGAATGGTTTTCTGAATACCTATTTTTGTGATTGTGCATCCAAACTCCCGCTCCGTCTCCTTCTTTGCTCACTGCTCCATCAAAATCCATGCTCCAGAAATCTACTGGTAATTCTTCAGTTACCATGTTTTTCTTCCTTTCTACCTCAATGATTTCTTGGCCTTCATCCGGACCAGATGTATCCTCTGCCAGCTGAAGGTTTTGCTCCTCCGTGTCACCATCATTATACAGGATAAAAGAATCCAAGTCAGAATGCGCAGAGTAAAGAGGATAGTTGTGTGGTTTTTCCTGGCTACTGACCATGTATTTCATTAATGTTTCTCTGTACAACCTTCTTTGTTGCCCAGAAACTGGGATAGTGGCATACGACATATCTAACTATAGTGTAACTCTCAACTTAGCCCCCCAAGACAGGGATAGAAACATTCCATACTTCGGGGGAATGTCTGCAACCACCACATCTATGACCATGCTCTTCTCAGGGATCTGAACCAGGGTGATACATAGGTCCTTGATCAAACCAATACATCTGACTTTACTGGATTCGAATGAGTGTAAATCCTTGTAAGGTCTGGTGACCTCCAGTCCCAATTTCTCCATCACTGATTTCAGCATCAGATTATGGGAAGCACCTGAATCCGGCATAACATTATGCAGGATCAGGTCATGTATATTTAGGCTGATGTAAAAAGGAGTGACATCACCATTATCGTCCCGACCATCTACTTCAGGTCCGAATAGAAGTTCAAGTTGATCATCTGTAAGGTTCACGGTATCTGAATGATTTGCTGATCCAATGGTTAAGGCCTTCGTGCCTATGTCAGTTTCAATGGTCAGTGCTTTAATCACCTGTGAACGATAAACATCTTTGTTCATCAACTCGGAAAGTGGAATGGGAATTTTTACTTTGGCTAATTCCCCCTCAAGGATAAAAGGTGTGGGAGCTCTGCTTTGGCTCATCAATTCTGGTTTGTCCACCACACTCTTCTGGCCAGAAGTACTTGGTGGATGAATAGGCGAAACCTTGGGTTGTGACGATCTTTTCAGAATAGTAAGGTTTTTCTTCGTGGGAAATTCGACAGTACTCTTTTCAGGAATCTTCTCGGCAGATGGTTCAGAGGCTTTTTTGGTTTCGACTATCTTCTTCATTTCGGTCATCTTTTTTGGGGAACTCCCTTCTGTCTTTTTACTCTGCAGATTGTATTGTTGGTGTACCTCCAGAATGGAATTTTTGAATGCTTTCTGTTCGGCGTCTTTAGCTTCTTCACTTACCTTTGTTTGATTGAGAAGAAAAAGTTCTTGCTCTTCTTGGGTGAGAAAAATAGCTTCGTTATCGTGAATGCCCATGAGATTTATGTGAGTATCCTCTAGTTCCTCAATCACTTCATCCCCTTCATGAACATAATTTTCTTGTAAGGGAGTTCTGATCTGTTGATCCAGACCTCTCTTCTCTCTTTGGTCCCTAGGATCTCTTTTTCTGATCTGAGGAGGGTTTCTCCTAAAGTTAGGATTCCGAACTTGAGGAGCTGGTGGGTTTTCTCTTGGAGGATTTCTTTCTGACACAATAAGTCTTTCCATCATTATTTCCATTGCTCTGGCCAAGGAATCCAGTTTGGAATCTGAGGTTGATGTGGAAGGTTCCTCTTTAATTGTGACTCTCCTCTCTGACCTCTGTCATGCCCTTTTTTCTAACAAATTGGCCTCTACACTTATTGCGCTTTTCTGCATGTCCTCCAGGGTGGTAGAATTTCTTTCCCTTAGTTGGTATGACATATCGGCATCAAAACCATTAGGGAACTTTATTAATGCCAAACCCTGTGGAGGTTTGATTTCGGTTGGGATTGCATTGTACAAGTTATTGAAACGAGTGTAGTAATCTTGTACTGTCTCACCTTGATTTCTTCTAATATTCTCGTATTATGACAATATTTGGAGAGGGTTTTTCTTTACCTCCCATCTATCTAGAAAACTCCTTTGAAATGCGGTAAGATCAAGGATTGAGGTGGAACGTAAACCTTTATACCATTTCTTAACGTCACCTGTCAAAATTTGGGCAAACAATCTCATTTGAACGTCAGCGTCATCTACTATGTGCAGGTCAAAATAATCATTCATTTTATCAACGTGTTGTTGAGCATTCAGAGGTCCTATTGCATCGAACTGTGGGAGTCTCGTTTGGTAGTCTTTAGGTATAGCATGAAGAGGCGCGGCCAATACTAAGGGAGCGTATCTGGCTGCCATGATCGGTGGAGGAGGTGGGAAAATGAACTGGAGGATAGGCGAGGACGCGACAGAAGGCGAGGACGAGGAGGGACTAACTGGCGCCGAGGGAGTGGTTTGAGGTTTAGCAGCGGGAGATAGAATTTCAGGAGTCTGGGGTTGCAAAATGGTTGGGTCCAAAATGACTTCAGTCACGAAACTGTCGGATCTTGTCCTAACCAGGCTTCGTTCGGAAGGGGTGTCAAAGTCAGGGTGTTGAAAGGTAACGAGCTCTCATGAACAAGAAAGGGACTTATGAAAGGGAGTATGACTTACTGAACCTTCAGCTATGATCTTTTTCCTAAGCAACTACTCTGGGTTATCTGTTACTATCGCAGGTCCTGGGTCTGGATGAGATCGAGTATAAAATTTCTTGGGAGCCAGATTTTTTTATTTTTTATTTTTATATATATACTTTTTAATTTTATGGGTCTGAAAATAATATGTACAAATTTTAATCAACCTCTAAACATTACTTTCTTTTCAAATTTGCAATATTTCAGGAACAAACTTTCTTCTAGGAAAATAAAATGTGAAGTTATAAACTTTTAGTTCTGTTCGCTCCCCAGTGGAGTCACCACTATGTTAGCGCTCTGTAAATTTCCAAGAGGTTGTTAGGGAGAAGAAATCTACGAGAGGTAACTTTATCCAACCGCTTTCGAAGCTGGGACCTAGCCCTTCCAACTTCAGAGAGGGATCTCTCTATATGATTTAGCTATGTTTCAAATTTTAAATATTAGGCTAGGTAAACAAATAGGTTGGTTTTGTTGTTGTAGTGTTTGTCGAGTTGGTTGAGATAGTCTACACATCCATTGGGCTATGGGGTCTGTGTCTTGAATAAAATATGAAATCCAAACCAGAAACGCAAAGGAAAACTTTCACAGGGAGAGATAATATAATCATTGGATTCTTTAGTAGCCTAAAGGAGGAATAGCAGAAAAGATGAGAAAAACAATTACAACAAACAAGCAATTAAGAATTTCTTTATTGTAAATTGAGAAGATAAACACT
>ML799055.1:317410-339809 GCA_009831015.1 Picea engelmannii | reverse complement strand
CCCCCCCCCCTCCATTAGAGGCAGAATGGACGGGGGGGTACGGAATTCAACATTGATCGTATATTTTTGCGCTTGATCCTGAGTCGTCCAGATGTGCACGGGTCTTATCAACAATTCCAGACCCCCCCCCTCTGTTAAAGATAGAACGGTCAGGGGGGGCCGTAAATGTCTGTCCATCGTAGATCTGGGTGCAATCATCTGGACCACTGATATATGAACGGAGCATAAGTGAGGGCGCGGAAAAATACATGCACCGAGGAAACTTAGGATAAGTGATTTTTCACGGGTTTCCTCCAAGGCTTTTCATGTCAACACCACCAAGGAGTTAGTCAAATGACCTTTTAAGCATCTGAAACATGGTGCAACATTTAGATCTAGCTGGTTTTTATTGAAATAAAGCAATAAAGCAACTAGCCTATATTCTAACTTAGCTTCCTATGACAATTAACCCAGATTAAACTGTTGGGTTAAGAATTAACTCTACCCTGGGGCTATCTGACCAAGATTAGACAGTCTGACCAGATTTATTCACTAATCTAACCTAGATACTTTGGCTAAGATTAAATTGTTTAGCCAAACTTATTCACTAATCCTATAAACATCAATTTAAAAAGAACTTGGCCATGATTGAAAGGTATGGACCAAGTTACTATTATTGCATGGGGCTTTTATTGAAATTCTTTTATGCCCTCTTTTCTTTTCTTTTCTTTTTCTTTCTTTTTCTTTTTCTTTTCTTTTTTCAAATTATTTGCAGAATGAAAAATCATTTGTCAACAAAAACACTAGAGACAGATAAAATCCTAGTCACCAGTTGATCCTATAAATTATAGGGTGGTAACAGAAGACATTCACATTCAAGATTGAAAAATAGTCCATCTTGGACAGATGCTTTCCTGTTCGGAAAGTGGATTGAGATTTCTGACAGACAGTGATTTCCCATTGTAGTTAACATGGGAAATGGTCTAGATTGTTGATGTATCATAAACATCGACTTCCCATTGTGGTTAACACGGGGAGTGGTCTAGGGTAGTCTCTCTTCTTGAGGTTTACTTAAGAAGACTGGCTCGCCTCGTCGGACAACGATTTCTCATTGTGGTTAACATGAGGAATGGTTTGTTTTGGAGGTTGATACAAGACATTATTTTCCTCTTGTGGTTAACAGAGGAAATGGTTTGGACAGTCATTCCTTAGGGTTTATACATTCTCTCCAAGGTGCATTTTGATTAGTGTAGGAGGAATGGCCCAGGGTGGGGAATGGTCCAGGCTCAACAATCAAGGACATGCATTCCTTAGGGTTTATACATTCTCTCCAGGGTGCACTTTGATTAGTGTAGGAAGAATGACCCAGGGTGGGGAATGGTCCAGGTTCAGAAGACAGGACAATTATTCTTCCTTGCTTGAGAAGAATAGTCCAGATATCTCATTGTTCTACTCCTAGGGCAAATATTCTTTCATATCTCACAGACGTGAGTGAAAGATTGGCCCAGATGATTCAGTTGATATCATAACATTGTTTCTGTGCAGATTGGTATCAGGTGATTGTTATGAAGACTGTAATGACAACAAATCTATACTACTGTGGTGGATATGTTCCACAGTTTGTGACTATATGTTGTTGATCAAGTAATTGTGTGTTACTTGGTGTGGTAGTGTACCACTAGATTGTAGCTATGTACTACTATGGATAGACATAGTTGTTTTCTATTTTTGTTCTGATTGTATTGAAGACTATCAACAGTTTATTGGAGATAATCATAAGCCAGATGAATGATGAATAGAGATTTTCTAGACAAAAAATGGTTCAGAACATTTACTCTTCTAGACTAGACGAATGGCTCTTGTATCACTCTGTGGAGTGAGCATCATGTCTGATTACTTAGATAGAGTATGGTTTCGAGAGATGATGCAGATGATGACACTGATGATGCTAGGAGGGAGTGTTGATATTATGGTAGCTGCGAGAGGTATTTACCTCCATGTGTGAACCTGACGAGAATAGAAGACTCTGGGAAGCAAGAGAAACCCTAATGAGTTGGCTAATAACCCTATAAGACTTGTCGGCTCAAGAAGATAATATGCATTAGGTAATTAGCCTCCAAGAGAAGAAGTCGGCCAGAAGAATTAATATATACTGAATAGATAGGTACCCAGAAGGAGAAGTCAGCCACAATAAGTCTGCTAGAACCACTATAAATACAGGGCACAAGTCTCTCATTTGACATATCTCAGTAGTTGCAAAGAGCCAGTTCTGCACAGTGTAGTTGCAGTCTTGTGCGCAGGTTTGGAGGAGAGCTGCTGGTGCAGCTGCTACAGCTAGCAATTATGTTTTGGCTTGGACTATCTCTTGGCTAGGGTTTGTAATATCTGATCATCTCTTGTTGGTGCGCTATCCTTGGGGAAAGGTGCGTTGCCCTTTGTTTGGCTATCTAGCTTGGGGTTTGCTTCTGGAATGATTCTTTGTCAAGGTTAAGGTGCTCGGAGGGTGGCTTCGGCCTATGGTTGGGTGACAAGGGTATTGTCAATGGTAAAACGAGTACACAATCTTTCAAATTCCAATAGGAAAGGCAAGGGCCTCTACTCATGCATTTAGGTTTTTCTATCTTTTGTATTTCTGGCTTCTAGCTAGAGGGCCCATCTCTTGGGGGTTTTGAGGGTTTTGACTTAACAAACCCTAGAGGACAATTCGGTGGTGAAAGATTCCACCTAGCTTGTCTCAAGCTTGGTCTCAGAGATGCATTACTCTCCCACACCATTCTAGTTCAGATCTACTTAGTGAAGAAGGGTTCTACACCAGCCATAGGTACATGAAGAGAAGGATGGCACACCATTGGGGGGTTCTAGCAAGGGGGGCACACCATTCTTGGAGAGAGATTCATTGCAGGTGATTGGCAGGGATTTTGGAGATTCTATCACTTGAATTTTATAGGGCCTTGGACATAAGATCTATTCCATTCATGAGGAGTTTCGGGTACCATTTGATTTTTTAGATGCATGGGACGAATTGGAGGAGAGGACAAAACTTCATAAATTGGTTTCAGTCATTGGCTATCTCATATCTTCACCATTTCTCTTGGGACTTCACGAGAGAGGTAACCAAGCCCCGATCTATCATTCTAGCAATTTTGTGGAGCATTTGGGGGCATCTAGGAGTGAGGCCTTTTATCTAGGGTTTCAATCATCTAGGGGGGTTCACCATATCTTGGAGGAGGTTCAGATACATAAGGTTTGAGGGAGATCTTGGAGATTCGGGCACCTGGGTTGTTCTTTCCATCACCCGATCTATTGTTTAGAATATTCCTTGAGGTGTTTGGACACATTTGTTAGCAGGGCCAAATTGTTGAGGAGCTTCAGCAGTCCAGCAGGACGTGGCATCTTCCAGTAGGGGTTTGGCACTTCATACGGCTCAGATATACCTTGGCATTGGTCTTCATCTCTTATCCAACCTTTGGAGGCTTATTTTGTATTATCAGGAGATTTTTGTAGCAACTCTATTGTCTATCTTCTTAGCCATCTGTTGAGCATTCTAGATCGACATCTTCATTGTAGCAGGTTCTTCTATCTTATGAATAAAAGAAGATTTGAGATGTTTTGGCTTGTATATCATATTGCATATGGTTGAGGTATGTTCCATGGTTATATATTCTTGTTTAAATCTGCATACACACACATAACACATTAGTAAACCCTAAGGTCGAAATCAAGAGGCCATCCTACAAGTAGACACATGTAAACAAGTAGATCAACTAAGTGTTTGACGAAATGCCACAACCAGAAAAGTTTTAAAAAGACACCAAAACCGTGATGATCCTGCCATAATGGCTTGGGATCATTACAGTGGTATCAGAGCTTAGATTCCTACCATCCGTGGGAATTAGCACATGCATGTAGAGCCATAGAGGGGTCTTCCATAAGAGGATATGGATATTGTGGATTTTACTAGAGAGACTGTACGCAGTAGATGGGAATACTACTATGACCTTGGTGAGGAAACTAGGGCCCTAATAACCTTCCAACAATATTTATCCTTGAAATATCCTAGGTGGAGCACAAATGAGATTACATTCCAGGCCAAACAAGCAGATGAATACATGGCCACAACAACTAGATGAAGGGAAGCACAGAGAAACCCCACACCCATTAGGAGCACAAAACCTTGCTACAGTTGCAAGGTGCCTTAGGAACTAGATCATAGGTGTAGGGGTAAGGGTAAGAAGAATATCATTGAGGTGCACTATGACAGTGATGATGAGGTGTGTGAGGATGGAGAGATAGATACTCTTCGGGAGCAGTCGAATGATGATAGTGACTCTTGCGCAGAGGCTAGTGATAATGACTCTTGCATAGAGGCCGATGATTCTAGCACACTTGAGGAGGATAGTTACCCTTTCACGTTGGAGGGGCAGTTGGATGGACAGGACGATAGCACCAGTGTATCAATAGGCATATCACAGACCATTGATGAACTTACACCTCAACATAGTGGTTACCCTAGTGAGGATTCAAATGTGTTAGCACTTAGAGATGATGATCTTCTTATGGTGGTCGTGACACATCTTCCATCCTTCCAGATTCCCATGATAGCCACGACATATGAGGATAGTAGTAGCATAGAGAAGTCGTACATGCAGGATGCACACCATGGATGTGTAGATCCATTGTTCTAGGAGGAGGTACAGGACGTACATACAATTGAGTTTACACATACAGATCAACATGAGGATATTGAGTAGCAGTTTTTGGAGACTCCATTAGTTGAGTAGATTGCGGATGCTGGTAGGTTTATGGAGTACTTACTTCCAGGATCGACCTGCATGGATGAGGATGCACTCTTTAGCAGTCAGGATGACCATAGAATGTGTCTAGATACATCTATATGAGATCCAGGTGCATATGATAGTAGCAGGTTGAGTGCACATGAGGATACAACTGCTCACACCGGATACAGTATGATTGAGAGGGAGCTAGAAGTTGAGGATGATGTACAGTTATGTATGGGAAGACCCAGTGGCACAGTAGACAGTGGAAATTTCAACACATTATCTTATGCAGAGGGTGTTTTTGGGGACTCCAGAGTTGACACTAGCAAGACTGATACTAGAAGAGAGGGGTATGAGGTGATAACTTAGCATGAATGTGATCAAGAGTCACACCACTTAGCAACACAGTTGAGAGTTAGTGATGCTATTATCATGGAAACCACTAGACGTATTGATGACATGCATACAATGATGGAAAGTTACTGCTAGAGAGTATCAGTGGCACATGGTAGTCTAGATGAGGTATTTTCCATGGATGACTTTCATACTCTCAGAGATAGAGTGTCTATGATGAGGATTGATTACTAGAAGCTATTGACTGACATGGACTACCTATTGAGGATTGGTGAGATGTATCATGAGGCCTTGAGGGAGCAGGAGTTGGAGATGGACCGACTCACCCAGGAGTTGGAGAGCACTCGAGGATTATTGAGAGGCACATAAACAACCCTTCAAGAATTAGAGTTCAAATAAGAGGAGATTCTTCAGAGATCCACTTCACCTATCTTGGTGGACACCCAGATACATCATTCAGTCACATCATTGGAGGATGTTGGTGGTATGGAAGAGGAGCACCAATTGATGGAGGAGCCCGAGGTGCACACAAGATCACTGGTGAGTATGGTGAGTTATGGTCCAGGGGTGCATGAGAGGATCTTTGAGACAATCAGGAACTCACCTACACATGGGGGCTCCAGAGCTAGGGGCAGTTTTGATGATACTTCCATCTATGTCCTGAGAGGGATTGAACTTCATGTAGAGGTTGATCTAGTAGTACACCTAAGATCCATGATGTTGCAAGGGTATACAGGGAACTACCTGAGTATGCAGGAGAATACAGTGGTGAGTGATGACACACATAGACATGCAAAGGTTTACAATGAGATCCAAAGGGGTGTATTGATGTGCAGTGAGGAGACATACTTCAGAGAGCATGTAGATGTCCTTCCCTTGCAACAACACATAGTTATGAGAGGTCACCTTCGCAGTATCAACAGTTGCATGGGAGATGAGACATGAAGAGTGGTTAGGCCGAAACCACCTGACATGAGTGCATTTACGGCATACAGTAGGACAAAGGTGGGTCGTGATGGGAAGGAAATGGAGGCATTATGTGTAATGATGCGCATCATAGGCTATGTTGTTCCTGAGTTTATGTTTTAAGGCTATAAAACATACCGTCAAGGCATCTGTAAATGATTTAAAGAAAAGATTTGGGAATAAGGAATCAAAGAAAGATCAGAGCAGATTCAGTTTCTCAACTGTCTCTATCTTACTTCCTATTGTTCTTGGATGCTAATGTCTCGCTCAATAGCAGCCCATGATCATTCTAACTCGACTCGGTTAGTTGTTGTTTGTAAAATGATATTGAGTAAATTTAAGGCAATGCTGGTTTGGTCCTGAAGGCTTGGTTCAACGTTGGGTTGTCTTCTACTAGGGATAGTCATGGATGATAAAACTTTATTTGTTTGTAAATGGATTTCAATCAATTGGTTACTTCAGATTTCCAGAGATGAGATCAAGGAAAACAATTTTAAAATCTAAAACATTAATGTAAACACATTCAAGGCCATTTCCTAGTTTTGTAACAATTTCAAAAATTATAAACAACAAGTTAACACTATAGAGAAATATAAGGCTTTAATCAAGAAATAATCTTATATTTCAATAGACAATGATGAAAGAAAAAACGAGGTTTCTAAAAAGAGTTAAAAATTAAGGAACAAAAGTTTTACAGGTCTTGAAATTACTAAAGTGATTTCAGAGGAAAAACTGTAAATCATTTGACATCCAAACCAATCTGAAATATAAATCAACGATGTATATAACTTCAAACTGATTTACTTGTTAGAGAAAACATTAAAGGAAAAATTCAACAAAGTATACTAAACAGGGAGAAGACACATAGTTACAAAGTTGCAGCATCCAGAATCTCATTTGTGATCTATATTCCAATGTATTTCAAAACTGATATTACAAAATGGCTCTCTCCAAAATTTCTAAAGCCCCTTCTCAGCCTTTCGAAACTATATTTATACATTTCATCAAAGCTTATCGTTGGTGACTAACCAACTTCCTAAAATTTCGGTTACATAAAAATAATGTCAACCGTTTACAATTTCTTTTAAAATTCTAATAATAAAAACATTTAAAAAGGTTTTAAGCTTGCGTTGATGAACTTCCTTTCTCTGCTTAAACGCACTGAAATTTTTTTCCCAAAAAATTTACTAAGATCCTGGGAGCCATGGGTATCTCATTTGCTTCAAATGGGAAAAATCTTCTCTGTAATTCGGGCAACCGACTTTCTATCATTCTTTCTGTGAATTTAACAATTTTCAACCTTAAACTTGAAGTCACCATCCACTTGTTGATCTCTGTGATGTTGATCAATTTGATGTTTGGAATCTCTGCTTTCTTTTCCTCCATCTCTTCTCTAAACTTCAGTTGGTGCTTGGCAATATTGACTTCGCCTAACAATTCAGAACAACCATCAGTTCCTATATTCAATGAATCTTTTTCAAAGAGATCGAAGATTCCTTGGCAATCTTCATTAAATTCTCTTGTGATTCGTTTATATTCAGCCAGTTTTGTTTCCCACACATTAATCATTATATCCCCTTTAACCTGTTCAAAAATAGATAATTTCTGAGTCTTTCCAATTTCTTCCTTTGATGAGAAAGCCACTACTTTATGAAAAGTTGTCCTAGCTGCTTTCGCCTCCCCTTCTTTCTGGAACACATTCTCCAAAGACTTATTTGATTCCTAAAAATAATTCTGGATTACTTCCATATTCAAGAACACTTTCTGTTGTTCTTCCTCTATTCTTACATATATCTCTAATGCCCATGTCCTGAAACTTTCAAGCTCTATTACCTGGTTAGTAATAGAAACAGTCTTATCTTGCAACTGTTTGTTTTCTTCTCCCAGCTTTTGAACCTGTTCCTGTGTGACCTGTATTAAGTGTTTTGCCTCATCCAAGTCTTTATTTAATTTTTGGATTTCTTGCATATCTTTAAGTCTAGCTTGTTCTAGACCCTTCTGTATTCCCCAATTAACATTTCTTTCATTTTCCTTTAGTTTGTCTTGCAACTGGATTATTGTTTGATCCTTCTGTTCAAGCATAGTTGTTAAATTTCCCACAGAATACATATTAGCTGATGCTATAGCACCCATTGTACCTTCTAATTCTGTAGCAAACTCTCCATCCTTGAGTTTATTTCCATCTATGATAACTCTATGCTTTTTAATCATTCCTTCTCCTCTAGGATGAATTTCCTGTTTCAAGACGGCTCTTCGTTTTTTGCTGAAAAAGTAATCTGATGAGGGGATTTCATCTCTTGAAATCAGCTCTAGATTACTGACATATAAAACTCCTTCTTGGGGAGTTCCGAAAGTCGACTGTAATGGAGTTAAAGAGGTGATAGGACTGCCAAGTTCTGTTGAAGCCGTTCCTCCTATTTTTTCTGGAACATTCTTCATGATTTCTGAATTTTGTTCTGGCTCTTTTCCCTTATCCATTCCCGATTCTTTTGTTTGAGAACCTTTTGCATCTTGGGAAGGTATATCAATATCCTTCAACTTACCTTTGTCATTTGATTTACCCTGAGTATTAGTTTCAAACCCTGGAGGGGTTTCTTCCTGTTCTGGCAATGGGGTCGAAATTTCACCCTGTAAAATCTTAGGCAGGTAGCTTCGCCTATGGCTTTGAAAAGATGCAAAACCATCCTGTGAGTCAGGTGGCAAGGCCTGGACTCTGTTCAACACTTCTACATAATACTTAACATCTTTAAAAATATCATCATAAATAGATACTTCATGTTCATATGCCTTTAAATTACAATGTATGTAATGCCTACTTATTATTTGGTAGGGGTCATATTTTCTGTGTTCAATATTTACTAGCTTCACTTCTTCCAATGACTCGGCCTCTACCTTAGAATGGCCTAAATTTGATAAAGGAAATTTCCCGACATGAAAAGGGAAAGATGGCCATGCTTTTTTCTGAAGTGCTTTCAATTCTAACCCAATACCACCCTTGGCTATCTGATGAGCTACTTCTCTGCATACCAATCTGTCTGGTAAGAATTTTGGGAGTGCATGAGGGGGAATGGAATAGCCATAAACCCTAATATAGGAAAAATTTTCTTCAATAAACCAGTCGGCAACTGATTTAAGACTTTCTATGACTGCATCATAAATGCTAGGGGGTTTGCATCCAAAGAATAATTCGTGCATAGGAATAATGACATAATGACAAACATCATAAAATGCTTCTTTAGCATTTTCTTCCTAGAGGGCTGAGTGGTATTTATGAACAGGCTCTAGGCAGGAAGAATTCCAACTCCAATTCATTAATGGAAAGGGGGTCATAAAATAGATCGCATCCATAATATATGTATACATATAAAAATACACTGGTTGTCCTTTTGACTTGGCTGCTTTGTAATTTAAAATTTCTTGTGTCAGGTTATCCGATAAAATTTTATGCCAGTTAAAACTATTTCCTTCTGAAACTTCCTCTAAGAAGGGTACCCAGTCTGCATGAAAGTGACAGGGATCTTTTCTCCCGAAAAGTCTGCATAACATCATGGCTACATAAACCATATATTCATTTAAGGAAGCTGTAGCATAAATCCCATGAGAATCAACCCTAAATTTTGCTTCAGACCTCGCCCATCCTTTAATCATGTCGGGGTATGTCTGGTCTGCCTCAATACATTCTTTTCTCTGAAACTCAGCTAAAAATTCAGCATTAAAGGTGTGTTTATGTTTTGGCGAGAGTTTATACATTACTTGAATGTGCTCAGACCTGAATGAGCTGACGATAGCTCCTTGCTCATTCTGAATGCTTCTTGTTGGGATATCTACCTTATCCAGAGCCCAGCCGACCATCTCAGTATATGCCACCAGCCTCGGATGTGCAACAACCTTATGAAGTTCAGACTCAACAATGTCCCGGAGATGGTTTTCGGAATCAGGGTCAGCATACTTTAGCTCGTCCTCCAGCAATTCGGAAATTCCAGTCCATGATTTGATGGAGTGTATGGCGTGTGGAGTAGTATCCGAGATAATATCACCTTCCTATGTGTCTTCGTTTTTCTTCGGTGTCTTTTTAGGTGCCATGGCTCTGTGTTTGACTTAAAAACCTGTCACAGATAGTGGATGAATAAGCTCAGCTTAAAATGTAAATACAAACGTTTGAATGTTTATTTAGAATATATTTTAAAAAAGACGAGATTTGTACAACTGTCACGAATTTAAAGCTCTTAATGAAAAATATATTTTCAGATATATGCATTTAATATCGGTACTTAGGTGCTCTCGGCTTTTCAAATAAAACAAGAAACTTGCTTAATCGGAAAACGAAGCATTAATGAACACTTACAGAAAGATTACCTTTAAACTTGTTTTAGAAAGAAGATTTATTAGTGTTAATTATATATTAAATCTGAAAACATGACTTTTCGGGGTTTCGGTAATCTCGGTGTTGAAAGGTATGTCATCGGAAAAGCCCGATCGCCGAAATTGCAAAATCCCGAAATAACGATTTTTTATTTAAGATTTAAACATTTTTAGCATGTTAATTAATCGAGATTAGACCCTTTCGGGATTTTGGAAATCAGGATTTCGGGAAACATGATGACACGAGACGTGCTCTCACGGAATCGCGAATCCCGAAATCGCGAAATCATGATGGCTTGTTTCTTTTTTCAATATAGGACTTAACTTATCTTAATTAACTGAGTAATCATGATTAGGGCCAAAACATAATTAGTTTAATCTAACGTGATTTATGAATCGGGGTTTTGGAAATCGAGATTTTGAGAAACATGATGACAAGAGACACGTTCTTACCGAACCGCGAATCCCAAAATCTTGACATAATTATTTAACCCTTAATCATTCTTAGAAGAGATTAGATTAATTCGTGCTTTTACTTAAGAATTAAATGCACCGGGAAATCGGGGATCAGGGTTTCGTGATTCAATTTGCATCAAACATTTGTTTTTAGAAAACCCCAAATCCCGATTTCTTTAACGTTTAAATTGAAAAATTGCAAATTTTAAAATTACAACCCATTTTAAATAATTTTTCAAAGAGCGTTGGAAAGTTTATATTTTTTTGTAAACCCTTTTCCGTTTGTTATTCCAAAAAACAAATTGATAAAAAAAAGGTATCGTGAATTCAGAAATGACGAAATTCTTGTTTTAGGAAAGCCGAAACCTTAAAAACACAAAAAATAAAAATCTAGGCCCTAAGGATAAAAGATTTTAAGATATGTTTCAATAGGCTAGATGATAGTAGACAACTCCGAGGCCGACACAGATACACATACTCATAAGGATGAGCATGGGGGACTTCCAACAGTGATCAGTCTGACACATGAGTAGCTAGAGGAGACTGGAAGCAATAAACTTCCAAGTTTTCCATGGGATCTGGGAGTCCGTTTTGTTAGCAGGATGTTCATGTTGACCCAAGTTGTGCCAGAGAGCCACACACTCCACCTTGGTTTGGTTTGGAGTGGGCCTATAGGTACTTGTCCTATGGGGTAAGACCTTTTCTTCTACTTGATCATCATGATAGGGCATGGAGATGTTTGGACATGTACTTATTCTACAAAGGTGTCTTCACTAATACAGTTTCTGGACAATAGGTCCAATGGTCATAGGTATTTCAGCTGGAGGACCCAGGAGAGGAGGATTAAGGATGTATGCAACGGGAAGATAGTCATGGTCAAAGTACTACAGGGCCAGCAGGGTGATCTTCAACAGAGGTTAGCATGGAAACCATGGATTGCAAGATTGAGCATTTCACTGACTAGCATGGGAGAGTGTACCATTGCAGGGGAAAGTTATTCTAACTTTCCATTGATCTTCAGTTTTGAGAGGAGCACATCACTTATGGGTGTCTCATGGAGGTCTTGCAACACCTTGTTTGGGCATCAACATGAGCAGTTGATGGAGGCTGTATGGATATTTTTAGAGACTTGGGGGATGGATTCATTCTAGGATGAGGCCATGTGTCATATGCAATAGACTCCCAGATTTGGTATATTTCAGGGTTATGCTTCCTAGGGGATAGCAGTTCATGACTTGATATGGGACCCAGGGGGCAGAGTGCATGAGTGTTCATATTTGTATGGGTTCTACTGTGTATCCCACAGGTGGACATGGGATCCTGGTATTTTATTTGAGGGGATTTGGTTATTTCTTGAGGACAAGCAATTTTCTAGTAGAGAGGACTTTAATGTCCCCACTTTGGGACATCATCAAAGTGCAGAGGTTTATGATGACCAGAGTAGCTAGATGGATGTTATATCAAGTACAAGGGTTATTGAGAAGCATTATGGGGTCCAACTTGCATTGCTCATCACATTCCATCATCATGAGCCATTCCACATAGGTTGGCTTTGGTTTCGTTGCATTCCGATGATTTCCATGATTTTGACTATTTTGAGCTATAAGTTAATTGAATTCGCTGAAGAGGTCATTTTGGGCATATTACTTGGAGGAACCTCTCAATGTAATAGCTCATTGGAATCGGGAGAAGGAAAAATATAGTATGGGATGGTGAGAAGTGACTTTCAGTGGCCAGGGAAGCCACAAGGAGAGATAAGGATCTTTTCAGAGGTAAAATGGTTAATTAATTAATTAAATATTAATAAATTGAAAGTCACTTTGGAGACAAGGTGAGCCAAAAAGTATAAAGGAAAGGTAAGGGCCTCTACTCATGCATTCAGGTTTGTCTATCTTTTGGATTTCTAGCTTCTAGCTAGAGGGCCCATCTCTTGGGGGTTTTGTAGGTTTTGACTTAACAAACCCTAGAGGACGATTCAATGGTGAAATATTCCACCTAGCTTGTCCCAATCTTGGTCCCGGATATGCAATACTCTCCCACACCATTCTAGTTTGGATATTCTCAGTGCAAGAGGGTTCTACACCAACCACAGGTACAAGAAGAGAAGGAGGGCACACCATTGGGGGCTTCTAGCAAGGGAGGCACACCATTCTTGGAGAGAGATTCATTGCAGGTGATTGACAGGGCTTTTGGAAATTCTATCACCTAGGTTTTCATTAAAGGGCCTTGGACATCATATCTAGTCCATTCACAAGGAGTTTTGGGTGCCATTTGATTTGTTAGATGCATGGGATGAATTGGAGGAGAGGAGGAAACTTCAGAAATTGGTTTCAATCATTGGCTAGCTCAGATCTTCACCATTTCACTTGGGACTTCACTAGGGAGGTAACCAAGCCTCAATCTATCATTCTAGCTGTCACACACCCACTACGACATAATAATTTTTTTTCCTTTTCTCGAGGGACAGAATCCTTGAAGTCTTATGGGGGCTTAGCGCAGGCTAGCTCTTCCCTTTTCCACCTCCATGTGATCAACGGTTATGACCACCAGCCAAACAACTAGGCGCCTTTTCGCATTTCACGACTCAGAGATATAAGCTAGTCGATTCTTTCGACTCTGCAAACCCCGAAATGCCGAAATGCTAAACCCCGAAAGGGCTGGCGAGTGACAAGCTCCATGCTTGGGTCTTGTCCACGTGACCTTGTTTCATGACCATGTGATAAATCGACAAAGCACTTACTGGCTTTTCGCGATTCGGGGAATCGTGATGCGTTGTCTCTTCCTCTCCCTTTCGAATCCCCGAAACTCTGTAATCTCCGAAGTTCCCCTCCAAAGGGAGATCAATGACTATAAGCCTCCCCTGATCCAATGGTCCTAGCAGTATCAGGATTTCAGAAATCGGGAGTTCGAAATGCAAGAGAGTTAAGTCTTTCGACTCTTCAAACCCCAAAACTCGATACTCAAGTTCTTGTATGAGATCCAACGGTTCTCGATGTCTTGGATCCAACGGTTCAGATCTTTTTGGAGTTTCATGAACTGGGAGTTCACGATGCAACGACTCCAAAAATCTTGTCACTCCAATCCCTGAATCCTGATATGGCGATTCGTGTAGGAGATCAATGATCCTTGAGGATTTGGATCCAATGGTCCATGGGATTTTGGAGATTTCCCCGAACTATGACCGCTCACCACGCCTCTCCTCCGATGGATGATCTAGATCCTTTTGGGACTCCTCCTTTCTGCCACAGAGCGCATCGGGGTTTCGGGTACTAGGATTTCGCGACTTGCGAAGACAAGGGTTCTTGCCCTTTGGTTTCCCGGGTGCCAAAACACCGAAATGTCGACCGACAACCACGTGTCCCTCCGATGGACGACTGCGACCTTACCCATGATCAATCGTTATGATATTTTTAGGATGATCAATGGTCACGATCAAATCTTGTCTTTCTCAAACTTATTCACACTTAAACCGATTCGGGGTTTTGTTTACTGGGATTTCGTGGCTTGCGAAGACAAGGGTTCTTTCCCTTTGGTCTCTCGGGTGCCAAAATGCCGACCGACAACCACGTGTCCTCTACAAATGGACGGTCCAGGTAACTTCCAGGGATCTTGGGATCTACGGTCCCGATTCCTTCACTACTCACGAAGATAAAAGCAAGAGGTTGAGGCATTTAACACCCTTGTTTCTTCCTCCAATCTAACGGTCATGACTGATCGCAGATCTTTCGACAGAATCTCATTCGTTTTGCGATGCTTATCCACACTTTAAACTATTTCAGGGTTTCGGTTGTCGGGATTTTGGGACTCGTGATGACCAGGGTTCTTGCCCTTTGATTCCTTGAGTTCCGAAATGCCGAAATGATTACCGACCACCACATGCCCTTATAAAAGGACAGTCCAGATACTCCTAGGGACCTTGGGGATCTATGGTCTTGATTTCTTCGCTACTTACGAAGATAAAAAGGAAATGGGTTGAGGCATTAACTCCCTCATTTCTTCTTCCAATCTAATGGTCGCGACTAACCCTAGATCTTTTGACAAGATCTCATCCGTCGATTGATACTTAACCACATGCTTCCATTTTAGGATTTCGTAAATCGGGGTTTCAGGACTCACGAGTACAAGAGAACTCCCACCTAGATACTCCGGGTGCCGAAACTCCGAAAACTCTTAATTTACCCCCACGCTAATAATTCAGGATTTCACAAGTCGGGGTTTTGGGACTTGCGAGTGTAAGGAGACTCACCCTTGGGTACTCTGGGTACCGAAATGCCAAAATGTTGGGATCTACGAGGACCATTCTTCCTCGCACAGGATGGATAAGACTTGCGCCACCAAATCCTCTTTCAGGTTCTTGGTAAGCTTTCTAGAGAGGGTATCTCTGTGGAGAGATCTATTCCAGATATTCCTGGAGATGAATAAGGGCATAGATTTCTCAAAAGAAGACTTGAAATCTGAATTAGTTCAATATACGTATATATAAATCTATATATAAACATAAGCCATACGTGGTTGTAATGATCCCGAGCCATTATGCAAGGATCATCATTGTTTTGGTGTCTTTTTAAAACTTTTTCTTGGTTGTGGTATTTCGTCAAACACTTTGTTGATGTACTTTTTAGATGTGTTTATATGTGTGTATGCAACAAATAACAGAAAGAGATAACCATGGAACATACCTCAACCATATGCAATAAAATAGACAAGCCAAAACATCTCAATTCTTCTTTATTCATAAAATAGAGAAACCTACTACAATGAAGATGCCTATCTGGAATGCTCAACAGATGGACAAGAAGATAGACAATAGATAAGAGCTACTACAAAATGCTCCCTCTAATACAAAAGATGCCTCCAAAGGCTGAATAAGAAATGAAGATCAACACAAGCAGATCTGAATGCCAAACTCTCCAGCTGAAGAATGCCACACTCCAATAGAAGGCCGAAACCCTCAATAACTCGACCCTGCTGCCCAAAGTGTCCAATCACCCTAAGAAATATGCCAACTGATAGATCGGGTGATGGTAAGAACAACCCAAGTGCCTGAATCTCCAAGATCCCTCTCAATCTCTGTAGATATGAAATTCCCCACTGAATGGTGCGCCCCACTGGATGACTGAAGCCCTAAATAATTCGGCCCTACTAAAGGAGGCCTCCAAATGCTCTGAAACTCTCCAGAAATATAGATCGGGACACTTCAAGTCACTAGGTGAAGTCTCAGGGTCAGATCTGAAGTGTAACCCCTCAAAACGGACTAGATATGGATCTCAAAAATGCCCTCCTTCTCTTCAATTCGCTCCACTACTCAAGAAATAATCTGAGCCATAAAACTATCTCAGAAAGCACTAGATCTGATGTCCAAGGCCCTGCAATGAAAACCCAAGTTATAGAATCCTCAACGGCCCTGCCAATCTCCTACAACGAATCTCTCTCCAAGGATGGTGTGCCCCCCCCTTGCTGGAAACCCCCAATGGTGCGCCCTCCTCCTCTTCCTGTGCCTGTGGTTGTGTAGAACCTCCTGCACTAATGTAGATCTGACTAGAATGGTGTGGGAGAGTTTTGCATATCCGAGACCAAGCTTGGGACAAGCTAGGTGGAATCTTTCACCGCCGAATCATCCTCTAGGGTTTGTTAAGTCAAAACCCTCAAAACCCCCAAGAGATGGGCTCACTAGCTAAAGCTAGATATCAAACTGATAAACATACATGAATGAATGAGAAGAGGCCCTTGCCTTTCCTTTATACTTTTTGGCTCACCTTGTCCCTCTAAAGTGACTTTCATTTTATTAATATTTAATTAATTAATTAAATCACTTTAATTAATTAATTAATCTTTTTACCTTTGAAAAGCTCATTTTCTCTCCTTGTGGCTTTCCTGGCCACTAAAAGTCACTTCTAGCCATCCCATTCTGTAGTGTTGCTCCTCCCGATTCCAATGAGCTATTACACTGAGAGGTTCCTCTAAGTAATGTGCCCAAAGTGACCTCTTCAGTGAATTCCATTGACTTATAGCTCAAAATAGTCAAAATCATGGAAATCGTCGGAATGCAACGAAACCAAAGCCAACCTATGCGGAATGGATCATAATGATGGAATATGATCATCAATGCAAGTTGGACCCCACAACGCCTCTCAAATACCCCTGCACTTTCTATAACATCCATCTGGTTACTCTGGTCATCATAAATCTCTGCCCCTGTGATGATGTCCCAAAGTGGGGACATTACAGTCCTCCCTGCTAGAAAATTGATTTTCCTTAAGAAATAACCAAATCATCTCAAATAAAATACCAGGACCCCATGTCCACCTATGGGTTGTATAGTAGAACCCATCAGAAGATGAACAATCACACATGCTTCCCCCTGGGTCCCATATCAAGTCATGAACTACTCGCCCCTGGGACGCATAATCCTAAAATACACCAACTCTGTGAGTCTCCTGTACCTGACACATGGCCTCATCTCGGAGTGAGTCCATCCTCCTAGTCTCTACCAAGATCCACACAGCCTCCATCAACTGCACATACTGATGCTAGAATGAGGTACTGCAAAACCTCTGTGAGACACCCTCAAGCACTGTGCTCCCCTCAACACTGACGCTAAATGGAAAGTTTGAATAACTTTCCCCTGCAATGGTCCACTCTCCCCTGTTGGCCAATGAACTGCTCAATCCTGCAATCCATGGGTCCCATGCTAACCTCTGTTGAAGATCCTCATGCTGACACTGCACTACTCTGACCATGATTGTCTGCCCTCTGCATACCTCCTGAACCCTCCTCTCCTGGGTCCTCCTGCTAGAATACCTGTGACCATTGGACCTATTGCCCAGAAACTATATCAATGAAGATACCTCTATAGCAGAAGTACCTATCCAAACATCTACATGCCCTATCATGATGATCAAGTGGAAGAAAATATCTCTCCCCATAAGACAAGTACCTGTAGACCCACTCCAAACCAAACCAAGGTGGAGTGTGTGACTCTCTGGTGCACCCTGGGTCACCATGTAGTTAGACATCCTGCTAGCCAAATGAACACCTGGATCCCATGGTAAAGTTGGAAGTTTATGACTTCCAATCTTCGTTGGCTGCTCCTGTTTTGGACTGATCACTGTCTGAAGCCCTCTACGCTCATCTGTCATCACTTGGTCTGTGATGCTCACCGTCACATACCATGTCTCAACTATCTGCCTAACATGGTCCACCTCTGACCTTCTATATGCCGTAAAAGTACTCATGTCATGTAGTCTCAACCTACTCACTCTCCATGCCCTCAATCACAACCTATCCCTCCTCATGCTTCTTTCTATGATAAAAGTGCCAGGACAGAATAATAGAAACATATGCAGCTGACTGTAGGACTGGAAGGCGTCACATGCTTTGGTCAATCCCAAGGATTTGACCAGAAGCTCATCCATCGATATCCATGATAACTGCTCTCCTGTAGTCATCACTAACCCCCAATCATCAGGTACAATCAGAAGCAACACCTCCAACTGCTCGTAAACCAACCTCCATCTCTCATCTCCCATGCAGCTACTGAAATGGTGAAGGTGATCTCTCATAACTAGGTGCTACTGCAAAGGATTGACATCTTCATGCTCCCCTAGGCGTGTCTCCTCCCTGCAAGGCATTATACCCCTCTGAATGCCACCATACATCTCGGCATGACTCTATGAACTATCCCTCATCATCGTATGCTCCGGCATACTCATGTCGTATCCTACAGACTCATGTTGTATCATCGATCATGGGCATGCTGCTGGATCAATCTCTATATGGAGATCAACCACTCCCAAGACACAAATGGAAGTGTCTCCCAACAACTGGTGCTCCTCTACTAGATCATTAACATCCTCTGTTAATGTGTCTGGATGATACATCTAAGTGTCCACTAAGACAGATGAAGTGGATCTCTGATGGATCTCCTCAAGAGACTCATCTAATCTAGACTCCGATTCTAAAAGGGCAGTCTGTGTGCCTCTCAAGAATCCTTGAGTGCTCTCCAACTCCTGAGTGAGTCGGTCCATCTCCAACTCCTGCTCCCTCAGAGCCTCATGATACATCTCACTAACCCTCAGTAGATAATCCCTATCTGTCAACAATTGCTGGTAGTCATTCCTCATCACAGATACTCTCTCCCGGAGAGTGTGAAAATCATCCATGGAAAATCCTCCATCTGAGCTCCCCTGTGCCACTGATGCTCTCCAACAGTAATCTGCCATCACTGCATGCATGTCATCAATACATCTAGTGGATACCCTGATCATAGCCTCACTAACTCTCAATTGTGTTCCTAAGTGGTGTGACTCCTGATCATGGTCATACTGTGGTGCCATCTTAGACCCCTCACTGCTAGTGTCAGTCCTCCTAGTGCCAACTCCAGAATCCCCAAGAACACCCTCTGCATAAGATGACGTGTTGAACTGTCCACTGTCTCCTGTGCTGCTAGGTACTCCTAGATGCCACTGCATCCCATCACTAGATCCCATCACTAGTAGCTATATCCTCCTATGCACTCAACCTGCTACTATCATCTGCGCCTGGATCCCATATAGTTGTGTCAAGACACATGCTATGGTCATCCTGAATACTAAAGAGTGCATCCTCATCAATGCAATTTGATCCTGGAAGTAAGTGCTCCATCCACCTGTCAGCCTCTGCAATCTGCTCAACCAATGGAGTCTCCAATAGATGTGACTCCATCTCCTCTAGCTGACCTTTATGTGTGAGGTCAACTGCCTGTACGTCCTGTACCTCCTCCTGGATCTGTGGGTCTACCTGTCCATGGTGTGCATCCCTCACACTAGGCTCATCCATCATACTTGACATGCCACTAATCTCCTCATGTGACGTGGCTATCATGGGTTTCTGAACATGTGACAGATTTGTCACGCCCCCCATAGGAAGCTCATCATCTCTAGGTGCTAACACGTGTGATTACCCACTAGTGTCACTACTCTGCTGAGGTGTAAGGTCATCAAGGGTATGTGACATGTCTGCTGAGACATTGGGGCTATCGTCCTATCCATCCAGTTGCCTATCCCCTACACAAGGGTAATCCTCCTCCTCAAGTGTGCAAGCATCACTAGCCTTTGTGCAAGAGTCATCATCACTATCCTCTGAAGTATAGTCACCATCACTAGCCTCTGTGCCAGAGTCACTATCATCATCCGACAGCTCTGAATCCTCATCATCATGATCATAGTGTACCTTAATGATATGCTTCTTACCCTTACCCCTACACCTATGATCTGGTTCCCAAGGCACCTTGCAACTGTAGCAAAGTTGCGTTCTCCTAATGGGTGTGGGGTTTCTCTGTGCTTCCTCCCATGCCATGTATTACATTGCCTTATTGACCCAGAATGTAATCTCATTTGTGCTCCACCCAGGATTTTTCATGGATAAATACTATTGGAATGTTACTTGAGCCCTAGTTTCCTCACTAAGGTCGTAGAAATATTCCCATCTACGACGTACAATCTCTCTAGAAAAATCCCTAATATTCATCTCTTCTTATGGAAGACCCCTCTATGTCTCTACATACATGTGATAATTGCCACTGGCTGGCAGGAATCTAAGCTCTGATACCACTGTAATGATCCCAAGCCATTATGCAAGGATCATCACTGTTTTGGTGTCTTTTTAAAACTTTTTCCTGGTTGTGGTATTTAGTCAAACACTTTGTTGATCTACTTTTTAGATGTGTTTATATGTGTGTATGCAGAAAATAACAGAAAGAGATAACCATGGAACATACCTCAACCATATGCAATAAAATAGACAAGACAGAACATCTCAATTCTTCTTTATTCATAAAATAGAGAAACCTGCTACAATGATGATGCCGATCTGGAATGCTCAACAGATGGCCAAGAAGATAGACAATAGATAAGAGCTACTACACAATTCTCCCGCTAATACAAAAGATGCCTCTAAAGGCTGAATAAGAAATGAAGATCAATACAAGCAGATCTGAATGCCAAACTCTCCAGCTGAAGAATGCCATGCTCCAATAGAAGGCTGAAACCGTCAATAACTCGGCCCTGCTGCCAAAATTGTCCAATCACCTTAATAAATATGACAACTGATAGATCGGGTGATGGTAAGAACAACCCAGGTGCCTGAATCTCCAAGATCCCTCTCAATCTCTGTAGATCTAAAATTCCCCACTGAATGGTGCGCCCCACTGGATGACTGAAGCCCTAGATAATTCGGCCCTGCTGAAGGAGGCCTCCAAATGCTTTGAAACTCTCCAGAAATATAGATTGGGACACTTCAAGTCACTAGGTGAAGTCTCAGGGTCAGATCTGAAGTGTAACCCCTCCAAATGGACTAGATCTGGATCTCAAAAACGCCCTCCTTCTCTTCAATTCGCCCAACTGCTCAAGAAATAATTGAAGCCATAAAACTATCTTAGAAAGCACTAGATCTGATGTCCAAGGCCCTGTAATGAAAACCCAAGTGATAGAATTCTCAACTGCCCTACCAATCGCCTACAATGAATCTCTCTCCAAGGATGGTGCGCCCCCCCCTTGCTGGAAACCCCCAATGGTGCGCCCTCCTCCTCTTCATGTGCCTATGGCTATGTAGAACCTCCTGCACTGATGTAGATCTGACTAGAATGGTGTGGGAGAGTATTGCATCTCCGAGACCAAGCTTGGTACAAGCTAGGTGGAATCTTTCACCACCGAATCGTCCTCTAGGGTTTGTTAAGTCAAAACCCTCAAAACCCCCAAGAGATGGGCTCACTAGCTAAAGCCAGATATCAAACTGATAAACATACATGAATGAATGAGAAGAGGCCCTTGCCTTTCCTTTATAATTTTTGGCTCACCTTGTCCCTCTAAAGTGACTTTCATTTTATTAATATTTAATTAATTATTTAAATCACTTTAATTAATTAATTAATCTTTTTACCTTTGAAAAGCTCATTTTCTCTCCTTGTGGCTTCCCTGGCCACTGAAAGTCACTTCTAGCCATCCCATCCTGTAGTATTGTTCCTCCCTATTCCAACACGCTATTACATTGAGAGGTTCCTCTAAGTAATGTGCCCAAAATGACCTCTTCAGTGAATTCCATTGACTTATAGCTCAAAATAGTCAAAATCATGGAAATCGTTGGAATGCAATGAAACCAAAGCCAACCTATGCGGAATGGATCATAATGATGGAATATGATCATCAATGCAATATGGACCCCACAATGCCTCTCAAATACCGTTGTACTCGCTATAGCATCCATCTGGCTACTCTGGTCATCATAAATCTCTGCCTTGTGATGATGTCCCAAAGTGGGGACATTACAGTGGTCCTTCCAATAAAAGCATGCAGCCACCATTTCTGATCAAAACACCACACGGATAGTCTTATACTCAAACCATTCATAAATTGCACAGACTATGAGCATACATGTCAGCATATAAATTTCAAGATACAAGATATAACACTTATCAGAAAAACACCAGAGGTGATGCAACTGCTGAGAGGGGTGCTCGTTTCCACCCA
>ML799055.1:293593-316597 GCA_009831015.1 Picea engelmannii | reverse complement strand
TATATATATATTAATAATATTATTTACATTCATCGACCTTTTTCACAAGGTCCATTCACATCACACATTCACATTTCTGAGTTTTCCACAATACTTGGCCAATATAGTTATTTTTTATAGTCTGGGGGAAATAGGGTGTTACAATTCCCTCCCCCTTAAAGGAACACCATCCTCGTTGTTCTTTCTCAAACACCTGTCATGACTTTCTCATTCGACCACTTCAAAAGGCTTGACCTTCATCCTCAGTCCAGTCCTTTTTCAGGATTTTAGTCTTCATCACCTGCCTTCCATAATTTTTGGACAACAAGCACATTAATCACAATTTTGTGCAAAAACATCTTATTGTTGCTCATAATTCAAAAGGAAAAATTTCATAATCTGTGCACAATACTTATCTGTGTAGTTTGTGGATCTGTATCCACATGGTAGTTTTTTTATCCATGCTCATCATCCTCCTTGACGTACCCATTGGATGCATGATTCCAATTCAATATCTCACAAGAGCTATCACGATTTCATCTTCCTTTCCAAGGTTTTCCCACACAGGAAAGTACCCACTATGTGCATGATCCCAATAATTTACAGGAAATTATTAAGGTCTCCTCTTCCTTGCGGTCACTCCCTCCAGTCCCAGGCTTAGGCATCCCCTTCACTATTATACAGTCCCTCAGGCGATCCATCTTTCCCTGCTGAGGTTTTCTCGCACAGGAATATTAGAGATCCTATTGAGTCTTATAGTCGAGGTGTCCCTCCGGCTTGTGTTACCTCAACACAATAATTTTCAGGTGATCATGGCTTATCACGGGGTTTTCATGGCTCAATAGTAGCCATGTTCATCATCTTCAGCTCTGACAGCCTTCATCTGTTCCTTTCAGGAAAAAACTTTTCTTCTCACCTGTATCACAGGTACACAAGATTTCATGAGACGTCATCATAAATTCTAACTTTCAGAATTTTATTGCAAACCTGTCACCGACATATTTATCAAGTCTCACGATTTGTTTTCATATTTGTCCCACTCAGGAACCAGATTCATAATTATGGGACTTTCCTTCCCATAACATTTTATCTCAGCAGGAAATCGGTATTCATTATGGGCTTACAGCATTTCCATATCCAAGACTCCTTCTTCCTATATTCATTCCTCAGCTAATCAAATTGTTAGTTCTCATGTACATACATTTTATTGCACCTTTACAACATTGTCACAACAATTTCAGGATTGTGCATACTAACAATCAAATTCACTTTCTCAAAAGGAAATAACATTCCTTGTAGTTTGGCTCAGTAGGCAATCAGTCTTTCCTTGACCCATGACCCCCGCCTGCTTCCTGCAATTCATTCTTCAATCAGCCAAAAAAATTGTTAGATTTTCCATGTATATATATATTTCCAAATGTAATTCAACATTTCAAAGGGTTTTAACAGATGTGCCACTATCCATGGCCACATTCATACCCAATTCATTCTTGCATTGATTTCAAGTTCGTCACACTTTATGACCAGTTCTTGGCCACGGGGTGTTAGAATTTAACCGACCTTTTCCTCATATGGTTTATTCGTTTTCATTCATTCTTACAATAGGACCATGCTTCCTGCTATAGGCCGATCACGACCCCAAATTAGTACATATTAAACTTAAAAAAATTTCATGAATGTGCCCACGCATTATGCCTTCATTAATAACCAGGGTGCCAACACTCATGGCCATCCAAATTTGGTTTTCTCTAACACCTATAGTATGTGGGTAGAAATGTTGGAAGGTCCTCCTTCCTTAATGAGAAATCCCTTGCCTATCCTTTATGAAAATATGCATTTCCTGGAAGTAATTCCATACAACGTGCTATCTATGAGCACTTTTGTTTCCAATCATTCCTTGATTGGTCCATGTGTTCATGACATATCAGTTCATGAATTCTTCCAAGGGTTACAACCAGTGTTTACTACCAGAGGTTCATACCTCCATTATTCAAGTTCTCCTTCCTGAATCATACCCTACTTGGGTATCCAAGGCATACAACTGCGCTTTCAATTTTATGCAATAATAAAATATTTCAGAAGGGGTTCTTATCAAATCCCTTCATACCCTATTCCACACATTCACAAATATCTTTATACTGGCTCTTGGCTGCTAGCATCCTCTCTCTATTCTCTACCTTATTAGTAGTGTTTTAGCGGGATTTTCACAGTCCCGTCAACAACCTTTCGACCATAGCCTTTCCATGGTCACCCTCTGCTTGAGGTTGTTCATTATTGGAAACTGTCTTTCTCAACAGTTCCAACATTATTCATGATGTAGGAGCATCGCCAACAACAAGCGAGCGTGGGGGAAAGCGCCAATGCATTTTTGCACATGATAAATTGTTTGAATTTTTTTGAAGTTGGATGCGCCAAACTTAAATGTAATAGTTAAGAGAGAACGTACTTGTAGATTGTAATCAGATCTTGAGCGTCCTTCTCTCATTTGAAGGACTATGAGGCATTTATGCTAGTAAATGTAAGTAGGTAGCTTTGAATTCTTAGATTAGATAGTTTTAGGAGCTGGAGGGAAACATATATAGACACCCTCACTTGTATCATTGTAACATTAGCAGCATTACCAATCAAGAGAGCATAGAGAAGAAGAAGCAGAGAGCTGTGTAGAAAAACCCATGTACAAAAGTTCTGGATTAATACAAAGATCTTTAGTTCAGACTCATGGTGTTCGATTTCTTTCTATGTTGTACTTGTTGATTGATATATGATTTTTACTCTCTGTTATGAATTTTCTTTGATGTGTGAATGTATGATTTCATGTGGAATGTCTGAAATCTGAAGAGAGGGAGAGTAAAGGATGAGTTTCAATTGTTTCTCTATCTGAGAAAGAGTTTTCCTGTAAGGAGTGCAGTGAAATTGTCCGCAAGGTGTGAGTTGACAGAAGTCAGAGTTCGTCTCTACAAGCTTAGGAGGGATAACATTGTTCTCATTCTCGTAGAAGTGCAAGTTAAGCACAATATCCAAGCAAGGTGTGTGCATGCCGAGTAGAGTCTCAGAGTTTGCAATCTGAGTGAAATTGTTAAAGGACTGCTGTCGTAGGGAGTGTGCAGAGTCAAAGAGATTCAAATACTTGGAAGTATTTGAATAATTGCCGCAAGGAGTGCGTGAAAGAGTCTTCTTGAAGACTTGAGTTGTGGAGAAAGCTCAGAAAGGATAGAGTCTTCGAAGTTTTCGAAGAGAAGCTCAAGAGGGCTAGTGCCTTGAAGTGTCAGAAAGAGGCACAACGACGTTATTTTGTTGGTGGACAAGTTTCGTGAAGGCATACTTGTTCATTTCCCTGGAGTGTTAAGGAAGAATTGAACAGTCAGAATTATCTATGGATAATTCAGGAAGTTCTGAGAAGTTGCCAGATCTTGCAGAGGAGAAAGAAGGTTATGGTGAGTGTTTTTCTAAGTGCAAGTTCAGGAGAAATCAAGCCATAGGATTTGAGCCAATAGGGACCGTTGGATCACTCACGAAATCTCATTTCAAGGTTTTGGGATTTGGAGAAATGAAAGCCTTGCCTCAATATTCACGAGGTTGCAAAAGGAGAAATCCCGGAGGGGTGAAAGGGTTTGTGTGGGCCAGTTATTGGTGAAGTACATCGGAACTTGGTATTTTAGGGTTTCATGGGTTGAAGTGTTGAAGGATTAGCATCAGGATTCGTGAAGTCGTGAAGTCTGAGAACTCCAAAAAGGCTGGAAGTTCCATCGTGGGACCCGCGTTGATGACATGTCGAAATTTTTCCATTTAAGCATATCAAAGGATAAGAGGTCAAGACTTTTGTCCCGAGAGTCCCGAAGTTGTGAAACCGCGAAAGAATCTGAGTCGTTCGCTGGAAGGAGGACACGTGTCGCAAGATCCTCTCTATCGGGGATTTGGACATCAGGGTTCAGAGAAGGAATTCCTTTGACTTCGCAAGTAGCGAAGTCATGAGAGAATCACAACCATCCATCAGAGGAGGATAGGTGGCAGAGATCTAGGGATCTCACAAACTCGGAGGTTCGCAGGGTGAGAGCTCAAGAGTTGGGTGCTCCAAGTCGTGAAGTCGCAAAATCACGAGGAGCGAGGATAGCCATCAGATCCAGGTCACGGGAAGACCATTGGATCAGGAACCCCATCACATTTTGTGCATTCGGGGTTCAAAGGTTGAAAGGAGTTTTCTTCGACATCAGAAGTCGTGAAGTACTGAAAGCCAGGCACGAGGGACATGTGGCGGAACCACAAAGTGGGCCCAGGAAATAGACAGGTGGACACACGTCACCTAGTGGAAGGCATCAACACTTCATTGACTCTCACATATTGGGAATTCATCAAGTCAAAGCACGAGGGCTCGACGTTGAAACATGCGAAGTGCTGAGTAGCGAGAGGAGCTTGTGTGAAGCTTAGTCGGTGGTCATGTGTAGAGGGCGCTGACGAAAGAAGAGATATACCCATTTCCTGATCTTGGTTATCACGAGATTGGAGAGGAAGAGTCAGGAGTCACGACTCGCGAACTTGCGAGATTGCGAGCTATGAAAAAGGACCTGTGGATCGATAAATTGCAGATTCCAGTGAGGAATCGAAAAGAGCCGCTTCAGCTAAAAGAGATAGAAAATGATCCTGTGAGCAGATCTTGGTCCCGAGGGCCGATAGGTCTATGTCAGGGTGGTATTAGAGCTTGAATCTATTTGTATACTTTAGACAGGGAAAGCAAGAAAGAAAATCTCAGCCATGCCCCCGAGAAGAAGAGACAGACAAACACCCGATCTTCCAGAGGATAGGGAAACACCAGAAGGAAGGGGTAGGAAGGTTCCAAATCCAGCCATGGAAAGAGATATACATGACCTACGTGCCAGAGTTGTGGACATGGAAATAAAATAGGAGCGCACAGCTGGTGCTAGGGATGTTAGTGATTCTAAAAGTGAAAATGAAGCTGGACATGAAGGAGAAGAAGTCACAACAGAAGATGCAGGAAATGAATGCCTGATTAGGGCTGTTGCAAGAATGGGTGCTAGAGTAAAAATGGATATTCCAGTATATGAAGGAAACCTAGTTGCCGAAGAGCTTCTATATTGGATTAGAGCTCTGGACACATATTTTGACTATGAAGATGTTGAGGAAGACAAAAAGGTCAAACATGCTGTCACAAGATTGAAAGGACATGCAACATTGTGGTGGGATGAGCTACAAGCTGACAGATGTTGCAAAGGCAAGAAGAAGATCAAGGCTTGGGATAGGATGATCGTGAATATCAAGGCAAAATTCATTCCCAGGGACTGCCAAATTACTCTATTTCGGAGAATGCAGAATTTGAGACAGAAGTTGATGACAGTGAAGGAGTACACTGAATAATTCTACAGGCTGAACATCAGGGCAGGTCATCATGAAAGTGATGATGAAAAGGTTGCTAGATATATGAATGGTCTGAGATATGACATTTAGTATGAGATGAGCATGATGACCATCTGAATGGTGGAAGATGCTTATTAGATGGCTCTAAAATCTGAAGAGAAGCTAAGACGAAAACAAGGTCAAAGAGGCCGAGGTAGAAGTTAGGCCAGAGGCAAATCAGTTGCCCAAGATAGAAATCAGAAACCCAAGGAAGAGTGGAAGAAACCTCAGACTCAAACTGAGAGAGGTGGAAGCTCACAGAGAGGGCTGCATATCGAACAGAGAGGTCAGTATGCTGATGGAAACATTTTTCCTCATACCAGAGGTAGAGGAAGAGGAAGAGGTGGAGTGGTGAAATGCTTCACATGCGGAAAGGTCGGACATAAATCTTATGAGTGTCCAGACAAAAACAAAGAAGGAGGTGAAACTCACATTGCCGAAGCACAAAGGTGGAATGTTGAGGCAGAATATGGTGAAGGCGAAAGATCGATGATGATGCGAAAAGTTCTCTTAACGCTAGAGAAGGAGGTGGAGAGTTCGGTCCAAAGGAATAGACTTTTTCAGACCGCTTGCAAGGCCAAGGACAGGGTATGCAAGGTCATTGTGGATAGTGGTAGCATAGATAATCTCGTTTCTATAGAGATGGTAAAAAATATGGAGCTAGAGACTATTGAACATCCAAGTCCATACAGAGTTTCATGGCTACAAAAATGACATTAGGTAAATGTCACTAAACAATGTTTAGTTGAATTTAAGATAGGAGGATATAAAGATGAAATACTCTGTGATGTAATTCCCATGGATGTTTGTCATCTATTGTTGGGTAGACCATGGCAATATGATAGAAATGTGATTCATGATGGGAGGCATAACACATACACCCTAGAGAAGAATGGGAGAACTCACATGTTGTTGTCGATTAAGGACAAGGAAGTAAAACCTAAAATAAGCAACTCTGTACTTATCATGAGTGGGAAGGAACTTCTTACAGAGGTTAAGAAGAAGGAGGAACCACAATTCATTGTGGTCAGGAAGCCTAAAATTGTTTTAACCAGTACGAGGGTAGATGATTTACCGGAAGAGGTTGAAAAACTGTTGGAAGAGTTTGCTGACATAGTAGTGGATGAACTACCTCATTTGTTGCCACCGATCAAAAGTGTAAGTCATCATATTGATCTCATACCTAGAGCTAGTTTACCAAACAAAGCAGCATATAGATTGATGTTGCAGGAGAATGAAGAAGTCAAAAGACAGGTCCACGTTTTAATGGACAAGGGGTTGGTGAGAGAAAGCTTGAGTCCATGTGTTGTTTCGACAGTGCTTAGTCTGAAGAAAGATGGAGGCTGGAGGATGTGTATTGACTCAAGAATAATCAACAAGATAACCATTAGGTACAGATTTCCATTGCCAAGGATGGATGATTTGATGGATTTCTTGAGTGGAGCCAATTTTTTTTCAAAAATTGATTTGAAAAGTGGATATCACCAGATTCATATGAGAGAAGGTGATGAATGGAAGACAACATTCAAGACTAATGAAGGGTTGTATGAATGGCTTGTTATGCCGTTTGGCTTAATGAACATGCCAAGTACTTTCATGAGGTTGATGAATGAAGTCTTGAAGGATTTCATCGGAAAATTTGTCATTGTGTATCTTGATGACATACTGATTTTCAGTAAAACAGAGGCAGAGCACCTGAAACATTTGGCTACAGTGATGAAGAGGCTACAGCAAGAGAAGCTACTGATAAACATGAAGAAATCCTCATTCATGAAGACGGAGCTCATTTATTTGGGGTTTGTTATTTCTGCAAACAAGTTGAGGATGGATCCAGATAAAGTGGAGGTGATTAAGAATTGGCCATCACCAAAAAGTGTCTTTGAAGTTCGAAGTTTTCATGGATTGGCTAGTTTCTACAGGAAGTTCATCAAGAATTTCAGTGGAATTAGTGCACCGATGATGGACACAGTGAAGAAGAGACACAAGTCTTTTCACTGGTCAGAAGAGGCTAAGAAGAGATTCAATTTGTTGAAGAAGAAAATCACAGAACAACCAATTCTGGTGTTGCCGGATTTTAAAAAGACATTTCAAGTAAAATGTGATGCAAGTGGATTTGCAATAGGGGCAGTCTTGAGCCAAGAAGATAGGCTAATAGCATACTTCAGTGAGAAGTTGAATTAAGTGAAAGTAAAATACTCTGCGTATGACAAGGAGTTCTATGCTATTATTAAGGCATTGAAGAAATGGAGGCATTACTTAATCCCTAAGGAGTTTGTCTTATACAATGACAATCCTTCTTTGCAATTTGTGACACAACAGAAGAAGTTGAATCAAAGACATGTTAAATGGGTTGAATACATGCATAACTTTACTTTTGTAACTAAGCATATTTCTGGAACTGCTAACAAAGTTGCTGATGCTTTGAGCAGGAAATGTTTGCTGATGCAGGAGTTCAGAGTCAAAACATTGGGTTTTGATGATCTCGGGGACATGTATAGAGATGATCCAGATTTTAAGGAGGCATATGAAGCAGCTCAAAATCCAATTCTCAGGGATAAAATACATGGTCCAGGAAGGATTACTGTTTAAGGGTAATCAACTTTGTATTCCAAAATGCTCCATGAGGGAGAATTTGCTGAAGGAGAAACATAGTGGAGGATTGGTCGGGCATTTTGGTCATGAAAAGACGTTCTCAAAGTTAAATGAGTCATATTTTTGGCTAGGAATGAGAGAAGACATCAAAATATTCATGGACAGATGCAGAATTTGTCAGCATTCAAAAGGAAAGAGGCAGAATGCAGGATTTTATCAACCGTTGCCCATACCTGACAGGTCGTGGAATGCAGTTAGCATGGACTTCATATTGGGGCTGCTGAGAAAAAAAATAGGCCTTGACTCGATCTTTGTGGTGGTGGATAGATTTTCTAATATGGAACATTTCATACCGTGTTAGAAAACCAGTGACGCAACTCACATTGCGAATCTATTTTTCAAAGAAGTCATTTGACTTCACGACTTACCAAGGAGCACAGTTTCGGATCAAGACACCAAGTTTGTGGGACACTTCTGGAGGACCTTATGGAAAAAGTTGGGAACAAACTTGTCATTCAGTTCATCTTATCATCCTCAAACAGATGGACAGACAAAAGTTGTGAACAGAATTTTGGGAGACTTGCTGAGGATCTTGGTGACAGAACACCACAGTCAGTGGGACAATATTCTGCCACAGGTGGAATTTGCATATAACAACTCACTAAATAGAGGCATAGGGAAGAGTCCATTCCAAATTGTTTATGGGACACAACCAAGAGGAGTATCTGAATTGAGGGATTTAGAATGGGATGAGATAAGAAGTGCTAGTGCAGAGGATTTTGCCGAAGCAACTTCACAGCCAGGTGAAGGAGCGGTTGCAGAACTCGAGCCAAGAGTATAAGCACAGAGCAGATAAACATAGGAGACAACTTCAATTTGAGGTTGGTGATTTGATTCTGGCACATCTGAGAAAGGAAAGGTTCCCGAAGGGGACATATAACAAACTAAAGATGAAGAAGATCAGACCATGTAAGGTCTTGAAGAAATTTGGGGCAAATGATTATGAGATTGAATTACCTGATGGGATCAGAATTTCTCCGATATTCAATGTCTCATATTTGTACCCATACAAAGCTGGAGAAGAAAATGAACAACCAAAGGTTCAGTGGACTAAATAGATGCCAGTTGCGGAGAAGTCACATATGGAAAACATACTGGACAAAAGAGTTAGCAAAAGGACCAGAAGAAGGGAATATTTTAAATACTTGGTCAAGTGGAAGGGACATCCAGTTGAAGATGCCAGCTGGGAGAATGAAGCAAAGATTCAAAAGTATGGACAAACCGTGCGAGAGCTCATGGACAGGAGCCCATGAAAATTTTCAAGTGAGGGAGTATGATGCAGGAGCATCGCCAACAACAAGTGAGCATGGGGGCAAGCGCCAATGCATTTTGGCACATGATAAATTGTTTGAAATGTTTTGAAGTTGGATTCGCCAAACTTAAATGTAATAGTTAAGAAAGAGAGTACTTGTAGATTGTAATCAGACCTTGAGCTTCCTGCTCTCGTCTGAAGGACTAAGCGGCATTTATGCTAGTAAATGTAAGTAGGTAGATTTGAATTCCTAGATTAGACAGTTTTAGGAGCCGAAGGGAAACAGATATAGACACCCTCACTTGTATCATTGTAACATTAGCAACATTACCAATCAAGAGAGCATAGAGAAGAAGAAGCAGAGAGCTGTGTAGAAAAACCCATGTACAAAAGTTTTGGATTAATACAAAGATCTTTAGTTTAGACTCATGGTGTTCGATTTCTTTTTGTGTTGTACCTGTTGATTGATATATGCTTGCTACTCTCTATTATGCATTTGCTTTGATGCGTGAATGTATGATTTCATGTGGAATGTCTGAAATCTAAAGAGAGGGAGAGTAAAGGATGAGTTTCAATTGTTTCTCTATCTGAGCAAGAGTTTTCCTGTAAGGAGTGCAGTGAAATTGTACACAAGGTGTGCATTGATAGAAGTCAGAGTTCGTCTCTGGAAGCTCAAGATGGATAACATTGTTCTCATTCTCGCAGAAGTGTAATTTAAGAACAGGAGCCATGCAAGGTGTGCGCAGGCCAAGTAGAGTCTCAAAGTTTGCAACATGAAAGAAATTGTTAAAGGACTGCTGTCACAGGGAGTGCGCAGAGTCGAAGAGATTCAAATACTTGGAAGTATTTGAAGAATTTCCACAAGGAGTGCATGCAGGAGTCTTCTTGAAGACTTGAGTTGTGGAGAAATCTCAGAAAGGATAGAGTCTTCGAAGTTGTCAAAGAGAAGCTCAAGAGGGATAGTGCCTTGAAGTGTCGGAAAGAGGTGCAACGACGTTGTTTTGCTGGTGGACAAGTTTCGTGAAGGCATACTTGTTCATTTCATAGGAGTGTTAAGGAAGAATTGGACAGTCAGAATTATCCGTGGAGAATTCACGAAGTTTCGAGAAGCCATCAGATCTTGCAGAGGAGAAAGAAGGTTACGGTGAGTGTTTTTCTAAGTGCAAGTTTAGGAGAAATCGGGCCATAGGATTTGAACTAATAGGGACCATTGGATCACTCACGAAATCTCATTTCGGGGTTTCGAGAGTTGGAGAACTGAAAGCCTTGCCTCAATATTCGTGCGGTTGCGAAAGGTGAAGTCTCGAAGGGGTGAAAGGGTTTGTGTGGGCTAGTTATTGGTGAAGTACATCGGAACTCGGTATTTCGAGGTTTCGTGGGTTGAAGAGTTGAAGGCTTAGCATCAGGATTCACGAAGTCACAAAGTTCGAGAACTCCAAAAAGGCGGGAAGTTCCACCATGGGATGCACGTTGACGACGTGTCAGAATTTCTCCATTTCAGAATATCAGAGGATGAGGGGTCGAGACTTTTGTCTCGAGATTCTTGAAGTCATGAAACAATGAAAGAATCTAAGCCATTCACTGGAAGGAGGACAAATGTTGCGAGATCCTCTCTATCGAGGATTTGGACATTGGGGTTCAGAGAAGGAAGTCCTTCGACTTCGCGAGTAGTGAAGTCGTGAGAGAATCACAGCCGTCCGTTGGAGGAGGACAGGTGGCAGAGATCTAGGGATCTCGCGAACTTGGAGGTTCGTAGGGTGAGAGCCCAAGAGTTGGGTGCTCCAAGTCGCGAAGTCACGAAATCGCGAGGAGCGAGGATAGCCATCACATCCAGGTCACGGGAGGACCATTGGATCAGGAATCCCATCGCATTTCGTGCATTCGGGGTTCGGAGGTTGAAAGGAGTTGTTTTCAACATTAGAAGTCGCGAAGTGCTGAAATCCGAGCACAAGGGACATGTGGCAAAACCACAAAGTCGGCCTGGGAAATAGAGAGGTTGACACACGTCACCTAGTGGAAGGGGTCAACACTTCATTGACTCTCACATATCAGGAATTCATGAAGTAAGAGCATGAGGGCTCGATGTTGAAACATGCGAAGTGCCGAGTAGTGAGAGGAGCTTGCGTGAAGCTTAGCTGGTGGTCATGTTTAGAGGGCGCTGGCGAAAGAAGAGCTATACCCATTTTGTGATCTTAGTTATCACGAGATTGGAGAGGAAGAGTCGGGAGTCATGACTCGCGAACTTGCGAGATTGTGAGCTGCGAAAAAGGTCCTGTGGATTGATAAATTGCAGATTCCAGTGAGGAATCAAAAGGAGCTGCTTCAGCTAAAAGAGATAGAAAATGATCCTGTGAGCATATCTCAGTCCCAAGGGCCGATAGGTCTACGTCAATTCCTTTATACACATGACATACAACATAGGCACATTAATCGTCATGTAAATTGAAATGAAAATATCATAGAGTTTAATTAATAAAAACATTTTTAGGCATGTCTAGCATATCTGTATGCACTTCATCACATTATCCTTAATATTTTTCATGAGTGTAACACAACAGTTCTCAATCATTTTCATAGAATTACAACCATCATTATTATGGTGTCAAAGCATTTTTGTTCATCAATGTACTAGCTTTCTCATCCCATAGAAACGTAATGCACAACAAGGGAAGAATTGAGGGCTCTCCCCTTCTTCCAATTCTTTCTACATCACCTAGGGATTTTTAACCTAGTCAAGTTACCTCTAAGGTCTCACTGCCTCTCCTTAATCACAGCTTCAACCAAGCCGTACCAGTTAAACATACCCATTTATTCATTCAATCATACTCGGGGGGTTTACTTGCCTCTTACCAACCATACTGGTTTCCACAACTGCTCTTTTTCTGAGCAGCCCTGGGTTAGGCTCATCCTAACTCTTAGAATACTTCAGCATGCTTCAGTAGCAACTCTTTGCTCATAATGAATCATGAACATGTGCATCCTACACACTACCATTCAGTTATCAGAATTGGTCAATATTCAGTTGTTAGTCTTCTATTCATTACATGATACTTTAAAAATGTAATCCATGATTCTTATACATGGACATGCCTTGCAACCCATTATCCAACCTTAAAAAATTATCAAGGTTGTGTCTCTATTCTTCTAACAGAGACCTTATACAGTTACTCCACCGGGAACTTCTTCAGCATGCAACTTCCTTGTTGCAAATCCATCACCACTTGTGATGGCCTCAACCTTGAGTTAGCCTTTTTGGTGGTCTACCAAATATTCCCCTTAAGGAATAGAAACATGCATCTTTGTTAACTTACATCTATGGTGTACTTAACCACTTTCATAATCCTAAGCCTGGATGTAGCCATCGTAGGTATATTTCATAGCCTACATACATTTCCATTTTTTTTATTTTTTTTAAATCAGTCATCTCAGGATTGTTCACAGTCCTTCTCATGTGATCTTCAAAGGCATAAACATTTTCCTCTTATCATGACATCAGAGTATCCTCACTCACTTACTCTTTCATTTAATTCTACTGGATTTTCCTGGGGGAATGGAGTACATTCCCCTTAAGCTATCATTCAAGACGAAACCTTCATGACTCTTCATAATGGAGTCAACCATGTATCCATGGTATTCATTCAATTTTGGCAAGTGTAATTCTCACCTCACGTTTCACTCATTAGGGCCATCATATTGGGCCTCTAGTATACTTATACTCTTACATCATACATGTGCATTACTTGCACGTTCTATATCATTCATACCTTACTGGTATGAGTATCAGGATTCTTAATATGAAGCTCCTCAGTGCATTAAACTCATGCACTTTTCATCATACTATCTTACACCCTCTCCTCACATGACCATCGATGGTGACCACGATCCAAATTAAAAGGCGCTTTGCATTTCGCAATTCTGGAATTCCTGTTGCAAGAAATCTCTGTTTCCTAGATTCTCAAAATCCGAAAACTTGAAACTAAGGTTTTTTTTCGGCTCTTTCATTTGCATGACCCTTTTCTCGGAACCTGGGGTCAATTCTCAGACACGGGTCAGGATCCCATATTTCGGTGAATCCATGGACAACTCTCCACCGTTTCCCAAAAATTTTGATCTATGCGGGCCCGACAATATGGATCCCATGGTCCAAATCTCTCTGGAAATCAACAGTCCTGATCAAGTCCCGACTTTCCAACCAATGGTTGTGATTATGTAGAGATTTCACGTTTTGGGACTTCGGGACTTCTATTGTGAAGAACATCAACTCCTTCGATCCCAAGAATTGAGAAATTCTCTCTGGACGATCAACGATCCAATTTCACTCCTTGATCAACCGCTATGATCCTTTCGTGAATTTCTTAATTCTTCGTCCAAGCGCTTTTGATTTTGTGAAATTTTAGTACCTCCTCGCAACTAACCAGTGCGCTACTTCTCTAAGATCAAATGACTCGAATCATTTCGGTTCTTTCTAAATTGATCTTGACTCTCGATCCCATCCAATCTTCAAAATTCTTTTCTGAAGGATTTCTCCTGCTATCTCTTCTGAGCTTTTTAGGTTTCTTACCGGATTAGTCTCATAGTCATGACTCATACGGTGTTACCCTCTACTTATGGAAATGACCAACAAGGGTCACTTTTTTTGGGAATTAGCAACAGTCCCAAAGGAATCCTCAAACAGGTTATCCTCACTGTCGATTCTAACCATTATAGGTTAGGTAAATCTAACCCTACATATTTTCACCAGTCCTCTCACTCTTGAGGAATTATATGCTCAGGGTTTAGTCTCTTAATAATACAGTGATCATAACTTTCTAAGGATCTTACCAGTCCCTACTAGATTTCCCAATCATGAAGGAGTTATTCATTTGGGTCTTAATCCTTATCTAACCAACCATCTCAATTGCAAGAGACTCTACCTACTTTAGTAGGTAGCCATCGTAACACTAAAACAGGACAACGCAGTTCATGTCCCTTGTCTGGATCGTGCAACTTCATAGCACAATTTATTCCACCTCTGTCATTCGTACCCAGATCTTATCAGTGATAATGATCAATGCATCCCTACTCCTATAAGAGTAGTTACCATTTTAATCAGAGGGGTTATAGAAATTCCCAGATTACAGTTTCATTCTGCAATCCTTCTCCTTAAAGAGAAAACGTAGATAATAATATCTTTTTACATGGCTCGTACCTGAGCCCAAGCACGCCAAGTGTTGCAACCATGCTCTGATACCAATTTGTCACACACCCACTATGGCATAATAAATTTTTTTCCTTTTCTCGAGGGATAGAATCCCTGAAGTCCTACAGGGGCTTAGCGCAGGCTAGCTCTTCCCTTTTCTATAAGTTTTAAACCTGCGAAGTAAAGAAATGCATATATATATATTCTTAAGCAATACAGAAATTAATCAGTGGCTCATACACAGAATACACAGAGATCTTTACCGGAAACCCTCAACCGGGAAAACCTTTCTTTTTCATTATATCGAATTTCACCATTCGCCATACAATATATACAATGTTTTTAGGTATTCCGTAGATACCAAAACCCTAATCCCTTAATCCGAGATTAATTTACAAATCAGCTAAAAATAGCAAAATCCGCTATCTGGCACACCCACACACACACACATGCAAAGAATATAACACATACCCAACATTTTCCACCTCCATGTGATCGTCGGTTATGACCAGCGGCCAAACAACTAGGCACCTTTTCACATTTTGCGACTCAGCGATATAAGTGAGTTGAGTCTTTCGACTCTGCAAACCCTGAAATGTCAAAATGCTGAACCTCGAAAGGGCTAGCGAGTGACAAGCTCCCCGCTTGTGTCTTGTCCACGTGACCCTATTCCATGACCACGCACTAAATCGACAAAGAAATTACCGGATTTTCATGATTTGGGGAATCACAATGCGATGTCTCTTCCTCTCCCTTTCGAATCCGCGAAACTCTGTAATCTCCGACGTTCCCCTCCAAAGGGAGATCAATGACTATAAGCCTCCCCTGATATGACGGTCCTGGACGTATCAGGATTTCAGAAATCGGGAGTTCGAAATGCAAGAGAGTCAAGTATTTCAACTCTTCAAACCCCGAAACCCGATACTCAAGTTCTTGTATGAGATCCAATGGCTCTTGATGTCTTGGATCCAACAACTCTTGATGTCTTGGATCCAACGGTTTGAATCTTTTTGGAGTTTCATGAACCGAGAGTTCACGATGCAATGACTCCAAAAATCTTGTCACTCCAATCCCCGAATCTTGATATGGGGATTCGTGTAGGAGATCAACGATGCTCAACGATTTGGATCCAACGGTCCATGGGATTTCAGAGCTTTCCTCGAACTCTAACTACTCACCACGCGTCTCCTCTGATGGATTATCTAGATCCTTTCGGGACTCCTCCTTTCTACCACAGAGCTCATCGGGGTTTCGGGTACTGGAATTTCACGACTTACGAAGACAAGGGTTCTTTCCCTTTGGTTTCCCAGGTGCCGAAACGTCGAAATGCCGACCGATAGCCACGTGTCCCTCCGATGGACGGCTGTGACCTTTACCCACAATCAACCTTTATGATCTTTCCAGGATGATCAACGATCACAATCAAATCCCGGCTTTCTCAAACTTATTCACACTTAAACCGATTCGGGGTTTCGTTTACCAGGATTTTGCAGCTTGCGAAGACAAGGGTTCTTGGCCTTTGGTCTCCCGGGTGCCGAAACGCCGATCGACAACCACGTGTCTACAAATGGACGGTCCAGGTAACTTCCATGGATCTTGGGATCTACGGTCCCTATTCCTCCGCTACTTATGAAGATAAAAGAAATAGGTTGAGGCATTTAACACCCTTGTTTATTACTCCAATCTAACGATCGTGACTGACCACAGATCTTCTGACATAATATCGTTCGTTGTGCGATGCTTATCCACACTTTAAACTATTTCAGGGTTTTTATTGTTGGGATTTTGTGACTCGTGATGACCAGGGTTCTTGCCCTTTGATTCCCCGAGTGCTGAAACATCAAAACGCTTACTGACCACCACGTGCCCTTATAAAAGGATGGTTCAGATACTCCCACGGACCTTGGGGATCTATGGTCCCGATTTCTTCACTACTTACGAAGATAAAAGGAAAGGGGTTGAGGCATTAATGCCCTCATTTCTTCTTCCAATCTAACGGTTGCGAATGACCTCAGATCTTCCATCAGGATCTCGTCTGTCGATCGATACTTAACCACACAATGCCATTTCGGGATTTCGTAAATCGGGGTTTTGGGACTCGCGAGTACAAGAAAACTCGTACCTAGATACTTCTGGTGCCGAAACTTTGAAAACTCTTAATTTACCCCCATGCTAATAATTCAGGATTTCACATGTCCGGGTTTCGAGACTTGCAAGTGCAAGGAGACTCGCCCTTGGGTACTCCGGGTACCGAAATTTTGAAATTTTGGGATATACAAGGACCATTCTTCCTCGCACAGGATGGCTAAGACTTGCGCCACCAAATCCTTTTTCAGGTTCTTGGTAAACTTTCTAGAGAGGGTATCTCTGTGGAGAGATCTATTCCAGGTATTCCTGGAGATGAATAAGGGCATAGATTTCCCGAAATCAAACTTGAAGTCTGAATTAGTTCAATATGCGTATATATACATCTATCTATAAACATAAGCCATATGTGGTCCTTCTGATAAAAGCATGCAACCACCATTTCTGATTGAAACACCACACAGACAGTCTTATACTCAAACCATTCATAAATTACACAGACTATGAGCATACATGTCAGCATATAAATTTTAAGATACAAGATATAACACTTATCAGAAAAACACCATAGGTAATGCAGCTGCTGAGAGGGGTGCTCGTTTCCACCCAACCGTAGGCTCAACGACTCCAAAAGGATTTACCACTAGGAACCCCTGAGCTGAGACCACGATGCTACGAGACTGAGTCTCTGTTCGGCAGTGACTGAGAATGAAGGTTACTCTCCTTCTTCTCCGCTATCACTCACTCTGTATTTTCCAGAGTTCTTTTTTTCTTTTCCCTCATGTCTCCTCCTTTCATCGCACACTCTTCCTTCCTTTTCTCTTTTCAGCAAGGTTTCCTATGGCACGATCTTCCTCGCGGTGGTCAGGTATGAGGACTCTACATATGGGCAGTTCACCCCCATCCCTCATTACTCATGAGGAGCCATTTACCTACCAACCTGGCAAGTCATTTAATTCGGGGCCAACATGTTGGACAACTGAGAGGGGGGGGGGGTGAATCAGTTGTTACCATGCTTAAATAATTATGCTTCTTTTAAAATATTTACAAGGCACTCAATGATGATCACAATAATGCAGGGAAATAAACAATGGCACATTCATCATCAGTCACATATATGAGAAACACAGAGACAGATATTTCCCAAGGAAACCCATACAGGGTAAAAAACTCTTTTTATTTATATGATAAGTATTATCTACATTCTTTACATTATCATACATATGAGCACCAACTCATTGTGAAACTACAACCTCTGTTTTTACAAGATGCAACTTGCTGAGAGAAACAACTCTCTGTTTTCTCTAGCACCCACTAGAAGGAAGCACCAACTCCTTAGTTTCTCTAGCACCAACTAGAAGGAAGCTACAACTCCCTGGTTTCTCTAGCACCAACTAGAAGGAAGCACCAACTCCCTGGTTTCTCTAGCACCAATTAGAAGGAAGCTACAACTCCATGTGTTCAAGCACCCACTTGAACCTCTGAGGACAACAGTCCTCCCTAGCACTTCCCTACCACCCTGTTTTATAAATCTTTGCTACTAAAACTCATTACAGTGATATAATGTTCAATAAGGGCTTACTAGACTCATCACTATTCTGCGGCATTTCGTTGCTCTGTCTACCTCATTGCCTTCCTGCACACATGACTTGCGCTGACTGTTCTTTTGCCTTTTATGCTCTGTGTGCCATGCCCATTCACTACATAGTTCCTCTTCTGTTCAATTTAGCTGCTGCACTCCCCTCCTTCTTCACGCATGAATCACCTTCAACAATGACAATCATAGCTACACCAATAGACACCACAAATCTTCCATGTATAGTGTACTTATAGCTTATGTGCTACTTGTGCATGCAATGCGTGCAATCCCTCTTCCTACTCACACCGCGTTCATCTCCTCCACATGTTGAGTGCTCTATCTGATCATCATGGTAACCCTTCAGCTTCTCTGGTGGTTTTCCCACGCATTCAACATCACTGGATGTCATGCTGAGATTCCTCAGCCTCTATGGCAGTTGAGACTCTTCGTCTTCTCTGTCTTAGATGAGCTTATCCTTTCTGTTTTAAGCTACAGACTTCAATCCCCTTCTATCTTTCAATTTCCTGTATCAATAATCCTCAATCCACTGGAAGATGCCTTGAGACTATTCATCTTCTTTGGCAATCACACTCAGTCCTCTTCGATTCCTCTGGCAACGATCATCATTTGTTTTAGCTGTTACACTGAGAAGTGAAAAAGTAGCCCTTCGATCTTGTTCAACTTCACCTGAACCGTTGGATTAAGAATAAAGAATCTTATGCCTGTTTCACCATTTCATAATTCGGCATTTCGATATCCCTGTGGTGAAGCTTAGCACCTCTAGCTTCTTCCTCCATCTTCCATCGATGTGCCCAATGGCTGTGACCACGCGCTTATGCATAAAGCACTTTCACGATTTCGCATTTTGTGAATCTTGAGATGAGGCATCTCGACTCTCCAAGTTGCGATCCTCGAAACCCAGAAATGGAGCTTATCTGAACTAACTCCTTCCCTTCTCGTGGCCACTGGAGGTGACCATAGGCTATGCCAAAAGGCGCGTCATATTTTGCGAGTTTCCACACCATGCTCCGTTGACTCCAAGTCAGTGAAATTCCAATCGCTTTCCACTTGTCCTATGATTCAACGGTTCAGATCTGATCTTGATTCAATAGATCATATCATATCACAATTTCGCATATCGCGATTTCAGCGTTCTTGTGGTTATGTTTCTTGCCTCTCCAAGTTGTGATTCGTGAAACTCCGAAATGGAGTCGAATCAACGGTCTAGATCACACCTTGATCTGACGACTGTGATTAAATCACGATTTCTCATATTGTTGTTCCTAAGATGGAGGTTCTTGTCACTCCAAGTCGCGATAGGCAAAGCTCTGAGATGGAGCTCAGATCAACAATCCACGTTCTTGGTGATCCGACGGTCCTGATATTTTCACAATCTCGCATCTTGTTGTTCCTTAGATGGAGATTCTCGTCACTCCAAGTCACGATAGGCGAGATTCCAAGATGGAGCTCAGATCAAGGGTCCTCGTTCTTGGTGATCTGATGGTCCTGATATTTTTGTGATCTTGCATCTCACTGATCCTTAGATGGAGATTCTCATCACTCCAAGTCGCGACTCACGAAACTCCTAAATGGAGTCTTTGACTAGCTCTGATATTTTGCCACACATCCTCTTGATCCAATGGTCCACAACTATCCTTTCTGACGTGGTATGCCATATTCACCTCCTAGATCTGATGGCCTAGATCACACCTTGATCCAACGGCTAGGATCATTTCGCCATTTCGCATTTCTCCACTTCTGTGGTGAAGTGTTTCAACGCTTCAACTCCACTTCGTGATTTCCCCACTTCGGTGGTGAAGTGTTTCGACACTTCAACTCCCAGTATCCGAAATTCTAAAATGGAGTTTACTCTTCCATTATCACTTCGATGTTGATCATGCTGATCTTTGCCATCGTTGTTCTTGCCATCAATGACAAGCTTACTCCCAAATTTAAACCTTCTAACAATCTCCCCCTTTGGCATTGATGACAACACTGAATGGCTGTGCTAATCTGTTTGGACCTCCAATTGTAGCATCCGATCCGGACAACTCCTTTTCTCCCCCTTTGACATCAATGTCAAAGAAAACATGCTCCCCCTGAGCTGTTGTAGTAATTTTATGAGGTATCAGATATGAAATCAATACATGAATCCCCCTAACAGGATGGAATCTCTTAGATGTGAGACGAGATGACACCGAGCTTTTATCTGAGATATTCAAATGGTGTCTTGGCTAGAGGTTTAGTAAATATGTCTGCAATTTGTTCTATAGTGGGAATGTAATTGACCTAAACAATCTGATTGGTGACCTGCTCTCTCAGAAAATGATATTTTATGGGAATATGCTTGGTCTTGGAGTGGAATACAGGATTTTTAGACACACTGATGGCACTAGTGTTATCACAATGAATTGGGATCGATGCAGTGTATTTTACCTCCAAATCTGCAAGTGTCTGAATCATCCATAATACCTGAGTGCAATAGGTAGCAGCAGCAATGTACTCTGCCTCTGTGGTTGATAAAGAAATGGAACCTTGCTTTTTACTAAGCCAAGCTACTAAGGAGTCACCCAGGAATAATTCTCCTCCACTGGTGCTTTTTCTCTCATCAACACAGTTTGCCCAATCTGCATCTGAATAAGTAGTCAACTGAAGATTTTGATTTCTGGGATACCACAGACCATAAGTCATTGTTTCTTTCAAATACCTAAATATCCTTTTGACAACTTGCAAATGACTCGGTTTAGGTGTAGCTTGATATCTTCCTACCATTCCTACAACATGCATTATGTCTGGGCAAGATGTTGTGATGTAAAGAAGGATTCCTATCATTGATCGATATGAGATTTGATCAACATCAGGTGAGTCATCATCCTTGCTTAATTTACATCCAGCTACCATAGGTGTACCCACAGGTTTAGAATCTTCCATTTGAAATATTTTCAACATTTCTCTTAGATATTTTTCTTGAGAAATGAACATCCCTTTGGGCCTCTGAGTAATTTGCAGACCAAGAAAAAATGACCGTTCTCCTATCATAGACATTTCAAATTCAAACTCCATGGCAGAAGAAAACCATTGTACCAATGAATCCTTATTACATCCAAAGATGATGTCATCTACATAGACCAGTACGATGAGAAAATTATTATCCTCTATTTTAATATATAGATTGTTGTCAGTTGTTCCTCTCTTGAACCCTTTGTCTTTGAGATATGTATCAAGTCTGTGATACCAGGCTCAAGGGGATTGTTTTAAACCATATAAAGCTTTCTTCATCTTGCATACTAAGTCAGGGTTATTAGACAATTTGAAACCCTCTAATTGTTCCATATAGACTTCTTCACTTAAATCTCCATTTAGAAAGGCTGACTTGACATTCATTTGGTAGACTTTAAACCTTTTATGACAAGCATAGGCAAGAAACATTCTGATAGCTTCCAATCTTGCTACGGGTGCAAATGTTTCACCAAAATCCAGTCCTTCTATCTGAGCATAGCCTTTATAGACTAACCTTGCTTTGTTCCTGATAACTTGTCCTTGCTCATTCAACTTATTCTTAAAGATCCATTTGGAGCTAATGACTTTTTTACCTTCAGGTCTTTGAACCATCTCCCACGTATTGTTTTTCTCAATTTGATCAAGTTCATCATTCATTGCTTTAACCCAGTGATCATCTTTGCTGGCTTCATTGAAATTATTGGGTTCCAGCATGGATATGAAAGCTGTATGAGATTGTTTGGTGGTTTTGATTATCTTTCTCCTAGTTTGTACACCTTTGTCTTTTTCTCCAATTATCTAACTTGCAGAATGATTCTTTTGAATGATTCTGGAGGAGGAATTTGAAGTTGACTGCTGATTTGAGTCTGTCTGAGTGTCTGAGTCTTCATCTGATTTAGAGTCTTCGTTTTCTGATTCTTGGACCTGTTCATCTTCATCTTTAGCTGTGTCTTCTGTAGAAGACTCATTACTATACACCTCTCTTGTTGGGATTCCTTCATCAATTTTTACATCAATACAGTCAACCATTTTATGCAGCCTCTTATTATAGCATCTATATCCTTTACTGTTTGTAGCATACCCTAAGAAGATACCTTCATCAGCCCTGCCATCATATTTTCCGAGGTTCTCATGATTATTCTTTATGTAGCATTTACTCCCAAAGACTCTGAAGTGTTTGATTGAGGCAGGTCTTCCAAACCATAATTCATAAGGTGTCTTGTCACTTTGTGGTATGAGGTGGGCTTTGTTAAGAACATGGATTGCTATGTGTATTGATTCTACCCAATAGGTTTGACCAATGTTCTTCTCATTCATCATTGACCTGGCCATTTTCTGCACTGTTCTGTTTTGCCTCTCAACAACTTCATTTTGTTGCCGAGTTCTTGGGATTGTGTATTCTCTCTTGATCCCATGTTCATCGCAGAATTCCTTGAAGTCTCTTGACATAAACTCTCCTCCTCAATCTGATCTTACTGCCTTTAACCTCTTGCCTGTTTGAGTCTCTGTTAAAGTCTTAAATATTTTAAACTTCTCAAATGCTTCAGCTTTTTCTTTGAGAAAGGCAACCCAAGTAAGTTTGGAGTAATCATCGATAATCAGCATGAAGTAGTTTTCTTTCCCTGTGCCGTCCTGTCTTGATGGTCCACATAAATCCATATGAACTAGTTGGAGTGGTTTCTCTATTGAAGTAAAGCTCTTGGACTTAAATTGTGTCATGTTTTGGTTCCCTACTTGACAGGGTTTACACATTGAATCTTGGGGCTTTGATATTCTCGGAAGATCTTTTACTGCCTCAAGGTTTTTGAGTTTGATTAAGTGGTCAAAGTTTAGATGTCCAAGTCTCCTATGCCATAACCAACTTTCATC
>ML799055.1:252035-293543 GCA_009831015.1 Picea engelmannii | reverse complement strand
TGTTTTCTTAGATGACATTCTTCTCTATTTTCTTTCAGCACATATACATTATTTTCTGTCCTTATGCCTTTGGCCACCACTTGTCCTGAGTTTACAGACTTTATCTTCCAGTCCTTGGACATGAACAACACTTTGCATCCTCTGTCACACATTTGAATTACACTGAGCAGATTATTTTTCAACCCATCCACAAGTAGAACATCTTAGGCTTTTCCTTTTCCATTACTTAAGATCACCATCGCTTTGCCTTTTATTTTCCCTGGAGCATCATTTCCAAAGGTTACATTTCCTGATTTGCTTTCACTTAGAGATATAAAATTGCCTTTGTCTCCTATCATGTGTTTGGAGCATCCAATGTCTATATACCAAGGGTTCATTTTTCTTTGAGCGGACAACACTAATCCACACTTGTCACTTTCCTTGTTCTTCCAAAACCTGACATTTTCAGCAGGAGATTTCGAATCTGGTTCATATTCCCTTAAACGACAGTCAATATATTTGTGTCCATAGTTATGACATATGTAGTATTCAATCTCATTGTTCAATGGGTCAAACTTATTGGTGCAGTGTTGTCTACTCATTGTCTGTTGATTATTTCTTGACCTCTTTAGTTGCATGTCCCTAGACTTAATTTGGCAATTGGAAATCAGTGAAGGTTTGTTACTTGGCTGCACCATTCTTTGTTGTGGCAAGTATTTATTCCTTTGAAATCTTAATTGCTCATGTCTAAGTCTTAAGGAGCAATTTACAGCTTTGTGAAAAAAGTGAGCATAGTAGAAACAATAGACATAGAAAATTTCTTTGTACCTGGAAAATGGTTGTCTTCTTTGAGAAAATCGATTTCTTCTAGGATGATGATGTCGTTCAACAGTGAGCACATTACTTCTTTGTTCTACAGATTTAGATCTGGCATATTTTACCTTACTCAACCTGGGCGGCTGATTGTCTTCCTTTGTTTCTGCAGGATTGTTATTGTCATTGGTTGTACTTTTGACAAATTTGATGGGTTCTTCATTTCCTGGCTTACCACTGCTTGATCCCTCTTCATAACCCAAGCCAGTTTTCAGCTTTGGATTCCTTTGTTGATTCATAATGGTGGCCAATCCTTCTGAGGCTTTGATACTTGACAGATTCTGATTATACAGGGATTGGAACTTCTCCATTTCTTTCCTCGTTTTCACTACTTCTTGTTCTAATGCTTCACATCTTTCATTCTTTTTTGATAGTTTCTCTTTTAGAATCTCTTCGATTTTCTTTGCCTCTTCCAATTCTACTTTTAGTAAGACAAGGTCTTCATCAGGTTCTTTACTGTCTTTCTCGAACTGTATCAACAATTGTCTTTGCTTTCTTTTCTTGATTCTTAGTCTGTCAATCTCTTCCAGTGCACTGATCAGTTCTCCTTCCATGTCAACCACAACTTCTTCTTCATCACTCCCCATGCTTTTATTATCATAATCCTCTTTGGCCATAAGTATGAAGTCATTTAGTTTATCTTCAATAAAGGAGTCATTTTCTTCATTATCTGAATGATCATCATCATTGTTTACGCACAGACTTTTCTTCTTAAAGTTTTTCTCTTTAAATAAATTTTTGTGTTTGTACTTCTCCTCATCATCACATGTCTGATCCTTTCCTTTGTGGGGACATTTATTTGAAAAATGACCTATCCTACCACAGTTGAAACATTTGAAAGGCAGTTTACCTTTGTATTTTCTTGATTCCTTCTTCAGTCTCTTCACAAATTTTTCTTCCATTTCATCAGGTTCAGAATCCTCATTCTTGTCTTCTTTAAATGATGCTTCTCTGGAGGTAGGTTTATCTTTAACTATTCTCATTTCATATGCAGTCAATGTTCCTAGCAGTTGATCAAATTCCAAGGTTTTTAGATCATTAAGTTCTTCTATAGCAGAGACCTTTGGGTTGAACCTATCTGGGAGAGTTCTCAAGATTTTATGAACTAAAGAAGGTTCATCAATTGTTTCACCAAGTGCCTTCATTGCATTTACCATTTCTTCTACTCTCAGAAAGTATTTTCCAACAGTTTCCTCTTCTTTCATCTTCAACTGTTCAAACTATATTTTGTAAGTTTGAAGCTTTGCATCATTTACCTTCTCATTACCCTCATAGCTACTAATGAGTTTGTCCCACATTTATTTGGCAGTTCCTAGGTGCATAGCTTTTACGAATTTTGTTTCTGCAAGCCCACTCAAGATAGAATTCATAGCCTTAGCGTTGAAGCTAAATTCTAGTTTGTAATCCTTATTAGCTAGCACAACTGGCTTTACATAGCCAATATCTACCACATCCCAGACATCTGCACCTAACGACATTATGTAGGTTCTCATTCTAACTTTACAGAAGGCAAAGTTTGTTCCATTGAATAGAGGGGCCTTATTGGTTGAATTTACTTCATGGCTTGACATGTTTAAGATCTAGGATCTACCCTTAGATAAAAGGGGCTGGATCTGATGCCAATTGTTGGACAACTGAGAGGGGGGGGGGTGTTGAATCAGTTGTTACCGTGCTTAAACAATTATTCTTCTTTTAAAATCTTTACAAGGCACTCAATGATGATCACAATAATGCAAGCAAATAAACAATGGCACATTCAACATCAGTCACATATATGAGAAACACAGAGACATATATTTCCCAAGGAAACCCATACAGGGTAAAAACCTCTTTTTCTTTATATGATAAGTATTATCTACATTCTTTACATTATCATACATATGAGCACCAACTCATTGTGAGACTACAACCTCTATTTTTGCAAGCTACAACTTGCTGAGAGAACCAACTCTCTGTTTTCTCTATAACCCACTAGAAGGAAGCACCAACTCTTGGTTTCTCTAGCACCAACTAGAAGGAAGCTACAACTCCCTGGTTTCTCTAGCATCAGCTAGAAGGAAGCACCAACTCCCTGGTTTCTCTAGAACCAACTAGAAGGAAGCTACAACTCCCTATGTTCAAGCACCCACTTGAACCTCTGAGGACAACAGTCCTCCCTAGCACCTCCATACCACCCTGTTTTATAAATCTTTGCTACTAAAACTCATTACAGTGATATAATGTTCAACATAGGCTTACCAGACTCATCACTGTTCTGCTACATTTTGTTGCTCTGTCTGCCTCATTGCCTTCCTGGACACATGACTTGCACTGTCTGTTCTTCTTCCTTTTATGCTTTGTGTGCCATTTCCGTTCACTACATAGTTCCTCTTCTGTTCATTTTAGCTGCTGCACTCCCCTCCTTCTTCACGCATGAATCACCTTCAACAACGACAATCATAGCTACACCAACAACCATCGCAAATCTTCTCTGTATGGTGTACTTACAGCTTCTGTGCTACTTGTGCATGTAATGCGCGCAATCCATCTGCCTGCTCACACCACGTTCATCTCCTCCACATGTCAAGTGCTTTGTCTGGTCATCATGGTAACCCTTCAGCTTCTCTGGCGGTTGGCCCACGCGTTCAGCATAACTGGATGTCATGCTGAGATTCCTCAGCCTCTCTGGCAGTCGAGACTCTTCATATTCTCTGTCTTAGACGAGGTTATCCTTTCTGTTTTCAACTATAGAATTCAATCCCCTTCCATCTGTCAATCACCTGTATCAATAATCCTTAATCCACTTGAAGATGCCTTGAGACTCTTCATCTTCTTTGGCGATCACACTTAGTCCTCTTCGAGTCCTCTGGCAGAGATCATCATTTGTTTTAGCTGTTACACTGAGAAGTGCAAAAGTATCCCTTCGTTCTTGTTCAACTTCACCTGAACCGTTGGATTAAGAATAAAGAATATTATGCTTGTTTCACCATTTCGTAATTCGGCATTTTGGGATCCCTGTGGTGAAGCTTAGCACCTCTAGCTTCTTCCTCCATATTCCATCGATGTGCCCAATGACTATGACCACGTGCTTATGCATAAAGCGCTTTCTCGATTTCACATTCTGTGAATCTTGAGATGAGACATCTCGACTCTCCAAGTCGCGATCCCCGAAACCCCGAAATGGAGCTTATCTGAACTGACTCCTTCCCTTCTCAGGACCACCGGTGGTGACCATAGGCTATGCCAAAAGGTGCTTCATATTTCACATGTTTCCACACCATGCTCCATTGACTCCAATTCAGAAAAATTCCAATTGCTTGCCACTTGTCCTATGATTCGACGGTTCAGATCTGATCTTGATTCAATAGATCAGATGATATCATGATTTCGGCGTTCTTGTGGTTATGTTTCTTGCCTCTCCAAGTCGTGATTCACAAAACTCTGAAATGGATTCGGATCAATGGTCTAGATCACACCTTGATCTAAAGGCTATGATTAAATCACGATTTCTCATATCACTGTTCCTAAGATGGAGGTTCTCGTCACTCCAAGTCGCGATTCACGAAACTCTAAAATGGAGTCTTTGACTAGCTCTTATCTTTCACCACGCGTCCTCTTGATCCAATGGTCCACGACCATCCTTTCTGACGTGATCTGCCATATTCACCTCTTGGATTTGACGACCTATATCACACCTTGATCCAATGGCTAGGATCATTTTTCCATTTCGCATTTCACCACTTCTGTGGTGAATTGTTTCAACGCTTCAACTCCACTTCACGATTTCGCCACTTCAGTGGTGAAGTGTTTTGACACTTCAACTCCTAGTATCCGAAATTCTACAATGGAGTTTACTCTTCCATTATCATTGCACTGCTGATCATGCTAATCTTTACCATCATTGTTCTTTCCATCAATGACAAGCTTACTCCCAACTGTAAACCTTCCAACACAACAAGCTGCTCTTGGTTCTTTGGGCTAGTGAAGTCCAAATACAGTATTGGTTTCGGTGGAAGTTAACACCACCATTCCAGGTGCCTTCCACCACTTTTCTTCAGCCATCGTGGTCTCTTTTTCAGCACACCCCCTCTCAGCAGTCCTACAATATATATATTCATAATATTATTTACATTCATTACCTTTTTCACAAGGTCCATTCACATCACACATTCACATTTCTTATTTTTCCACAATACTTGGCCAGTATAGTTATTTTTTATAGATTGGGGGAAACAGGGTGTTACACTAGTGGTTTTGTGGAGCATTTGAGGGAATCTAGTACTGAGGCCAATTTATCTAGGGTTTCAGGCATCCAAGGGGGCGCACCATTGTTGTTGGGAGAAACACCCTACAGACTAGTAAACTAGGGTCAGACATGCATGCAGATTTTGACCGAATAGAAACTACTTTTTTACCTACAACCCAAGATTTATACCCCTTTTTCACAGTAAATGCATGGAAAAGGACCACCAACCTTATTATCGACGTTCGATGTAGATCCTCCATTTCTCTTCGATTACTTGCTTGTGCTGCTCCTTCCACAGATGACCTGCACTCAAGATAAACAACAACTATGCATGCATGCTATTTCTATACTCAAGGGTTAGAAATCAAGCATAAATTAATCAAACTATAGAAAATTCATGCATTGGGATGGGAAAAGTATTATTTTATTACTGAAAGTGAATCAACTTACAAAAAAGATGAGACCGGCCACCGCTCCTTGAACCTGATCCTGGGCCCCTCTTCTTCTGTCCTTCAACTGCTTTGCGTTAAATCTCCTTTGGCATGAGGAAAGGCTAAAGGGTTGGGACAATGGATTACGTAAATGGGCAGAGTTTCTTCGCTATATTTTTTCCTTCTCCAAATGGTACCCCTACCCCTTCTTTTATAGGCTATAAGGAGCTAGGGTTTTAGACGAACCCTCGGCCATGCATGGTCGGGAGTTTCAGTTAACTAACCCATAGCTTTTTGTTCCGTCGGAAACTTTCATTTTTTCGTGCTTTGTTAGGTACACACGGGCTGTTGTGAGTCAGCTAACATGCACATGCGTGCAGTAATGGGTTAGGGCGTGTGGGCCTTGACACAAGAGGATTTTCAAAGAGTTGTTCAATAGAGTTTTGGCAAAGATGGGATATGAATTGGACTGATGCCAGGTAAGCATGTGTGGTGCAATTTAGGGTTATAACAGATGCCCCTAATGTGTGAGGTCAGAAGAGCATCTGATGGCCAAAATACATTACCAATCTTTACTGATGTGCTGAATGATTGAGCCCAAGGATCAGGAACCAGGAGGTGTCATCTGCAAAATAACAAATGTTTCATTGAGGTGGGCATACCCATGATTGGGATAAAATAGAACCATGGCTACCAATCAAATACATTGTAGATCCATGTCAAATAACTATAAAGAGTAGCTGCGAATAATACATAGTTGAGCTACATCTCGAAATCAGAAAGATATACATATAGAGTATCCATCTTCCAGAAGCTGATTCGGCCTGATGGTTGGACTTCAGAACTCAAGCAACAACTTCAAAATATTCTTAAACTTGGGTACGAGTGTAATATGAGTGTACGAATGCACTACCCAGAGGTCTTCGATGTCTCGTCGGTTATGGACTTGATAATCTTGATGATCGGATTGAAGGCTTCAGTGATTTCGAACAAGGACTTGATTGGATGTTTAGGATGGCCGGGTATATGGACAAGAGACATATTGCAGAGGGACCAACTCAAGCTTAGTGAAAAACTTCCCTTGGACAATAGCACGACAAGTGATAAGACTCAGGCATCATATATGTTAATCATAAGTCTACGAAGCAGGAGGCAACGCAAACTCTCCATATATTTGGAAGAATAACCAAACGGTGGAGGACACAACTCTATATAGCGAGAAAAGCTTCCTAAGGTTGTACTACATCCCATAGTCTGATGAACAAACAAACATATGTGCTTTATCCAAGGGAGACTCATTATGCTGCCAATAAATAAAATACTTTTCCCATCCGCTTTTTGGGGTATATTTGATTTTTTTGTTCTTTTCGATAATTTTGGAAAAAGAATAAATGAATATTACGTTACAATGGAGGAGAAAGTACTGCAAACATACAAGCTCAAGGCACAAGGAAAAGACTGATTTTCTGGTAAAATGATACTTGGGGAAAATCCTCCGGCAGCCAAAGGCGTTAAGACGCAGAAGCAAACTGTCACAAGGCTGGTGGATAAGGTATGCAAATGCGGTTAATAGAACACACAATGGTAACGTCCTTCGATGTAAGTTTAACAAGCCCAGAGAAGGTAAGTTCGGTGGTTTTTCATATTTAGAGAGTCTGAAAAAGCATAAAAGGAGACTCCGTTGGGGTACCTTTTTAGACAATAGTCTAGTCGGTTCGAAAAAGGGATAAACTAGCACCGATTAGACGTCAATTCAAAACCATTTTAACGAGTGTGACAAGGACAAGATCACTCGGCTATTTTTTCACTTTTAAGGAGTCTGAAAAAAGCTTAACTATGGACTCCGTCAGGAATATTATTCTGGACCAATTTAACGAGTGTCAAAGAATAAGGTCACTCGATGATCTTTTCAATTTTAGGGAGTCTGAAAAGAGATTAACTATGGACTCCATGGGGGTTTCTTTTTCATAAATTTAGTCCCTCAGGCCCAAAAAAGGAATAAAATTATACCTAAGATTACTCTTCTAAAGAATGGGAATTTGATAGAGTATACCTTTGTTCATACAGTTGACCATCCAGACCGAGAAAGGGGTAAACTACCTACGGACATACGTGACTTCAAATTTCAGTTTAACAAGCGTGAAAGGCCACAAGATCGCTCGGCAATCTTTTCATTTTTAGAGGGTCTGAAAAGGGATTAAAAGGAGACCCATTATTTTTTGGGAGTCCTGAGGGTGAGACGAAGAGTGAAAAAGACTCATGCAAATGAGGCTCAAACTCATATTCAGGAAAGACTATACGGACTCTCGATCCTACAGTGTTTTTAGAAACGGCATGGACACCATAATGCAACCAGGACCTACCTAGGGCATCCATGTTCTGGTAAGCTCTACCACCAAGTTGCGACACTTATAGAGAAGATATGACGGTTCCGTGTCACAACCTGATGGGATCGATCCTATAGCAGAAGAAAANATGGACCATCAATATTTTCTCAAAACTCAAAAAACAAAATTGTCCCAATACCCGATCAAACCCCTCCCGTATAACTCCTGGATCACTCTAAATGGTTTTTGGTATAAAGAAACTGATAAGGGAGGCAAAAAAAAATGACAAAAAGAGGCCAAAAAGTCTATAAATAGAAGCTGGCAGCTCATTATCACCATTGCTGATTTGGAAATTGACTCTGAAGCCAAAAGACCCCCTTTGCCAAAAATAGTGATTCCGGGAGCTACAGTGGACGAAACGAACTTCTGCTTGGACCAAGTAAGTACAAACTCCCTTATCTATCTATTCAATACTTCAATTTTATTGTTTAGTTTATTTTTTGGGTGGGCGTCGACCTTAAAAAGGTCGGCCCTAAGTACACACGGGTTGTCTCTGGACAGGCTGCGTGTACATTCGGGCAAAGTAAAGTCTATCTGCATGTACACACGATTGTCACCTCTACAACCCGCGTGTACCGCCCTTTTATGATGAAAAAAGAAAACTAAAAGGAAGTACTGACCCTCCTTTACCTTGTTGTGTTGGCAGGATGTATGTCTAGTGGAGGGAAAGGGAGCATGAGACAATCAGTGAGTTGGTTGCAGCAGATCCAAATGTCGTGGCCATGTTAATGTAATGTGGTCTACTCAAATTCTTTCTATGTCCATTTATGCACGCACAACCAAGGCTACTGAACGCCTTGATTGACTACTGGCACCCTAATGTAGAGGCATTTATGATAGAGGGGCAATCACTGGTGCCCACCACTGAGGATATCTACTTTATGACTGGCCTCTCAAGGAGAGGGGAACCAGTCAACTTCCAGACATTTCCTGCGGGGCCGAGCAAGATCTCAGAATTGATATCTGAGCATTGTGAGGCTGGGACTGACCGTGTGGGCTCCCAGGTACCCATTAGCAAGATTACTAACTTAGCGCTGCAGACTATATTGTTACTGATTGGGAAGATTATCGGCTCAGCAGCCTTGCATCAGGCTTCATGTGCACAGATGAACTGTGCCATCCAGTGCATGAATGCACAAATTTTTGACTGGAGTACCACACTGCTTGAGTGCATGAAGAGGCAATTTAAAGATTGCCGACTGCGGACACAGAGGAACTTCGGGTTCGGGACCATCTTGTGTTTGTTCTTTTTTGAGAGAGTTCTGAATTTCAGTCCTCGGGTTGTAGTACGAGGACATCAGGCCTCTTTCCCTCCAGTGTGTAGATGGACAGTATTATTGCCGTGACAGGGTGGTGGAAGGACCGTTGAGTCCTTCGACGATGATTTCTTTGTGTGGCTTTCACAACGGATCCCTGTGATTGAGGACTACCCATATGCAGGGATAGGTTTCTCTAGAGATCATGAGATACCCGTGCCTCCTGGTGAGGAGCGAGGGGAGATGGGTAAGTCTCCACCTTTGTAGTTTTTTTTTTGCATATGTAATTTTTATGTATTTTTGTTATATATATCATTTTTTTTGTATGCCAGAGTATTTGATGGGTAAACGTTTGTTGCATGCAGATGTGGGACTCGTGCGACCTGCCGATTATACATGGAATAGGCGTCATCCACAGCCAGAAGCCGTGGCTGCCGCTGCTGGGGGAGCAGCAGTAGCAGGGAACCTCCCAGCTGGAGAGGTCGAGAGGGTCCCTAGACGAGTTGAGCAAAACTTCACTGCACTCACTTGCATAGTCCCGATGGCGGAGATAGAGGACTTGCCGCCATCCATGCAGCCTCATGTTGTGGGGGCACCTCGGACATGGGTCCGATTGTTTAGGCGTTTAGCCCATGCTATGGATGATTATAACAGGGCCCATAGGCCTTGAACAAACTTAGACTTTTTATGTGCCACAAGCACCTACTTGTATATATTTTTTGAGGGAATAAGCCCAGTGACTCGTTACTATTCCCATTTTTGAGGCACTTGCATCCATCTATGTACTTTGGTTATTTTATGATGTTTATATATGGTTTTTATCTTTTTGTGTCTTATGGATTCTGTGTGAAAAAATGTATTTACATGTTTATGTCCATGTTCTTTTGTATGTGGTGTTATCACCCTATAAATTATAGGATCAACTGGTGACTGGGATATTATCTGTCTCTAGTGTTTTTGTTGATAAATGATTTTTTCATTCTGCAAATAAAAGAAAAGAAAAAAGAAAAAGAAAGAAAAGAAAAGAAAAAGAAAAGAAAAAGAGGGCATAAAAGAATTTCAATAAAAGCCCCATGCGGTAATAGTAACTTGGTCCATACCTTTCAAGCATGGCCAAGTTCTTTTTAAATTTGATGTTGATAGGATAGTGAATGAATTTGGCTAAACAATTTAATCTTAGCCAAAGTGTCTAGGTTAGATTAGTGAATAAATCTGGCCAGATTGTCTAATCCTGGTCAGATAGCCCCAGGGTAGAGTAAATTCTTAACCCAACAGTCTAATCTGGGTTAACTGTCATAGGAGCTAGGTTAGAATATAGGTTAGATTGCTTCATTGCTTCATTTCAATAAGAACCAGTTTGATGTAAGTGTGGCACCATGTTTTCAGATGCTTAAAAATATCGTTTGTCTAACCCCTTGGTGGTGTCTACTTGGAAAACCTTGGAAAAACCCATAAAAAAGCATTTATCCTAAGTTTTTCCTCGACGCATGTGTTTTCATCTCCACACTTATGCTCCCTGCACATATCAATGGTCCTGATTGTGGTGCCCAGATCTATGGTGTACAGAGCATTCCGGACCCCCCCGACCATTCTGCTTTTAACCGGGGGGGGGTCCGGAATCAATGATAATACTTGCGCTCATCTGAACGGCTCAAGATCGAGCGCTCAAATCAACGATCAATATTGGATTCCGGACCCCCCCGTCTGTTCTGCCTTTAATGGAGGGGGGGGGTCCGGAATGAGTAATAAAAGGCGTGCTAAGATCTGTGGCCAGGAAATAGGCACACAGATCAACGACCCAAAATGGATTTCAGACCCCCCCGGATGATCTGCTTTTAATCGAAGGGGGGGGTTTGGAATGGAATCTTCCCTCTTGCGGGCCCCTCTTTGTATGTGGCATCATTTTAATGGCCCCGAGTTCCATCACCATCTGCTATCTGACAGACCTCCGTCACCACTGGACGTCACCCTCCATCTTTCCTGAACTGGTCATGTCCCATAACTGCTGCCAGTCCTTCCCCCCCTATTCGATCATGAAAAGCCCTTTATTATGACTTTTACCTCCAATCGATAGCCTCCACATCACCCATCCATATCCCTCAGCCACCGTCACCCGCCATCTCATCCTCAAGTGATCCGTTGGCCATTTATTACTAGATAACCTATCCGTTATCCAGCTGACCTGTCTCCCGCGCTCAACCGACCCCCGTTTAAATAAAACTATCGTTATTCCCCTTACTTTCGCTATTCACCCATTGCACCAGAGAAATTCACTGCCTACTCCTCTATTACAGTCCGTTGTCCTTCTCCATAGTCAGTCGCCCCCACTAACGTTGTGTTTTATTGCAGGTACTGTTGCAGAGATGGCACCAAAATCCAAACCAGCAGAAGGAGAGGAGAATCCGTTTCTCCCGCCTCCTGTCAACTTGGACAAGATCCCACTGGTCGACAAAGACTGATTAATCACAGATACCAAATGCGATTTTGATTTCTCAGACCTCCAGTTATGGCTCAGGGAAGTTTTCCTGGACCAGAGTGATGAAATTGGACTCTGGGAGTCCAATTTACCCCTCTACCTCTTTCTCCAAATCCACCATTTCCCCGAGTTTGGTCTAAAGTGTCAAGCCCACTATATTCCCGAACAAAGAGCCGTCATCTCCTTGTCCGGAGAAATCCTATTTCTCATCATTCCCGAATCCATAGACCAGATGATGCAAATCCCCCGAGCCGACTCTGCGTCTCCCTTCAACCTGGAAATTCTCACAGAATTGTACCAGAAAATGACCTTCCCCCAAAGAGATCAAATATTCGAGCTCTTCCTTCCCCCATCCACCCAATTCCCCTTCACAAATCCTCCTTACCCATCATCCATGTTCTCCACTAAGGGAAACCGGGTCATTTCATCCCTTTGTGCTTTGTTAGGATACTATTTTGACCAATGGGTAGATGAACCCATTCTAGGTTTTCTATCCATCTTCTCTACCGACGAAAAGCCCACCACCCAGTTTGATTTCAGCACATTCTTAGTAGACAATATTCACAAACAGTTCATGAATTTCGGCACATAAGGCATGCTCAGATACTCATCGGTACTAGCATACTTGTTCGTCTTCTTCCAGGCAGAAAAATTTGGCTTTTCCATGCAGAAGATGGATGGAGATGGTAGACCTCAAGCGGTCACAACATGGACCTCTTTGCTCAAGCACAACTCCACTGAGTTCAGCTTCAAGGATTTCATCGACAAGTTCTACCACCCTGTGGTAAGCATGCTAGGTGGCATGCCCGAGCCTCGGATAAACGATGAAGTTCAGAGGATCCTACACCTCTCAAACAACACAAAGACTGGGGATTGGTATCTGTATCAAGATTACACAGAGATCAGAGTATACGGGTGCGAGTTGGCACCGTATAAGCTTCCCAAGTATCTGCCTGTCAGGATTTTTTCTTTGGAATACATAAGGCAGATTATAAATTCCGATGACATCCACTTTGTGTCATTGAAGAAAAAGCGACAACTCAGAATCAAGGGGCAGATTGGCTCCTTCATCTGCAACAATCGTGGCGCTGGGCAAGAAGCAGACAGGATGCTGAGGGAGATGAAGTTCTCCATGAGCTTCCCATGGCATTATGATCCTTGTGGGATCATCTCAGGGATGAGGGTCAAGAACAAAAACATTCCATATATTCATGAGCCTAGACCCGAGATTGAAAATTTTTCAAATCAGATAGTGTGGGAGCCTAACACGTTGGTCGAAGTACAACAGCAGGATCCCCCGGCCACTGTGTCACAAACAGCCACGCGACAGGTCCTGAAGGAAAAAGGCCTCGACAAGATTTATCTCTGCCTGTCACAGAGGTATCGTCCGAAGAGTTCCAGCTGCATACTAAGAGGCCTAAGTCTTCATCAGTCCCTGGCCCGATCGGGGAAAAAGAAGTCTCGTCCACCACAGTGACCAAGTCTGTTATTCCACCCTTCGGTTCGAGCCTCCATAAGGCCATAACCTCAGCAGTGACGGAGAAATATACAGATCCTCCATTGACCACCCAGCCAGGCAAGGGGGGACCGAAGCTGAGTATTTTCGAGAAGTACGAGCTGATCAAGAAAAAGAACCAGACCCTTACCAGCAGTACTTGCGCTCAGTTTTGGAAGCAGATGTTGACTACGCAGCATAGGCTGTTGTCTGCATTTGACACAGAAAAGGGCAGAATGCACATGGCCTTCCTCCAGGCACAGGTACCATACCCCAAAGTGATCACTGATTATAAGAGGGCCACCTTCAAATTTCAAACAAAGGACATGCATCCGGCCGATCATATGGATCTGCACAAGCATACATGGGAAATGGTTTTCCACACGCTGGAACATGCTTCTACTGCTGCTTCAAAATTACAGGTGTCCCTGAACAATGTTCAAACACAGCTCAAGATGGAGAAGATTTCATCCTTTGCAAAGGACAATAGGATCAAAACTTTGGAGGAGCTGGTCCTCAAGATCAGTTATGATCCTTCGAACATCAAAGCAGTGGAGGAAATGATAAAGAAGAAAAATGCTGACATAGCCTCCTTGAGAAAACAACTGAAACTCCCGCCCACAGAGGATCTGTAGGCGAAGGAGATAGCAGAGAAAGAAGGAGAGAAAGATGAGATGCTAAGGCTGCTCATGGAGCAGAATGCACAGCTTAAAGAAATGGAGGTTGAGATGGAAAAGTTGTTAAAAGAGAAAGAACAATTGAAGCCAATGGAAGTCATTCCATTGGGTGCCATCCCAATTTTAGGAGAAAGCACAACGTCAGTGGCAAAAATCCCATCCGTGACTCCATTGATATCACAGGAGAAGACAACCGACCTGGCTAAGTCCATGGAAAAGATGAACCTGCAGGAAACAGAGATCAGCAGGATTAAAAAGGAAGTTGAGAACCTTCAGGAACTCAAAACTTCCTTCCAGACCAGCCTCTCCAAGGAAAAACAGGTGACATAGCAGCTCAAGCAGGAGCTACAGCAGCTCCGGAAGCAAACAGTGGTAGGGAAGACTTTGGATGAGGTTAAAGAGAATGTATGGACAGACATCACTAAGTCCATAAATGAGATATGGCCCATGATCCAAATCATGTTTGAGCAGAATGAGTTGGTGATGAGAAGCAAACAGGCCATTGAAAAGATCAGAGTAGAATTGGGAGACATGCCTGCACAGGCAAACGAGATCATCAATTTCCTCAATTCTAAGACTAGGGAAGAGCTGGAAGAACTGAAGATTGAAGATAGAACAAAAACCATCCTTGAGGTCAAAAGAGTTTTGACTAAGAGAGGATTAATGATTTAGTTGGAAGAAAAGGTTCAGGCCATGGACCTGGGAGTATAGAAATTCTTCAGTAAGATTGAAGCTCTCCAGAAGAAAGGTCTTCCTGGTCTGAAAGTGATCAATGATAAATTGATGACACTCCCGGACTACAAGAAGAGATTATCCGAAGTGGCTAAGGACAGTTCAAAGTTTGCAGGAATACAAGGGAGCATCACCAGCAAGGCATTCCTGGATGCCCTTCAGTGGGACATCAATATCCAACACGAGATTCGATACATATTCCTCACCAAGCCTACATTCGCCAAGTATACAGAAATGGACGAAGTGTATCGAAGACTACTCAAAGTCAACGTGCCAAGTCATCTCAGATGGTAAGAGATCTGTGATCTGATCGATTAGAAGATGAGCTTTCCCGGTCCAGTCAGTTGTCTAGTGAGATGAAGTTGTGTAGAAGCTTCATCAATGGCCTACCCAGAAATCAACGTCCAGTTACACCACATCATTAAGTAGTTCCTAGATTTAGGAATTTTGTTAAGTTAGTTAGGCTAAAAATAGATTTAGCACGTCCTGGTCATTAATGACAGGATATTTGTAATTTGAGTTATAAATACTTCACCTTTCGAAGTATTGAGGGTTGTTGATCTTCACACCCTGACGCTACCAGACTGTAATATTTTTGAAGAGATCTTCCATTAATAAAAAGGAGGCACTTTTACAGGATTCTTGCGTGTATTCATTGGTGATGTTTTCTCTCTAAGTTGAATGTTATTCTCGCTTTGTCATCATTTTGTTTTCTGAATCTAATCTTTAAGAGTAACGAACGTTGCAGGATTTATCTCGTATACCCTGTTCCTGACTCGAAAGATTTTTATGTTTATCTTCTGGTGTTTTCAATAAAGAAATTATTAACTGCTTCTTTGTTGAAATTATCTTTCTCATCTTTTCTGTTGTTCATCATTTAAGCTACTAAAAGATCCAGTGATTATATTATCTCTCCCTGTGAAAGTTTTTTCCCTTTACGTTTCTGGTTTGTATTTCATATTTTATTAAAACACAGACCCCATAGCCCAATGTATGTGTATACTGTCTCAACCAATTTGAAAAAACACTTTGACAACAAAAACTGACCTATTTCTTTACCTAGCCTAATACTTAAAATTGGAAACATAGCTAAATCATATAGAGAGATCCCTCTCTGAAGTTGGAAGGGCTAGATCCTAGCTTCAAAAGTGGTTGGATAAAGTTACCTTAGTAGATTGCTTATGCTGTGAACCTCTAGGAAAATTACCAAGTGCTAACATGTGGGCAAGATGCCAATCTAAAATTTGATTAGCTAGAGTATTTGTAATTTGGTTTAATCTCTTAGGAACATGAAAATATGTAATATAATCAATGTTTCATTCTAAGAGACGTACCCTAAGGAATCGTCGGTGTAAAGTTGGATCATGAACCCGGTATACTCTGTTTAGTTGCAACACAACTAGTTGAGCGTCGAGATAGACCCGGAGATGAGAGATACCCAATGACAAGGCGTCACGAAGCAACTTAATAACTGCACTATACTCGGCGACATTATTTGTGGTGTCACCTAAGCATATACCTCCGGAAGATAACAACTGACCCTGAGGTGTAAATATTACCGAAGCTGCGGAGGCAAGCCTTCGCGTGTGTCGACTAGCACCGTCTGCATACCCAACGACCACCTCGGACTCACTTGACATCTGCCATATTGACGAAATATAACATCAATGACACGTCCATAACACTTTAAAAGAAACTTAAAAAGTAATAGTACAAAGACTATACATATGTTACAAAAAGTTGCCCACAGTGACCTGTCTATGAGTAATACTTCTTGAGGTAGAGCCCATTTCTAGGCTACGCCAAAGCATTCCCTTCAAAATCAACGAAATGATAAGCACCCTTTTTTAATACCTCTTTTATAATGAAGGGTTTGAACCACATGGGTTTAAACTTTCCTACCCCCAGGGGGTCCTTGTCTTGGTCATAGACCAGGACAAGGTCGCCTTCAAAGAAAATCCGAGGACGAATGAACCTATCATATTGACACTTGACCTTATGTTTGTGAGCCTCGTTGGCCAGGTCCGCATCGCGACGTTGCTCATCAAGATGCTCAAAGTGTACTAACCATTCTTCAAGCGGAGAAGTATCTGGCAATAACTCTACTGCCAATTTTAGAGATGGGATTTGACATTCGATGGGCAAGACTGCCTCCAGCCCATAAATGAGTTGAAAAGGTGAGAAATCAGTTGCATTCTTAACAGATGTTCAATAAGCCCATAATACTGAGTATAACATCAAATGCCAATTTGACTTGGCTGAGTTGATAGTTCGCTGTAGAATAGTCTTAATAGTTTTGTTTACATCTTCCACCTGCCCATTGGCTTGGGGGTAGTAAGGTGATGAATGTTCCTGCCGTAACCCAAGCTTTGGTGTTAATTCAGTCATCATTTGGTTTTGAAAGTGACTGCCATGGTCAGTGACAATCTCTCTCGGGATGTCGAACCTTGCTATGATCTGGTTGAATAAGAAGAGAGTTGCAGTCTCTCCATCATGTTTAAACGTTGGCATAGCTTCGACCCACTTAGTGAAGTAGTCGACAACTACGATGATATAGCGGTGCCCCCTTGCTGACGGGGGGTTTCATGTAGTGTAATCAATCCCCCACTTAGTGAAGGGACCAACTGTGATGACATGAAACATAGGAGCGGGATGTGCCCTCATCTTCCAAGAGAAGATTTGGCACAGATGGCACTTGTTGACCGATTCGATACAATCTTTGATAATTGTGGGCCAGAAGTAACCTGCTCGTAGAATCTTTTGGGTTGTTTCAAACCTAGAAAAATGACCGCCACTAGCTCCAGTATGGAAATTGTTGAGCACTATGATGGCCTCCTCATGAGTGAGACATCGACACAAGATGTAGTCTACACCTCTCCGATACAATGTATCATCGAGTATGAGATAATTCTTAGCCTGATGGCGTATCCGTCGACGCTTGTCACAAGAAGCAGAGGTGGGGCACTTCAAAGTCTGGAGATAGATAAGTATATCTCCGTACCAGGGGTATGAATATGCAATAAAAAACATATCCCCCTGGATAGGCGATTCCTCGGGCACGTCACTTGACTCAACCGAAAGTTCCGAAATAAGCTCTGCGAAGACCAATGACTTCTTGGACTTTTTTGAAACGAAGTCTAAGTCAAATTCTTGGAGGATGACTATCCATCTACTAATTTTTACGCCTATAACTCATCCTGTCAACATGTACTGGAATGGATTCACGACAACAATGACGGTGGTCTTGTGAAACAGAACATAGTGACAGAACCGTTGAACAACATGAACTGCTGTCAACACAAGTTTTTCGATATGAGAATAATTGAGTTTCGGTCCTACGAGGCCTCGGCTCAGGTAATAGATCATGTATTCTAAAAATGAATCGTCTTCCTGAACTAAAACCATGCCTATGGCTGACTCTGCGACAGCTAGATATAATAAGAAATCTTTGTTATAGTTAGGTGGTCGTTGCAGAGGTGCGGTTGTGAGGGCATGTTTTAATGCGTCGAAAGAGCGTTGAACAAATTCGTCCTAGAAAAAAGGAACGTCTTTATTTAGTAAATGCATAAATCCCTTGGTGATTTCAGCATAGTTGGTGATGAAGCATCATAAGAAGTTCGCCTTGCCTTGAAGACTCTGAAGTTGTAAGATTGTGCGTGGGGGGGGGGCAACTGGATTATTGCCTCCACCTTAAGAGGATTGACCATGATCCCTGTTGTTGATACGATGAAACCTAACAAATGTCCTGACGTTACACATAAGCTGCACTTGTTTGGATTCAAGTGAATCATGAAGTAGTGACAACGTTTGAAGATTAGTCTAAGGTGCGTGGGATGATCTGTTCGCTTGTGAGAGCGTGATGATAAATCATCTAAATAGGCCTCGACTATATGTTTGAGGTCATGAAAATCAAAAGACATGTCCCGCTGGAATGTGGCTCCAACATTTTTAAGGCCAAAAGGCATCTTGCGATATGCGAATGTACCCCACGGACAAATGAATGTCATTTTGTGTTGGTCTTCAGGTTTGATTTGGATTTGATTATATCCCGAAAAACCATCCATGAACGGAAAGGCTTCACAAATGGAACATTCATCAATGATCTGGTCAATGAATGGTGTTGGAAAATTATCTTTGGGACATGCCTTGTTTAAATCACGAAAATTGCTACATACACGAATCAAGCCTTGTTTTTTATTGACCAGCACAGGATTTGACACCCATTGAGTCAAATGGATAGGATAAATAAAACCTGCCTTTAGAAATTTCTCAACCTCAATCTTGATGGCTGCTTCTTTCTTAGGATTGACTCGAAGAAGTTTTTGTCGAATAGGCTTGGCATCAAGATACGTTGTGATTTCATGTTCAACTATTTTCGGATCGATACCTGGCATTTCCTCATAAGACCAAGAAAAAACGTCGCGGAATTATTTGAAAAGATCCGTGTAAATTTGAATCTCTTCAGGGGAGAAATCCGCTCCGACGAAGACATTCTCCATGACGCCAAGGTTTCGGGAGATGTTGATGGGTATAGTTTCAACGATAGTCGCCATATTCCCCTCAGCATAAATTTCCTGTGTAGCTAAGAGATTAACAGGACATGGCTGATCTCCTGTCATGGTAACAGTGAATTCTCCTGCTTCGATTCGACTTAACTCTGGGAAAAAGTATGATTTGTGATGAAGATCTTCCCAAGGTTTGTCCGAACTAGTCATTTCTTCGATTACTGCTTCGTTAGAAGGCAAGACTAAGTCTAACGAATTAACATTAGCGAGAGAACCATGAGCCCAAATAAGCTCTAGAAGTGGATCTAACTCTTGTGCAGGAGTCGGATCAGGGTTAGCTGAAGCTTGCTGGACTAAAGAGTACACTACCTCAGTGGCAGACAAGGGCATGGACATGCCAGGGTGCTCTGTCTCATCCATCGTGGCTGATGGGGAAGGAAGAATCCAAGGATCCTCAAAGTAAATCATGCAGAACGACGAAACTTGAAAAATCTCAACCTTATGGTGATTAGATATAAATTTGACATCATCATGAGGAGGTGGGTAATCAAAGGTACCCATCAAGGATGGTCACAAACCAACTCCTACGTTAATGACACCTGTTTGAGGATTATCAATCATGGGGACCGTGGATGCCCCCAAAGCTGGGTCAGGTTTGGAGAAAGACAGTTGATCGATGGTCACTATCCGTCCCTCGTGTGAAAACAAAAAGACTCGAAAAACTATAGCAACCATAGCTTGCATAGAATAATTCCAACTCCATCCTAACAAGAGGTTATAGTCGAGGGGAGCATCGACTACCTCTACTTCGACACACACGATTTTCCCTCCTAACTGCACAGGGAAAGAAGGAACGATTCCATGTGGTCGGAAAGAATGACTGTTGAAAGAAGTGAGGAGAGTAGGTGATGGAGACAAAGTGGGCTAGACAATGGCCTTCCAACATGATAATGACATAACGCATGTCGAGGCGCCCTCGTCGACCACCGTGCGAGAGATATTTCGTCTAAAAGTTTTTGTGGGATGAGCCACTACTATCTGAAATGCTACGTGGTAAGGCAAACGAGGTTTTAATTCGGTTGTATCTAACATGATGGTACCTGTATTACAAGTCTCAGTAGAGCCCAAAGCGGTTAACAAGGCTTTCCTATGAGCAGGGTAGCTTTGGAGGACCTCTAAAGCAGACATCGCACAAGGGGTTTGTGATAAATCCTCCACCACAGAGTAATTCTGGGTGGCCCTTGCGTTGGGGTTGTGAGAAGCTTTTTTAAATGTACCCTTTGGAATGCGTGTCATTGTTTCTCCCAACGTCTTCTCAATCTTTAGAGGAAGAGATGGGATATCAGCTTCTTTACCCTTCTCAGAAGTGTTTGGTTTACTATAGTTGTGCGCTCTAGTCATTATGAAAGAATCACCCCTAACCATATATACATTCGCGGATGAGGGATTGTTTGGAGGAGGCCAGCTTTCTTGGCTGCCCCTTTCTGTGCTTGTAGAGGCTTAAGTTAAATTTTGCACATGTTTAAAGGGATTAGTCAACACTGCCTACTGTTGGTATGTGACAAACTTTTGGGCCTCTGCAAGTCGAGGACAAATATGGGTCGGGTGGTCTTCCGCACACAAGTTGCACGGATACCTCGCCTTCCATTTTTCCATGGTGTCCCCACCAGCATTATCAGTGGGTTTTTTATCCCCCTTACCCTTATTTCGTTGTTTTTTCTTCCCTTCAGGTTGCTGGGTGGCCTTTGGGTTAGTCGACTGCATGGAGTGTACTTCCAATGTTTGGGTAGGGGGAGCAGCCAAAGCAGTAGTTTGGCTGGCCGTTGTGTGTTGTATGGATAATTGTTGCAACTGTTTTGTCAATTGCTCAACGGGCTTGGTTTGTGCTGAACCAATAATACCATCGGCATGTGGTCTAGCTCTCTGTCTAGTTTTATCCAGTATCGAACGTGGCGCATCTGGCAAGATGTTGTATAATAAACCAGACTGAGAATAGATGAGCTCAAATTGTTGAGCCCTTATGATGGCATCTTCTTCGGAGAAAACTCCAAAAGTCGCGACGTCTTTGGATAACTATGGGACCAAAGACTTAAGGAACCACTCAAAAAGGAATGTTGGTGGGACTAGTACTTTGATTAGACTCTTTCGACGTCTCCGTACTCGGATATGATCAGAGATATGGTCTGTTGTTGTCTATTCGAAATTGGCGAGCAACTCTGTGCCAGCGTCATATCTCACAGGTAACTGGAAATGGTTAAGGAAGGCCATCGCCAGTTCGCCAAAAGAAGAGTATCTTGAGCGATCGAGCTCGATGTACCATTTCGCGACACTCCCGATAAGAGTACGTTGAAACAATTGCAACTGTATGGAGTCATCTTTTAATGATTTAGATGAACACCAAAGATGGAAGGTAGTCACATGATCACTTGGATCTTCATTAGGCTTGGCCTCGAACTTTGGAATGTCCGAAGGCAACTTCGTTGGCATAGGAGGCCAATGTGGATCGTGACAAATAGGATCATTTAACAACCTTGTCAAATCTGACAAGTGTAACGTTGCCATGAATGGTAGTTTGGGTTGTTGCTGATAACCTGGGAAAAAGGGTCCTGGAGTTTGACTGGCACCAGGTTGCCAGGAAAAGTTTGGTTGTTGGCCTGGATTCTGGTAGAAACCATGGCCCTAACGAGCGTAAGGATTTTTTCATCTGTGGAGACATCATCGACTGATTTCCCATAAAGGACATAGAGTGTTGGGCATGGATCATGTTCGAAGGACTTTGGGAAGGATTACCCCATGCCAGTCCTGATGGGAGAGGCATAGTAGTCTGTCCAGGGTTCCATTGACCGTGGAAAGAATTACCCCAAAACAACATTCCAGAGGAGGGAACAGATTCTTGTCTTGCGTTCCAAGGTCTTGCTATATGTGCCCCCTGCGCAGGAATAGTACCTTGCGCAGGAGTAGATTGTCCAAAAATGGGATTGCCCCCAGACGGGAAAGCGGTTGATGATAAAGTGTTGTTACCAAATGTCATGTTCCAAGAAAATGGTGTCGAACCTACCGGCATACTGTGCGTAGGTGTTCCTTGACTCCCTGCTCAAAATAAACTAGTGTGTGTAGGCTGCCCGGCGGACTGCTGATGCAGACCACCAAGAAAAGGGGACAAAGGAGGGATATGACCTCCGTAAGGAAAAGTGTTAAAAGGGATAGGAGTGCCCCCAAGTTGAACTTGCAGAGGAGCATTAGAGCTCCCTGCCCCTAGACCCAAAGTTTGTAAAGTGGAGTAGGTTAGTGCAGGACTTGTACCCAAACTAGGCATACCATATGAGAATGGAGGGCCTCTCGCACTAGGTGTGAAGGGGGTTGTGGTCGCCGCCATAGACGGGTTCGGTCCACTGTGGGACATAGTTGTGGTCGAGACCATGGTGGCTCAGACTGATGACGGTAAGTTAGGAGATGACTCTCCTGTGGTAGCAACTGTGGTGGGAATTGAAGAATTCCCAGAAGAAGTAACAACGTTTGTTTCCATAGTTGTGTGAGGCATTGTCTGGCGTTCGTGAAATTGGATTGGTACAATAAATGGTGCTAAGATATCAGTGGTCGGGGTTTCAACCGAGCCAAGATTGGCAGTTGATTCCTCCGGGAGTTGTTCAGGCACAAAGGTTTGTAACCCGGTCACTTCAAAAGACCCTTGTTGGTCTAGCTTCCACCTTAATGGTGGCGGGGGTGGCTCCAGTGTAACCGGCGGCACGCCAAGAAGCCTTCGTGACCAGCGGAGCTTGAGATCCTCCACTGTGTGAGAAGATCCAAGACACTCTAAGGTATTCTAAATGTTCAAAAGTAACACACACTAAAAAGAAGCCCCTAAGAGATAAGTCAAGCAATCATTAAACTATTTGGAAGAACAATTACCACAACCAACACTAGAGAAACTTACTGGTGCAAGTGCAACTCGAACACAGAAGAACCCTCTGGGTATACTCTGCAAAGCATGGCCTGATATCTGTCCTAGTTACCATGGTATACCCCTGCAGTCACTTGTGTATGTCCCTAAAAATATTGACAACTAGGTTGCCAGCACGCGAACAGTCACCAGGCGGGTACAGTCGAAAGTCGGGTAGACCACAATGAGCAGGGTATCAAGCCTGAAACTTGTCAAGGGTATCAAGAGAAAATGGTCTGGAAGACAACTGAGGACCTCAAATGGATTCGAGATCCACGAAGCCCTGTGGTAAATGAAAACAACGGAATCCCAAAACAAGCCCTCTATAGGTGTTCTCCACTACGATTGGTCCGGCTTTGGAGGCGTTATCTCCGCTACCTTTCCGCATGCAACCTCATGTTTATCCCCTGTGTTAGAGGGGGGTCCCAGATAACTTCCACAAAACTGGACTTAGACACTCCTTATCTCAGACTCTAATGTTTGGTTTTGAATGGCCTTGAAGAGTTTCCTCTCCAACCTAATTCAAGGCCCTAGTCCTGAACTAGTTTGTGAACCCTACAAACATAAAAGTCTAGTAGATTTTTAAAATTAGCGTTTCTTTTATTGATTTATCTTACGTCAAGGGGTATGAGGGTGAAACTGATGATGTGTAAATATGAAAGCAAAAATGAAAGAAAAAATATGGAAACAAAAGACTTTTACTAAATGCAAAATTTCAACAACTTTTCACAAAAAAGAAAAAACAAAAAAAAAAAAATTTCTAAGATTTTATACAGCAAACTTAAAGGAATTTCGCTCGACTATGAGCTACTTATGATCTAAGTGAATTGAAAAAACTTACGAAACAAAATACTTTTCCCTAGCTAATGATGCAGAAACACACCTTTCAACCAAAGAAGAAAATGAAAAGAGATTTTTTTTATTTAAGTGCTAGTAAAGCAACAAAGGGAAAATACCGACAAGCAAAAAACCAAGAAAAACAAATTCTGGCTTAAAGCGCAGATCGCAAAGAATCAGAGTAAAGAATCACACAATGGTAATAAAAAAAAACAAAGACTCTCACGCTTGTCTAAAAACCATAAATTTTTTTATTTTTATTTTCTGTCAACTATTAACTGAGAAAAAGCTGGCTAAGGGTAAGATGACCTAACCTACTGACTGTTCAAACCTAGACTCAAACACCTGACAGGAATACTTCTTATCAAAGGAGGGGATGACTACCCCAACCTAAACAAAAAGTAGCCTGTCCAAGCACGCGACTGTCACTAAAACAACACACATGCAAACACATGTTGAACAGAGACAGAAAGTGTGTACACGCGGGCTGACCTATTATAGGCCGCATGTATATCTAAATTATAAGGAAAAATATGAAAACAGACAGTCTGGACCAGGAAGAGGCCTCTGGTATTGATAACCAGGGTCCCTTGAAGGCTTGGATTCTCTTTCTAACAGAAAAGACAAATAATGTAAGGAATAATAAGGTGAAAAAAAACAATCTGAGATAGGACTGTGAACCAACAAGACTCAAACAGGATTCCAGAAAACCCCCTGAGAATGTGTAATTCTGATAGGGAAGAGGAGGACTGCCTCTAAGGTTCTCTGAACTCCTACACGCTACTGCTATCTCTATAGCTAGCATTCACATGCAGGTTGTCAGAGGATAGGGTGTGGGTACACACGTGCAGGCCTTCTGCAGGGCGCGTGTACCTCTGTGTGTCCCAAAAACTACAGTCAAGAAAAAGTCAGGGAATGCTAGTATGGAAAACCAGACTCCCTGCTAGCTTAGACCTTATAGAAAAAGACAGGCAAAGAAAAAAAAAAAACCTAATCTTTAAACTACCCAAAAACTTAAATAAATCCAGGAACCCTAAAGAGTATTCTCCCCAGTATGGTCGCCAATTTTGTTGTTGGGAGAAATGCCCTACGGACTAGCAAACTAGGGTCAGACTTGCATGAAGATTTTGACCGAATAGAAACTACTTTTTTACCTACAACCCAAGATTTAAACCCCTTTTTCACAGTAAATGCATGGAAAAGGACCACCAACCTTATTACCGGCGTTCGATGTAGATCCTTCGTTGCTCTTCGATTACTTGCTTGCGCTGCTCCTTCCATAGATGACCTGCACTCAAGACAAACAACAACTATGCATGCATGCTACTTCTATACTCAAGGGTTAGAAATCAAGCATAAATTAATCAAACCATAGACAATTCATGCATTGGGACGGAAAAAGTATTCTTTTATTACTGAAAGTGAATCAACTTACAAAAAAGATGAGACCGGCCACCGCTCCTTGAACCTGATCCTGGGCTCCTCTTCTTCTGTCCTTCAATTGCTTTGTGTTAAATCTCCTTTGGCATGAGGAAAGGCTAAAGGGTTGGGACAATGGATTACGTAAATGGGCAGAGTTTCTTCTCTATATTTTTTCCTTCTCCAAATGGTACCCCTACCCCTTCTTTTATAGGCTAGAAGGAGCTAGGGTTTTGGATGAACCCTTGGTCGTGCATGGCTGGGAGTTTCAGTTAACTGACCCATTGATTTTTGTTCCATCAGAAAATTTCCTTTTTTCATGCTTTGTTAGGTACATGCGGGTTGTTGTGAGTCAGCCAACGTGCACACGCATGCAGTAATGGGTTAGGGCATGTGGGCCTTGACACAAGGGGATTTTCAAAGAGTTTTTCAACAGAGTTTTGGAAAAGAAGGGATATGAATTGGCCTGATGCCAGGTAAGCATGTGTGGTGAAATTTAGGGTTATAACAACCATATCTTGGAGGAGGTTCAAATCCATAGGGTTTGAGGGAGATATTGGAGATTCGGGCACCTAGGTTGTTCTTTCCATCACCCGGTCTATTGTTTGGCATATTCCTTGAGGTGTTTGGACACATTTGGAAGCATGGCCGAATTTTTGAGGAGATTCAACAGTCCAACAGGATGTGGCATCTTCCAGTAGGGGTTTGGCACTTCATACGGATCAGATATACCTTGGAATTTGTCTTCATCTCTTATACATCCTTTGGAGTCTTATTTTGTATTATCGGGAACTTTTTGTAGCAGCTCTATTGTCTATCTTCTTATCCATCTCTTGAGCATTCCATATCGACATCTTCATTGTAGCAGGTTCTTCTATCTTATGAATAAAATAAGATTTGAGATGTTTTGGCTTGTCTATCATATTGCATATGGTTGAGGTATGTTCCATGGTTATATATTCTTGTTTAAATATGCATACACACATATAACACATCAGTGAACCCTAAGGTCAAAATAAAGAGGCCATCCTACAAGTAAACACATGTAAACAAGTAGATCAACTAAGTGTTTGACAAAATGCCACAACCAGAAAAGTTTTGAAAAGACACCAAAACTGTGATGATCCTACCATAATGGCTTGGGATCATTACATCTTGCATAGAGAGGAAAGTTGTTCAACGCATATGAAATCATATGCATAGGAATAGTGAAAAAAATGTGCAGTAGCGATACAAATTTGATTGTATGTGGAGTCTGTTGCTACATCCAGAGGACAGTGAACAAACTTTGATAAAGAATATGACTTTTTGTCAAGTCTGTTACCACACCCATAAGTCACTCAACAAACTTTGAAATAGAAACTTATGTAATTCTAGGATGTTGATTCAACCACCCATATAGTTTCTCACATTCGTGACGATCCAATTTTAAAATTTCATTCTGATTATATTCATGAATGGAGTAACATTTGGCATCATTTCCGAATATTCCAAACCATTTTGCAAGCCACGATATGTGCGACTCCTCTGACGAAAGATAAATTCTTTTGTGGTCTGCATAATTTGATACATTTACCAAATCTGTGTTGTTGGAAGAAGCCATATACTTCAACGAAAGAGCATTTTGCAGGTGACCTGAAAGTCCCTTCCAATTTATAGTAACAAAACAAAGAAGTTCAACATACAAATCTTCAGGTAGGCCTTTCAACCAACCAAAGCATTGAATACATGGAGGATACCAATCATAATATACTTGAACTTTTTTTGTGTCTGATTTTATGTTGGCCAACATAGTTTTTTTCACTCAAAGATGATGTCACATAAAACCATTCCCTTGTCTTTCAATTGGGCCTGAATGGCATCTCTAAGAGAGAAATGGGAATAAGTATTTAAAATGAACGTTGGAGGATGATAGTATAATATTCCATAAATCTTGGTTTAATTTTTTTTAATGGCATATGTCCTCGACATTTTTTTCTTATTAATGCCAATCCTTTCTAATATCCAAGCAGATTCTCAAATATGACATGTAATATATACATAGTATTAAAGAGGTACATGACATCAAGACCTTTTTGAATGAAACGTTTATGGATGGTAGCGTGGTAGTACAATATTTTACTGTTACTATGATGATGCCTTGAAAAAACTAAAATAACCAATACTTTTTGCCAATTCAATATGGACACAAAAAAAATCATCAGATCCCATAATATTCGCTTGTTAATGCATTTTAATGGGAGATGTCCTTGAGATTTTTACTTATTAAATACAATATTTTTGAACCTGTCTGGTGGATTGTCACTAGTAAAAGAATAATTAAAGTGCAATGGGAAGGACGGAAGGTGGCTGGGATGGAGGGGAGAAAAAAATGATTTTAAACTTTTTTGAACCCATGAAACTTTGAATACTTGACTATGTATGGAAAGGTAGGTCAGACATATGAAGTCATTATAGGTAGAGTCAGGCTTACGAGTTCAAGGAGTTTGGGGTCGAATTATAGATCACCGAAGTTTTGGGTGAAATATGTATACCCCGAACATGGGGCACTAGAATTCGATAGCGCCTATCCGCGAACCCACGTTCATAAAATTAGCTAAGTATGAAAACAAATGACGGCCAGTCAGACTCATGATGTGAATATATAGATGGAGATGAGTACTTGTCAGTTCACCACTCCGGATACCGACAAGGACAAAAACAAGACCAATTATAGAACCAATATTTTTGAATATGTGTGTTGAATAGTCACTAATAACATGAGTTAGCATTTCCATATGCAAACATATTCCCAAATATGACAACCTGTAATATATCAATAGTATTAAATAGGGACATGAGAACAAAAACGTGAACCCGCCACCCCAGGAACCCATGAGCACATAAAAGTGACCAAGTATAGAACCAAAAACACATAATAGAGGGGAAGAACAAAAGGGAAAAATGGGTAAGTTTAGAAGAGGAAAAAGAAAGGGAGACAAGAACTTTATCACTCACACAACAACACTTAGTCTCATAACTATGAAACCATATAAACACATTAACTTTGGGAAAAACATTATCAACTATGAAATATAGTTGGAGCTCGACAAAATCTAGTTCAAGTCAAAAGAGATGTTGTTTATATCTACTGCAAAATTTTGCATATTATTTTATCTTAATAGTATTTTTGGGTGGCCCAACTATAAAATCATGTTGCAATTTGTGTTTTCAAGTGGAGATGTGTTTGTGAAGAAACCAGTGAACAAGTACGAAGAGGCTTAACTACAACTGTAGGACCTCAAATATGCAAAGATGAATCAAACAACAATAAGAAACATCCAGCAAAACAACGAGAAAACATCAACTAGTCAACCATGAATGTCGGTGAAGAACAATATTGTCCAAATTTACTGCAAACAAGATTGTATAAAAAAATCGGAGGAATATATTGTAACACGCCTATTAAGAAAACATTTAAGGTTGTGAGGCCTAGTAGGTAATCATGTAATACCATGAGGACCGTGCAAAGGCCTCCCACTATGCAAACATTTAAGGAAGATGCAATTTTGCAAGTTTGTCATTCTGCATGCGCAATTGGAACACCTCCATAACACTCAGTGGCATATAGAAAAGGAAATCAAATTTTCTCTTTGCATAAGAACATGTTTTGGAAAAGGGTTTTGACTCGGGCGTCTCCAACATTAAAATTTTTCATTTGCAAACTGGAAATAGAAAACAAAAAAGAATGAACACAAACATAAACCTAGCAATGAACCCCACTCATCAATGGGGAATGACAGAAGTGCAGTTCCAATCTCAATTGGAGAATCCCAAGCATGAAAACTGCATCACCATAAAAAATAATAGGAAAACAAGAAACCAGTCAACAAGCAATGAGAAAGAAAAAACCAGTGAACCAACAATGCTGCCAAAGAACAATATTGCCCATATTAACTAGAAACAACATTGCAGAAGAAAAAAGAAGGGACGACAATTTATTGCAGCGGGCCTGTTAAGAAATGCATGAATGAAATCACAACATCGAGAGCCACTGGTGAATGGAGAAGGATATAAGAACAACCCCTGGCCCACAAAATGCAGCAATAGGTCCAACTGCACATGCAGGAGCCCAACCTTGTAAAGTTGAGGCAAACAAGAGAAAGAAGCAAATAACAAACCAATGAATAAGAACCAAAAGGCCCAACTGTAGTTGTAGGACCTCAACTCTGCAAATTTGAATCAAACAACAATAAACAACATCCATCGAACCAAGGAGCAAGCATGAACCAACCAACCAGGAATGTCGGTGAAGAACAATATTGGCCAAATTCAGTGCACACAATATTGTATCAAAAAAATCAGAGGAAAATGTATTGTAACATAGTTGTTAAGAAAACATTTCAGCCCGTGAGGCCTATCAGGTAAAAATTTAAGGCTATGAGGACCATCCAAAGGCATCCCACTTTGAAAACATTTAAGAAAGTTGCAATTTCCACAGCTGGTATTTTTCAATACTGGGAGGAATCAAAATCCTCTTGCAGCCCATCTTTGTATGTGATTACTACAAACAGAGAAGCATGACTGTAATGTTTTCTTCATCTCATTCCTGATCACCAATGTTCGACACAAAAACCACCTCCATCGCATCCACAATGACGTATAGGAAAAGGAAATCATATTTTCTCCTCACATACAAAGATGTTCTGCAAGAGAATTTTGACGCAGGCATCCCCAGTAGTGAAATTTCTCACCTGTAAACTGCAACTGCAACAAGACCAAAAGGAAAACAGGAACAACAATAATAGGAAAACAAGAAATAAATGAACAAGAAAGGAGCAAGCATCAACCAGTGAACCAGTAATGCTGCTAAAGAACAATATTGCCCATATTCAATGCAAAGAACATTGCATAAAACAAATCGGAGGAAAATGTATTGTAACACTCCTGTTAAGTAAACATTTAAGGTTGTGAGGCCTGTTAGGTAAACATTTAAGTATGTTGGGACTATTGTGTAAACATTTAAGAAAGAATGCAGTGTGGCAGGTCTGTTACGTATGAAAAAACTATTATTATATTATTTTATAAAAATACAAAAATAAATTAGTAACAATAGTTAAAACAATAGAGGCTATTCAAAAAACAAATTATTCAAAGGACAAACTAATATGAAGTCAACTAATAAAAAACTGACTCTCTATGTTCAAAACTTTGGATATCCAAACATTTCAAAAAAATAGTAAAAATTTAGAAAGATCGTATATGATCAAAAAATTTGGATATGCTAACAAATAAAACATTGGGAATAGCGAAGCTGTAAATAAGACCTCCAATTTGTTATCCAATCAGATCATGACATATATAGTATTTTTTATTATATACAAATCAATATTTTTAGTTCCCTAGTTCCAACAATAGAGATTATGCAAATATGTTTAGTCAAATGACAAACTAATATGAAGTCAACGAATTATTAATCGCTATAGTCCCTCTACGCCTTCGACAAGGACTAATAATAAGACGTTGTTATTGTAATATTTATGTTACATGGAAGTCTAGGGGCTTGTATTGATATAAGTGTTGATACCTATGGTTTGAGGACTCAAACCTTAAGGATGGACATATAGACTTGGAGGATAGTGCTAAAGTTGTCTTGCTATGTATATGTGTGATGCAACCCCAATGAGACAAGAGCATCAATGTGGAGAGCTTGTATACAAGCTTGGAGTATGTACCAAAGAGGAATTTCCAATGTTTATTTTAACATGTTGATGATACCATCTTTGGTTCATAGTGATTCCTAGCTATGAGGAGTTGGTGGTCAGGGTTCTATATGGTTTCCCAAACTAAGGTTTTCAAATCTTGACTTGTACTTGAAATTTGTGATAAATCTCTGGTATGTACTTGTACTTCATCTTTTGTATAAATAATGAAGTTTTCAGTGATCCAACTTTTGTGTACTTGTAGATATGATTTTTAGTATATGATATCTTCATAATTAAGTACATTTCAACTTTGGTTATTCATGTTGATTTGACATAACATAGAGTTGAATTGGTTAAGTGAATTAACACATCACTAGAGGATAAGAGGAAATAATTATTAGAGGGAAGATTTATTGTTGTTATAAATATGATGTAATTAAACATTTCAAATATGTTATATATTTGGAAAGTGCTACCTAAGGGATGTAAATTACTAGCATTGAAGCACACTTGTTTGGTATTTATTTTCCTACATAACTAATGATTTGGGTTGGACATGATCCAAATATCAATTGTTGTAATTTAATATTTTATATTCATCCCTAAGGATAAAAGTTCATAGGAAATAAATTTGAGGAAATTTAAGTAAAAGAGGTGAAACTTTAGAATTTGCAAATCATCTAATTCTTGAATTTTCTACATGATATTACAGTTGATTGGATTAAGATTTTTTTTTGTTGTTTTGAAGGATGGATATTTCATTTATTATACTTGGAAATGGTTGTAGGGTGTTGAAACCTAGTGTGTTTGAGATACGAACTTGTAATCTTGAAGTGTTTGATGGGTTGAAACCTTAGTTTCTCTTGTGATGAGAGTGTGTTTTCACTTATTATGCATGGTAGATCTACTTCATTGATGGTTGGTATGGATAATTTATTTTCAACATGTATGATGCCTAGAAGGACCTATGGTAGATGGTGATTTGTTATAGTGGATGCCACTATGTTATCATTCATGATAGCTGGTATATGTACTTTATTGATGGTTGATATGGCTTTATTTTAAGAAGAATTGATTCCCATGAGGACCTATGATAGGTAGCCAATTTGTTCTTTTAGATGCGAGTGGTTTCTCACCTATGATATGTGTCTATTCTACCCTCTTGATGGTTGGTATGTATTTATTTTTAGTGGGTGAGATTCCCATGAGGAACTAAAATAGGTGGTTGATTTGTTCTAGTGGATACTAGGGTGTTCTACTTCATTTATGGATGGCATGGATTTTTTTTCAGTGGGAATGATGCCTAAAAAAAGGATTTGGAATAGGTGGCTAATTTGTTCCTATAGATGCTAACATGTTTTCATTTGTGATAGGTTGAGGATTTACTTCATTCATGGTTAGTATGAAATCCATATTTCATTGGGTGTGATGCTCAGGATGACCTGCAATACGTGGTTGATTTTTTCCAATGGATGTTAGCATTTAGAGTGTATTGATAACTGTGATATTCATGCTTAATCATTTGATTTATTTCTAATTTTTTGAGGTTGGGATTTGATGATTCATTTTGTCATAGATTGATGATTATTGACTAATTTGTTTTGGTTGAGTCATGACTCAAGGATTTATAGGAATGGTGACCTTGCTCAACGTTAGTGATTATTGAAGATGGAGCTATCTTATAGTCTTATCCCTTGGAATAATATTGGTTTTACATATTGTACATTTATGGAGAGATTGATCAGGAATGTGATAGCCAATATGATGCTAAGATTTTATATGCTCTTATGCATTTGTACTTTTGTACATTGTACATTGTTCAAAACCTATGGTGGTGGAATCCATGATTGATTGCAATATTGTAGTTGATGGGGTTAGTGATGAGTAATAGTGATAGGGTTATTGAATTCTCTTAGGGAGAGGGAGTTGAATTTGATGATATTGTTTCTTAAAAAATATTTTAGTATGAGAGAGGTGACCTTTTTGAGGTTGTTGTGTCAATTGCTATAGGTTTTGAGGTGTATGAGAGGAATTATTGTGCTCATAGTTTGATGATGACCCTTTTTAGGTCGTTGTTACCTTTTCCCATTTCCCTTGATATTTTAGGTTCAATAAGTTGAGATGTATGTAGATTTCATATTATTATTTTGATAGATCCAATCCAACTGTCATAGTCTTGTTAGAGATGTTATTAAATGTGCAGGATGTTTTGAATAACTCGTGATTTTGTGCCAATTTTTTTTTTTAGCCTATTATGGTGACTCTAGGGATGTTGGCATTTTCTAGTTGAATGTCGATGTTTTTTTTTGAAGTGATTTTAGAGTTCAACAAGAAGAACCAATCCATGGTTACGTTCCTTTAGTTTCATAGATGATTATTAATATTTTGGATCCCCTAGTAGAGGGCTAGAGGGAGTAGCTTGGTTTCAAGGTGGTATAAAATAGGTGGATTTGTTGTATTATACTTCCATGTTCTCCATCCATATGTTGAGTTGTAGATTTCTTGGTTGATTTCTTGGAGAGAGACACACCTTTATGAGTAATGGTTGCTTGGATGTTGAGGTGCATAGACATGTACTTTTCGGTGTGAGACTAGCGAAGTAGGTATGAAGTTTTTTCATGTTACAAGAGTATTCTTTCATATTTTTGGATTTATAGGAGTTATATGATCCATATGGATATCAGTGGCCACCCATCTTTTCCAACTAGCTCAAAACAGTTTTCTAGCAATTTTGGTAATTTACTATTTTTAGTAGTTTTTCACTTCCGGAGCCATTTTGAGGCCCTAGACGATGTGTTTTGGGAAAATGGGGAGAAATATAGATGTTTCTTCGTTGTTTCCACCAAAATTAATCTCCTCGACAATACCTTTCCAACAGGATATCATACGCCTAAAAAAAATATAGTATGGAAAAGTTATGACCCCGGGAAGTTGATGTACTAACTTACCCAAACGAGGCCCACATGGCTTTTGGCGCTTCATCTCCTAGGGTTAGGTTTCTGGATGTATATGGTTTTTGGAATTCTTTTTTATTGTAAAAATGCCTTCAGAGCCTCATTGTAATCATCTTCATGTGAATGAGCACAACTCTCATATCTCTTCTCAGAGATAAGCCACCACCATTCCAACAAGCTTGTTTCTGTTGCATTTTACAGTTTTAGCTTATTTCCTTATTGAATAGAAAACCAATTTTACTGTATCTCTTTTATTTTGTGTTAAGAACCTGTTAATAATCTATAGTCATTTCGTTCTACTCATAAAATATGGATCAATGGTATTAGAGCGATCTTCGCGTTGTCGTCTTAATGCATGTCCCCAACGAGGTCAGAGTACAAAGAGTTGGGTCTCGAGCTTGTTTCTCTTGAGGAAAAAATCTCTCACACGCCCAAGCGAACTCTCATGGAAGGAGAAAATAAATATGATGGGACATGAGATCCTTTGAAACTGTTTATTGAGGAATTCCTCATGCAACAAAGGAATGAGATGATGGATAGTTTCGCGCAAATCCTTCGGCGGCTACCAACATGCAACACATCTTTTTCGAGCAGAGGCGTCGCCCCCTTCAAGGTACAAATAAAATTCAATATTCCTATATTTGAAGTTCATATAGATGCAGATGTTGTAGACAAGTGGTTAAATCTACGAGAAGGGTATTTTTATGTCCATAACTTTTCAAATAGAGAAAATATTCAAAGATTGGTGGGAAACTTTCTCTGATAAAAAGGAAACAGAGGAACCCTCATTATTTACAGTCACGACCACTTGGGAATCCTTCGGGGATGCTATTAAGGAAGAATACTATGCTTTCGGAAGTTATGATGACTTGTATACCAAATGGACCACACTGCGGCAAGAAAGAGACCAAGCAATGCCAGATTTCACAAATATCTTCCATACCTTGCGCACCAAGCTGGGTATCAAAGATTCAGAGTAACATTCGATGCTCAAGTATCGCGGTTCTATGCATATATACATCCAGACAAAAATGGAATTTTTGGACATCTCATCCTTGGGCGCGGCCTATCGATATGCCGTCAAAATCGAGTAGAAGCTCAAACAAAAGATGCAACAATTTGGGCCTGGGAACCCCTCATAACAAAATCCAAGAAAGGGCGGCCCCAACCCACAGAACAAAGGACAGAGAAAATATGGATAGTATCAGGACAACCAGTCCAAGACACAAGAAAAGAAGGACACCAGAAAGACAAAGAAATATATTGGGAAGTGGTGCGACTTCCATAGGAGCCCTTGGCATAACACTGCTGACTGTCGCTCAAAGCAGTCACTGGTGGCCGAAGTGAAATCCTATGAATCAGATGCGGTTTTTTATTTTGAGCTAGAACCAGGAAGGGGAAGATAGATCATTGACATGGAACCCAGTGCCACCATTGCTACCACCAAGCTCCATCCTAGTGAACTAGAAGAGATAGAAGAAGGAGAGGGCCTCTTCCATTCACAGATGTGGGTAAAATGAACCCCAGTGTACTTCATAATTGATAGCGGTAGGCAGAAGAAACTCATCTCAGCAGAGGTCGTCAAGCGGTTGGCCCTACTGACAACGCTGCACCCACAACCCTACACCATTGGATGGCTCCACCAAGGAATCGATCTCCACGTCAGCCAACAATGTCGAATGTCGAACAACATCAAGCCCTTCAAAGATGGGGTATTTTGTGATGTTTCTCCTATCGAAGTTTGTGATGTTCTTTTTGGGCAACCTTATTTATGGAAATGTGATGTTGTATATGAGTCTAGGCCTCATAGTGTTATTATTACTTTGAACAGGAAATTGTACAGGATACCTGAGGCAGTCCCACCTAGTGATATTTCCTTGATCTTTGCTAAGAAATGCAGGAAGGTCATCTCTCAGATGAGGAAGTTTGTCTTATTTGTGATTCGCTCTTAGAATAAGAGAAAGATCACAACCACATCTAGGGTCTCTGCGGATGACCTCTCCACACAATAGAAGCAAGTATATAAGGTCGTGGAAGAATACTCGGATATCTTCACCTCACCTATTGGGGTACCTCTGCACTGCCAAGTCAAGCACCCCATTGATCTGACCCTCAGTGCATTGTTGCCCAATGGGCCAATATATCATCACTCTCTGTTAGAGAATGAGGAGATCAAGCGACAGATCCAAGAAATTCTCCACAAGGGGTACATCCATCCCAACTCATCACCTTGTAGGAGCCCAATTATGTTGTTATAGAAGAAAGATGGAACTTGATGAATCTTCATTGATTACTGAGATCTGAATAAAATCACAGTCAGAAATCGGTACTTGATTCCCCGAATCGACGACCTCCTTGATCAAGTCACAGGGGCCAAATACTTTAGTAAGATTGATCTGAAGTCTGGCTACCACCAGGTCCCGATAGAACATACAGATGTATGGAAGACCGCCTTCAAGTCAAAGGAAGGCCTTTTTGAATGGTTGGTCATGCTCTTTGGTTTGAAAAATGCTACAACCACTTTCATGAGGATGATAGACGATATCCTGTGACCATTCACCAATAATTTTTTAGTGGTGTATCTGGATGACATTCAAATTTATAGCAAGACTTGGGCCGAACACTTGCAACATATTCAACAGATTCTACACACCCTGCGGCAACACAATCTATACGCCAACTTGGAAAAATGATCCTTCAGCATGGACAAGGTCCATTACCTAGGCTGCATCGTTGATCAACATGGCGTACATGTGGATCCAACCAAGATCCAAGTCATCTGCGACTGGCTAGCCCCAACCACATTCACTGAGCTTCAGAGATTCTTGGGCCTTGCCAGTTTCTACCATAGGTTCATGTTGGGATTCTCCCATATTGCATGGGCCCTTAGCCAAATAACAAGGGGTGGTGGTAAGGATAAATTTGCATGGGTTTAGTCCCAACAATAGGCGTTTGATGATTTGAAGTAGTGCTTATGCTCAACCCCAGTACTTTCACTACCATACCTACAATATCCCTTTGAGGTCGAGACAGATGCTTCATATTATGCTATGGGAATTGTTCTCACTCAACACGACCACCCCGTGGCCTATCATAGTAAGACACTATCAGATTTTTTTCGTAAGTACCCTAATCACGAAAAAGAAATGTACTCCATTGTGCAAGCCTTCCACCAATGGAGATATTATATTCTTGGGAAGGATACAATCATCCACACTAGTCATAAGTCACTACAGTTCATGCAGACACAAGGAAAATTACAAAATGACTGCCATCAAAAGTGGTCCACATACTTACAACAATTCCACCTCAACATCAAGTATAAAACAGGAAGCACCAATCGCGTCGTTGATTGCCTCAGCAGATCGCCAATCACAACACTCACCATGGTGCTAGACTCTTACGACCATGAGACCTCTGGATGGCCCCAACTCTATGAGATAGACCCAGACTTCGTCACCACCTACCAAATGTTGGGTGCAAACGTAGTTGTAGATATTTTTCATCTTCAGGATGGGTTGTTGTGTCGTCTAGGCCATATCTGTGTTTCATCAAGCGAGTGAGCGAATCAAATATGGGAAGCCCACTACAGTCGGGTGGTAGGACACGTCAGCGTAAAAAATATAGTGGTGATGTTATGAAAACATTTCTACTAGCCGAAACTTCGACATGAGGTCAACAAATATATTAGGTCCTGCACTGCCTGCGCCATTGCCAAACCGACCACTAATAAATAGGGCCTGTACACACCTCTTCCTACTCCCGACAAGCCATGGCAATCCATCTCAATGGACTACATGTAGGGCCTCTCATCCACCAATTGGGGAAATGACTGTATTTTTGTGGTTGTTGATCGCTTTTCTAAAATGGTGATTCTGGTTTCCTGGAAGAAGAACATCACATCAGAGGCCACTGCCAAGCTCTTTTTTGAATGAGTCTGGGTACATTTTGGGATCCCACAAACCATTGTCTCCGATTGGGACAATCGATTTCTCAACACATTTTGGTCGAGCCTCTCGTCATTGATGGACACCAAGCTCACCAAATCCACGACCTTCCACCCCTAGACAGATGGCCAAACTGAGGTCATAAATTGAATGATTGTGCATATCCTTCACATGTATAATTCAAAACACCCTCACACATGGGATGAGAGCCTTCCCTATGTCCAACATAGCTACAACTGAGCCCTTCACATCTCAACCAGCCATAGCTCCTTTCAGGTGGGGTTGGGATTCCAACCATTGGGTCCCATAGATGTTTCACTTCCCCTTGCATTCACCTTGAACGAATCATCTCCTGATCTAGCTGAAGATGACAAAGCCACCCGGTTCATTGAACGGATCCAAAAAATCTACCAATAGGTTCAATATATCCTACAAAAGTCCAATGACAAGTACAAGAAGTGCCATGATCAACATCGGGTGCCACATAAGTTTCAAGTGGGCAACAAAGTTTGGTTTCACTTGAAGAAAGAATGCCTTACATGACCCCATTAGAATCTTCTCCCACTCTGTTATGGTTCGTACACCATCCCCAAGGACATGGGGGATAATTCTTTTGAGCTCAACATTCCTCCTTTCCTTGGCCTGCATCCAGTGGTCAACGTGGATCTCCTTCGCCCTTATTTCCCACCATTATTGGACACCTCAGAAGTAGCAGAACAAATGAAACCAATAGAGCTCAACCCCGACTACATACAACATGCATCTAGTGATCATATTTTGGGCACACAGATCAAGGGAACTCAACAACAAAGGATCCAACTTTATCGATTCATCAAAGCAGGGCAGCTCCTGTACCAAGGCAAGTGGTTCACCTGGGCTAAATTCAGCAAAAATTTCCTCATATGATGGGGGAACTCAACACAATGGAGACCATTTATTCCTAAGGAGGTAGTATTGATCCAAGTGAATATTGGTGGCCACCCACCTTTTCCAACTGGCTCAAAATAGTTTTCTGGCAATTTTGGTAATTTACTATTTTTAACAATTTTTCACTTTCGGAGCCGTTTTGAGGCCCTAAACAATGTTTTTTTGGAAAAATGGGGAGAAATATGGTACTTCCTTCTATTTTTTCCCCAAAATTAATCTCCTCGATTATACCTTTCCAACGGGCTATCATACACATAAAACGAAGATCGTATGCAAAAGTTACGACCCCGAGAAGTTGATGTACTAACTTACCCAAACGGGGCCCACATGATTTTTGGCGCTTCATCTCCTAGGGTTAGGTTTTTGGATGTCTAGGTGTTTTTGAATTCCTGTTTATTGTAAAAATTCCTTCATAGCCTAATTGTAATCATCTTCTTGAGAATGAACGCATTCGTCACATCTCTTCTCAGAGATAAGCCGCCACCATTCCAGCAAGCTTGTTTCCACTGCATTTTACTGTTTCAACTTATTTTCTTATGGAATGGAAAAACAATTTTACTGTATCTCTATTATTTTGTGTTAAGAACCTGTTAATTATCTATAGTCATTTCATTCTTCTCATAAAATATGGATCATTATAGATTGTAGATTCAAAGGGAGTTGATAGGCGTTACATAAAACACTTTTCTTGTAAAGAGGGAATGTTTTTAAGGGTCGTGTTAGAATATAGAGGATTGTGCTCGTTTAACCATTGATGATACCCTCATCACCCAACCACATGCCTTAATCCACCCTTTGAGCACCTTGACCTTGACCGAGAAGAGAATTATGGCTGCAATCTATAGCCAAGAGAGGCTAAATGCACCAAGCAAAAGAATAGAAACTAAACTGAACAGATGATCCCACCCAGAAGCTAGCGCACCACTTTCCAGCTCTCCTAGAAAACCTGCACACCAAACTGCTACTGCCTACAATGGCCTGCACAGATATTGCTCTCACTGAAACTGCTGAGATGACAAATAATGAAGCTGGCGCCCTGTATTTATAGTGGACTGGCCAGTGTAACTGGGGCCGACCTGTCCAGTCTAACTGGGCCAACTTCTCCTTCTGGGCATCAATAAATTCAATATAAATATATTTGTTCAGCCGACAACTTGCCTAGGGTTTCCTTCAATTCTTTGCTTCCTTCCGAAGGATTCTAGTCTCATTATAGGTCATAATAGAGGTTCATACCTCTCGAAGCTACCATAATATTAACACTCCCTCCTAGCTAGGGAGGTATGGTCTTGAGCACAACAGACCATTCAACTGGTAGCACCATGAGAACCTGTCATTATTATCCAACTGGATAATATCCTATGACAACTGGTACAATATCAATTTATAGAACACACCTGTGTCTATTCCAGTAGTACACAACTACTCAGACTTTGTGAAGAACAATCACAAACTGTCTTCATAACAAATAGCAACCTGCATAGAAAAAATGTTATGATAAAAACTGTATCATCTGGGCCAATCTTTCACTCACATCTGTGAGATCTGAAAGAATGTCTGCCACCACAGTAGTATTCATCTGCATAGAAACAAGGTTATGATAAAACTGAATCATCTGGGCCAGTCTTTCACTCACGTCTGTGAGATTTGAAAGAATGTATGCCCTCAGTATAGAGTATCAACAATAATCATCTGGGCCAATATTTCACTCACGTCTGTGAGGTCTGAAAGAATGTCTACCCTCAATATAGAATATCAACACTGGGCTATCTGCCCCATTCTTCTCAACCAAGGAAGAAGGATTGTTTCTGATTTCTGAACCTGGACCATTTCCCACCCTGGGCCATTCTTCCGACACTAAACAAAGTGTAACCTGGAGAGAATGAGTCTGCCCTCAAGAAATGCTTGGACCATTCCTTACCCTGGGCCATTCCTCCAACACTAAACAAAGTGTAACCTGGAGGGAATGAGTCTGCCCTAAGGAATGACTATCCTAGACTATTCCCCACCCTAGGCCATTCTTCTGACACTAAACAAAGTGTAACCTAGAGAGAATGAGTCTGCCCTCGAGGAATAACTGTCCCTGATTGCTAAGCCTGGACTACTCCCCACCCTGGGCCATTCCTTCGACACCAAATAAGGTGTAACCTGGAGAGAATGAGTCTACCCTCAAGGAGTAACTATCCGAACCATTCCCCACCTTGGGCCATTCCTCCGACACTAAACAAAGTGTATCCTGGAAAGAATGAGTCTGCCCTTGAGGAATGTTTGTCCTACATCAACATCCAAAATGGATGATTCTTCGAAACTGCTCACAACTGTGAACGTCAAAATAATGACTTCTCGACGAGGTGGACCTTTCTACTTGACCACTACTCAGAGTGTCTTCCAGGAAGAATGACTGTCCTAGACCACTCCCCATAATGGGAAGTTGCTGTCTATGATACATCAACAATCAGTCTGCCTCCCATGTTAACTACAATAGGAAGCCACTGTCCGTCAGAAACCTCAATCCACTTTCTGAACAGGAAAGCATCTGTCCAATCTGGACTCTTACAAAAATAAATAACATTTTCAATTCTCATTCCTAACTGGAGAGTTATTTTAATCACAGAAATAAACCATTTTGTGTACCTTCTCTATCCTGGAGAGTCTTCCCTTTCATCTAAGGGAGTTATTTCCACAATCCCCATCTTCTCTCGGAAATATGCAAACTTGATTCTGGAAAGAGGCTTTGTCAGGATATCTATTGTCTGCTCATCAGTGG
>ML799055.1:215090-250772 GCA_009831015.1 Picea engelmannii | reverse complement strand
TTCCTGAGGGTTCTAGTTTATTTCTTTTATCCTTGGGAATATGAGAATAAACTTGACATCCAAATATTCTTAAGTTCTCTACGTTAGGTTTCTTACCTGAGAATGCTTCTTCTGGTGTCATGTCCTTCAATATGCGATGAGGGATTCTGTTCTGCACGTATATGGTTGTCATTGTTGATTCTCCCCATAGAAACATGGATAGATCTTGATCGTTCAATAGGGATTTTACTATTTCTTCGATAGATCTGTTCTTTCTTTTTGCTACACCGTTTTGTTGAGGATTATGAGGAACAATTAGCTCCCTCCTAATCCCTGCTGATTTGCAGAATGCAATGAAATCCTTCGAGGTGTATTCTCCTCCATTATCTGTTCTTAATGTCTTGATCTTCTTGTTCGTAAGGTTTTCTATTTCTTCCTTGAATTCTTGGAACTTGCTGAATACTTCATCTTTTGACTTCAGTAGGTATAGCCACGTATTCCTTGAATAGTCATCTATGAATGTTAAGTAGTAGAGAGCTCCTCCTAAATATTTGACTGGCATTGGAACACAAACATATGAGTGTATTATATCTAGGGTTTCCTTAGATCTGTTGTTGCTGCTTGGGAATGGTTTCTTGATGTTCTTCCCAAGGGCACATCCCTTGCAAATTCCTTCATGTGTAGACTTCAATTCTGGTATCCCTTCAACCATCTTTCTGAGGAAAGGTAATGCTTGATAATTGATATGAGCGTACCTTCTATGCCAAAGCTCATTAGGGTTGACTTCATCATGTACTAGGGCTTCTTCATTTTGTTCTAGTAGTCTATATAGATTCCCTTCACGTCTTCCAATAACCCTAACATCTTCTATGCTGGAATATTTATGCCATGATAACACCTTTTCATCTATGAAGGATATTCTGTTTCCTTTCCCTTCTAAACATGATATTGATACAATATTCTTTTCTAAACCAGGTACATATAGAACATTTCTTAAGTGAACATGATTACCTGATTCCAATTTGACGGAGGCTTGTCCAAATCCTTCGACGGGGTAGGTGCTTTTGTCTCCAAGCTCCACTTTGTACGAGGTCTTCTTCTCATTTATATCTAAGAGTCTGGCTTGATCTCCCGTCATGTACCTGGAAGCTCCACTATCAATTATCCAAATATCGTCTTCAATTGTCCTGGTAAGTACTGAGTAATGTAAGAGACTAATTGTTTCGCACATGTCTTAGGTTGACTGATAACTGGTCATGCCTTGATCCAAAACTTCAACCGCGTCTTTTCTCTCTTTTGAGAAAGTCAATAGGTGCGTTGAGTTAGGGCGCATCTGGATATCTTCTCCTTGAGCAAGATGCTCCATCGCAAGGTGCCGGATATGAGAATTAGGGTTTCTGCAACTGCTACTGCTAGTAACCCTAGCGACAGTTCCTCAATGAGCTCAATACCTAGCGGTTATGTTTCCTTCCAGCTTTTTAGGATGACTGAAAGGGGTGTGGGCCCATAACCTGTTAGAATATAGAGGATTGTGCTCGTTTAACCATTGAAAATACCCTCGTCACCCAACCACAGGCCTTAAGCCACCCTCCGAGCACTTTGACCTTGACTGAGAAGAGAATTCTGGCTGCAATCTATAGCCAAGAGAGGCTAAATGCACCAAGCAAAAGAATAGAAACTAAACTAAACAGATGATCCCACCCAGAAGCTAGTGCACCACTTTCCAGCTCTCCCAGAAAACCTCCACACCAAACTGCTGCTGCCTGCAACTGCCTGCGCAGATATTGCTCTGACTGCAACTGCTGAGATGACAAATAATGAAACTAGCGCCCTGTATTTATAGTGGACTGGCCAGTCTAACTGGGTCGACTTCTCCTTCTGGGCATCAATAAATTCAATATAAATATATTTGTTCAGCCGACAACTTGTCTAGGGTTTCCTTCAATTCTTTGCTTCCTTCCGGAGGATTCTAGTCTCGTCATAGGTCATAATAGAGGTTCATACCTCCCAAAGCTACCATAATATTAACAGGTTGTACCCTAACCTTCTTACTTCATGTTAATTATGAGTTAGTAAATTAATGTATGTGACCATATTATTTGACTAAGACCCATTAAATAATAGTGGATAGATATTTAATGTAAAAGGGTATTGTTTATTAAATATGACCCACTAGGTAGTTAATAGTGATAAATGATGGGACAACAAGTAGTTAGGTTTTGTTATCTAAAATATATTTAAAGAGATAGGAGGTTATATAATGATTTTTTTGAGTGAGAGGTTTCCCTACCTTAAGATGAAATAAAATATTAATTTCTTTATTTTGATAATTCGTAATACAAGCGTATATCTTGTAAAAACCCTAGTTAAATGATTGCTTAAGGTTTATCAGGTATAATTAATTAAATAATTAACTGTCCTAATATATTTTAGTTAAACAATGATTATTTATTAATAATATTAATTAATTAATTAATTAATTACTAATTGTTTATATATGTTGATTAATTAATTAATTAATTAATTAACTCATTAAAGGTTTGGGTAATGAATTAAGAGCTTAATAAATTTTATTTATTTATTATAAAACTTTACGTATGACAGGGGATAGGGTATTGAATGGAGGGATAAGGTAGTAAATGGAGGGATAAGGTGGGTGGCATTAAATGAAGGAAGAGGCGGTGAATGGGGAAGGATATGAGGGGGAAGAGTCCTTCAGGAGAGGATTTTATGAAACTTTGGAGAGAGGAGCATTATTAGGGGAGAAGGACTGTATTTTCTGCTGAGGATATTTTCTAGCTTTGGAGTTTGGGTGAAATGTTATGGGGTGCACTAGGTTGCTGGGAGTTTTGGGCTCGGGGGCTAGGAATCCTCACGGAATCCTGGAGCTAGGGAGCCGGACAGGCTCTGTTCCTAGCTGGTAGGAAGGAAGATTCGGTTTTAGGCAGAGCAACAGAGAGGACAACCAGAGATCGGGGATTTAGCATCAAACATAGGTATGCTTATTTATGTATTTTCATGAATATGTGGTGTTATGTGGTTGTTACGTAAGCTTATTTTCATGTTGTTAATAAATCTAATTTATGCTGAATAATAAATGATTATAAGTTATGATTAAATTGTACAGGATATAATTTTTTTTTATTCATTATTTTAGCTTCTGTTTTATAAGTCTCTGTGGGGACAGAGGCCTTACACATGGTATCAGAGCCCTAGTTTAAAAACTTGGACTAGGGCCTGCCCACCTACCCGCATGTATGAAGGAAAGTTCAGGAATGGAACTGTTCCAACCCTGAAATTAAAAAAAAACCCTAAAATAGTTATATTGAAACCCTGAAACCCTTTAATTATATGAAAATCCAAGCTCCAACTCTAGCTCCACCTAACCTGCAAGCCACGCATACATTTTTTTTTTACACAGATATAAATCTAAATAAAAATATACATACAGAATTTGTTTTAGCACAGATAGACACACACACACACACACACACACATATATATATATATATATGCACAAAAGAAAGATAACAAAGCCCCCTCACAATTAAAGGTTTTAGAGATTGGATTTCAGACAAGGTTGAAACAAAAGTTAATTATAATCATTGGGAGTATTCCCTTTTATTTTAGCAAAAAAAAAAATACCCACCAGAACAATACAAGCCCTCTTTTTTACACATTTCTGCGTGAAGTATTGTGTTTGTTCACAAGTTATGTAAGTCTAAACCAGATCCAAATTCTAGTGCACCAGGCAACATGCATCAAGTGCCAAGCCATAAATGGGAACATATCGAGCTCATGAGTCATTGATCTCCTTTAAGCATAAAATCGAGTGTCAAATCCATGCGACCTGCAACCACACACACAACCAATAATAATTGATGTAAAAAAAAATAATATAAAAAAAAAAAAATTGAGCCCGAAGGCCATTCTCCAGTCCACAACTTTTAAGCACACCTACACCAACACACAACACATGTACACGAGAATACAAATCACAACACCAGATCAACGCCCAAGACCAAACACGAGGTGCAAGGCGAAGAGCCCACGGTTCCATGTTTCTTGCACTACGCAGGCCTAGCTTCTAGCCCCGAGCTTGTGCGCTTGCTTAGCACATAGGATCATACGACCATAGAGTCGACACATTACACAAACCCTAGCACCATAGATAAATAAATATGAGGAGTAAAGGAGAAAACGGAAGGATGCAGAGAAGAAGGCAGACAGACTCGTTTGGTGTATTCATGTTGTGTGTGATTGAAATAGGTGTGTTGGGTATTAGTAGCAACAAAGGGGCGACAGTCATGGGAACTCTTGGAGGTTTGCGTGATGTGAAATATTTTCAAAACTCAATAGATATGCTTGATCTTGGGTGCTTTGCCATTGACGAGCACAACAAGCAAACATATCTGCAATCCAAGTAATTCAACAATAAAAGTATGAAGCACGATTCACAGAGGAAAAACGAGAAGAAATAATACTGCAATCCTACTCTTCATTAATTTCCCCAATCTGAACAACTCCATTAGAGTGAAGAAAGAATACAAAAATCCAAAAAAAAAAAAAAACTGGTTACCCATGTTTATCAGACTTTTAGGGAGCCTGTCCACCAGGAATACCAACCCATGTTTATCAAACTTTCAAGTACCAATAAATTGACATTGAAATAGATGGATAGATATAAACTAAAACACTTACCCCACTTGGGCTTAGGGAGCCTGTCCACCAAGAATACCAACTCATTATGATAAAATACACATTGATCCACACACCAATCTATGAAACGAGCCAAATTATCTGAATGAGGATGAGATAAGATTTCCAAATGGAATCAACGTTGCAGTTGAGAAATGAAGACATATGAGCAGAGATTCAGATTGGATTCTTGCAACAATTTCACCAACAGAATGGATGCTAGATGCCCATTAGTTTTTACAGTAAGTAAAAAAAATAAAAATATTTATATAAAAAAAAGAGCCGTAGAATATGGTGGTCGATGGGAATGGAACCCAGACCTTCCAAATAGAAAAGTAAATAACCCAGCCATGAGTCAAGCAAATCACCTGCAAAATAACACAAATTAGCAAATAAAAACTTGACGGCCCAGTCTCGCAAGTCAAAGTCAGGACAAAGGCCAAGCCACGAAGGAGGAGAGTTCATGCAAGTGCCATGCACCAACGTAGCACCTCCGCCAACCTGAAACCAAACACCCAGACCATGAGGAGGAGAAGCCATGAGAGAAGGCCATGGCGACCGATCGTGTAGCCAGGGACCTCGCAAGAAGAAATGATTGAGGAAAAGAGAAATTAGGGTTACAATGATAAGGGTTAGGGTTTAGGTAAGGAGGGCGCTGGAGGAAGCAAGGCGGGCACATGGAATCCATGTGTGCCAACACTTTTTTTTAATTATTTTGATTTTTGTTAAAAAAACATATTTATTAAATTGCATTTTGTTATATTTTTATTTTTATTTTTTTTATATATTTATAAATATTCGTTAAATTAATCATTTAAAATTTGTTTTTACATATTCCAATTTTTGTTAAATATTATTAAATTTATGTTAAACATTTTTTTTTTTAATTATTAAATTTATGTTAAACATATTGATTATAAATTTATGTTAAACATCATTCAATTTACATTTAAAATCTATGCTTTAATTAAATAGTTTAATTTTTAAATATTTTAAATTTATTTATATTTAAAATTGTGTTTAAATTATATTTAAATTAATGATCTAAATTCATGTTTAAATTTAAAACTACTTAAGGTGATTAAATTATTAGTAACTAATAAATTAGAATGATTAATTAACTAAGTGAGTGATCAATGCTAATCATAAATTATGATTAGAAATCACGTTAATTAGTTTTAAACGAAAATTTTAAAGGACTTAGACCAGGATAAACAGGAGGGGTTCCATGCGCACTAGGAAGGTAAGTTAGAGGAATAAGCGAGAGGGGTACAGTGCTAGCGTAACTACCGAGCGAGAGGTTCAATATTTTTCTTAGGCGAAGACATCAAGCTTAGACACTTAAACCCCAACCTAGCCACCTCCCCTAAAGAGAGTAATGTCTGTTTACAGACAAGTAAAAGAAACTTACGCCTAACCCTGCTTTCTAGTTAAGTTGTGAAAATGTGAAACGTCCTTGAACTCACCCTGATAACTTTGGTTGATGTAGGTAAAATAATACAGGATGGTTAGGACTCGAGGAAATCAAGGCAGAGGGGCATTGACGCAGACACCGCCAACACCGCCAGCACCGCCACCACCATTGCCTGAACTAGCTCTCATACTGCGCTCTTTGGAGGCCATAAATGAGACTTTAAAGGGGCGTCAACCAGTAGGGATCGAAGTGGAACCCCCACCATCTGGAACGGGTAATCCTGAAGCGTTGAGGGATTCAAAGGGAGGACCTTCACCCGAAGACATCACTAGAGAGCTGTAGAAGATCAAAATTCTAGAGTTTGCCGGGGGTCGCACCAGTGAACGTGCCGAGGCATGGTTGGAAGGCATGACAAGGTGTTTTTACTTAAGGGACTATGCGTCCACTTCAAAGGCAAAGATAACAATTTTTCAGTTGAGAGAGAGTGCCCTAAACTGGTTGGGAAACCTAGAAAGGAAACTACATCTTACCCCGGACACCGTATCTTGGGAACTTTTCGAGGAGAGGTTCCAAATGAAATATCTGCCAGCTTACTATGAGGAACAACAGGTAGGAGCATTTCATGCTCTAGTACAGGGAAACAGGACCATAGAAGAATATGAGATCAGGTTTATGGAATTGGTCAAATATGTTTCGTATATGGATAATTACCAATGACAGGCAGAATGATTTGTCTATGGGTTGAACCCTAAGATAAGGGCTATGGTGCAGATGTGGAAACCGTCTTCAATAGAAGAAGCTATGGAAAATGTGTGTTATGCGGAGAAACACATGAACTTAACCGGAGGTACGAGACCGACCTTTCTGCGTCATCCTGGATTCGTGGGGAGGGTGCCCTAGGAAATTTCCCAGGGGAGGGGGCTCAAGGCCACCTCCATATGGTAATAGAGTTGCACCAAGGATAGTAGCCACAAGGATTTCAATGGCAGTGAGTGCAGCATATTGTTCGTCACCGATGATGCAGGCAGGTCCACGACCATCTTGGGGAGTAGCTAGTAGGGGCAGGGGTTCTAGGGGAAGGAACTCATTTCAGAGACAGTCACAGAATAGTGCGCAGGTTCAATCTCGTGTTACATGTTGGGGATGTGGAGGACCCCATTACCAGCGTCACTTCCCAGAGTTACAATCAGGATTTGTGCATAGAGAAGGAAAGGCCCCGATGGGAAGAGAAAGTAGCAGCCACCAGATTTATGCAACGGTTAATAATCACTAGGCCGAATATCAATCCACGGTGGTGGAGTCATCAGGTACGCTAAATCATATCAATGTTAATATTTTATTTGATTCTGGTGCTAAAGATCACCATCTGCATTAGAAAAGAGTGGGTTGGCAGCCTATGAGCACGATGACTTTAAACAAGTTGAGATGGCTTCGAGGGAAAAACAAGCGGTAGGACCTAGCATTGATAATTGTATAGTAGACCTGGGAGTGTGTACTACTAGGTTGAAGGTATACATCACTGCTCTCGGGGCGTATGACCTAATCATTGGAATGGATTGGTTAGAAGCTCATCGAGCTTTGGTAGATTGTTTCACAAAAAGGGTGCTTTGTGTCGATGATGAAGGAAGACCAATAGAGATCCAGGGTGTACGGAGAAAGGTGTCATTACACTTTATCTCAAATTTGAAGGTTAAACGATGCTTGAGGCAAGGGTGTCTACTATATGTAGTGGAAGTAGTGAATGAAAGGAAGGAACCCTCCTTGGATCAATACCCGGTATTTTAAAAATTTAAGGATGTTTTCCCGAACGAGTTACCAGGGTTACCTCCTGAGAGGGATCTTGATTTTACTATTGAGATAAAACTTGGTGCAAAACCAATTTCCAAGACTCCGTACCAGATGACAGCACTGAAACGTTGTGAGTTGCAAATGAAGTTGAAAGAGTTACTAGACTTAGGGCTAATAAGGCCCAATGTCTCACCTTGGGGTGCACTAGTAATTTTTGTAAAGAAGAAGGATGATTCCTTACGATTGTGTATAGATTATAGGGACTTGAACCATGCTACAATGAAAAATAGGTACCCAATGCCACGAATAGATGACCTCTTCGATTAGATGAAAGGAGAAACAATATTCTCAAAGATCGATTGCGATCAGGGTATCACCAGTTAAGGATTAAGGGAGGCAATATTCCTAAAACTTCCTTTCGAACCTGGTTTGGACATTACGAGTTCGTTGTAGTACCTTTCGGATTAACCAATGCACAAGAAGTATTCATGAGCCTCATGAAAAATGTATTCCAGAAGTACTTAGACCGTTTTGTACAAGTCTTTCTAGATGACATCCTCATCTATTCCAAGAACGAAAGAGAACATGAGGAACACTTGTAAGTGGTGTTTTCCTTCCTTAGGGAGAACAAATTGTATGGGAAGTTTTCCAAGTGTTCCTTCTTCTAGAAATAAATTCACTATTTAGGTCATATCATTTCTGACAAAGGAATCTCTGTGGACCCAGAAAAGGTAAAGGCCATTATGAAGTGGCCAGTGCCAAAAAATGCCCATGAGGTGAGAAACTTCATGGGGCTAGCAGGGTATTATCAGAGATTTGTGGAAGGGTTCTCTAAAATAGAAAAACCCATCACCACTTTGCAGTGCAAGGGGGTCAGGTATGAATGGACAAAATAATGTGATAGTGCATTCATTGAGCTTAAGAGGTTACTAACTAATGTGCCAATTCTATGAGTGTCGGATATGGAAAAGGACTTCATAGTCTGCACGGATGCCTCAAAGCAAGGGTTGGGGGCTGTGATAATGCAGGATGGAGGAGTGATAGCTTATGCATCAAGGAAGTTGAAGAAACATGAAGAGCTTTACGCTACTCACGATTTAGAGTTGGCAGCTGTAATGCTAGCTCTGAAACTTTGGAGGCACTATCTTGTAGGGAGAAACTTTCAGCTCAAAATGGACCATCAAAGTTTAAAACATCTCTTCACTCAAAGGGATCTGAATGCCAGGCAAAGGTGATGGAGTGAGTTTATGAGTGAGTACGATTTTGGTATTTCATATATCAAGGGAAAGGAAAATGTGGTCGTAGATGCCTTGAGTAGGAGACCACGTGTCTTCTCCTTGGTACCTTTAAAGGTCAATATGAGGGAACATGTGTTGACACAACTCCGAGGAGACAGTTGGTATTTAAAGGTTACCTCAAACCTCCAGAGTGGGAGGAAATTAGATCCAAAGTATGAAGGATATTGTCTGGAAGTAGATGAAATATTGAGATATCGGGGAAGGATGTACATCCCTGAAGTTGGGGATATTCGAAGCATCACACTGAAGGAATCCCATAGAGCACTTTATTGTGCACATCCGGGTGTGAAGAAGATGTACGCAGACATGAGGAAGCTCTTCTTTTGGGTAGGCATGAAGCGTGATGTGGTCCATTTCGTCGCCAAGTTCTTGGAGTGTCAACAAGTGAAAGCTGACCACCACCACCCGACAGGCCTCCTACAACCACATGATGTTCCTATGTCCAAGTGGGAAGTCATCTCTATGGATTTTTTTGTGGGGTTTCCGCTTACATATCATAGACACAATGTCATTCTTGTGATAGTGGATAAGTTAACCAAGAGTGCTCATTTTATTATGGTTAGAGACAATTACGATGTCACTTATGTGGCACGTGTGTTTGTAAATGAGGTCATCCATTTGCAAGAGATACCTAAGAAGATCATTTCATATAGGGACTCCAGATTCACTTCCAGGTTTTGGACAAGTTTGCAGTCAGCTTTGGGAACCCAGTTGAACTTAAGCACAACTTGTCATCCTAAAACAGATGGACAAACTGAGAGATTAAATCAAGTGATGGAAGACATGCTTAGGATGTACGTCATGGATAATCAAACCCATTGGGAGAAGTACCTACCTTTGGTAGAGTTTTCCTACAATAAAAATTTTCATATCTCCATCGGAATGCCACCCTACGAAGCTCTGTATGGAAGGCCATACAAAACGTCGTTGAGTTGGGATAGATTAGAAGACCGAGTAACAATTAGGCCAAAATTGATTCAAGAGATGGAGGAACAGGTGATTCAAATTAGGTAGAGACTGAAGGAAGCACAGGATAGGCAGAAAAGTTATGTGGATGCACACAGGATCGACCGAAGTTATGAAGTGGGAGAGAAAGTTTTCATTCGTATCAGGCCTAACAAGAGTACCATACGGTTCGGGAAGGGGAAAAAGTTGTCACCTCGATTTATAAGACCATTCAGAATCCAATAGAAAATTGGACCCATTGCCTATCGTCTCGTACTGCCACCCCACTTGCATAAAACTCATAATATTTTTCATGTATCTGTTTTACGTCATTATGTTGCTAATAAATCACAAAATCTAAATTGGAAGGAATTGCAAGTGTCGAACATGAGAAATCTCATGGTAGAAACATTATGCATATTGGACTATAGAGTCCGACAACTCAGGAACCATCTGGTAGACCAAGTTAAGGTCCAATGGGACAAGTATAGTCCATGATCTACTACTTGGGAAGACGCCGAGACACTACGACGAGACTATCCCTCACTTTTTTGACCACCTCGAGAATATGTTTCTCGAAGGTTGGGTGTATGCAACACCACCTTTTGACTTAGACAACCAGGATTACCTCAGGCCTACACTTTTATTTTCTATTCACAGTGAAACTATTAAATGATACACTTAAACTTTTAAGACGTATGAATCTTTATGAATGTTTAACTATATTTGGATAATGATGGATATGATGCGATATATTGTGAGAATGTAAATTTTATGAATGTTTAAATATTATTGATGATGATGGATATGATGCGATCTACTATGTGAATGTAAATTTTATGAATGTTTAAATGTTATTGATGATGATGGATATGATGCGATATATTGTGTGAATGATAATCCTATGAAGGTTTAAATGCTATGAGAATGATGTTGGATATGATGCAATCTATTTGGTAAATGATAATTTTATGAATGGGTGTCGAAATTGAATTATGGGATATTATGAGATCTATTTCTAACTTGAAAATTTTGATGTTAAGTTGTTGGTACATGGATACCGAATTGAAATGATGGTTGTATGCAATTACATGATGATAATGCATAGAAATGTATGAGTTTGTGTTACAGACTAATCTGCAGGTTATGGGCTATGAAATAACCAAGGGATAATAATGATGAAAGTGGATGACATGACCATTGGACGAGAAACAATATGGTATGAATCCTTGTATGTGAAATTATATTGGTTTAGATACATTGCTATGATATGTGGACTAGTGCAGGATTTCAAGGGATGAAACTGCCCAAAACCGAATAAACGATGACAAAACTCCTAGCAACACGATGCCACTGTATATTCCATTGTAGGGTGTGGACCCTAGTATTGTTAGGATGGGTGGAGGCATTTCCCACCATGTATCCTCCGAAACCTGAAGTCATGGGAGGACGATGTTAGCTCACGCTCTCCTAGACATGTGATGATGACTGTCAGTTGTCTGCTAGGGAATATTGGTCAAGGTAGTGACACTTCCGCTTACGGGTTCTATTTGGAGTTAGGTCAATATAGTTGACACTCCAAGATAGTCCAGAAGAGGAGGGATAGGAATGGAAGATGGAAGTAAGTTAGGGAGGAAGGATGAGTAGAAATAGTTGAGAGTGTATGGAGATTTGTCTTATGGTGGAATTTATTTATTTTTCTTCTGAAAAGAAAATGCATATATATATATATATGAATATTCATAATTATGTAATTAAATTACAATTGTCTAAATAATGTTGTTGAGCTAGAAAATTGAAATTAAAGGATTTCGCGAACATTTGATTGGTTTGTTGTCTTTTATAAAATGAATAGTCTTCTTGAATGGATTGGATGCATGAGGAAATTACTATAGAGGTGATGGTTATTGATATTAGTACATGAACGAGACTTGTATGTACTAGCTACACATGCATTTCTTGCGCATGTACACTAGTATGAATGAGTTTCTTGGCTTACTTACTAATAATGATGGTTATTTGTTATGAATGTGTGGACCATGTTTCTTTTCCCTTGTATCATAGAATACTTTAACTTCGGGATGAAGTTTCCTTAAGGGTGGGTGTATGTAACAACCCTAGTTAAATGATTGCTTAAGGTTTATCAGGTATAATTAATTAAATAATTAACTGTCCTAATATATTTTAGTTAAACAATGATTATTTATTAATAATATTAATTAATTAATTAATTATTAATTGTTTATATCTGTTGATTACTTACTTACTTAATTAATTAACTCATTAAAGGTTTGGGTAATGAATTAAGAGCTTAATAATTTTTATTTATTTATTATAAAACTTTACGTATGACATGGGATAGGGTATTGAATGGAGGGATAAGGTAGTAAATGGAGGGATAAGGTGGGTGGCATTAAATGAAGGAGGAGGCGGTGAATGGGGAAGGATATGAGGGGGAAGAGTCCTTCGGGAGAGGATTTTATGAAACTTTGGGGAGAGGAGCATTATTGGGGGAGAAGGACTGTATTTTCTGCTGAGGATATGTTTTGGTTTAGAGTTTGGGTGAACTTTTATGGGGGTGCACCAGGTTGCTGGGAGTTTTGGGCTCGGGGGCCAGGAATCCTCACGGAATCCTGGAGCTAGGGAGCCAGACAGGCTCTGTTCCTAGTTGGTAGGGAGGAAGATTCAGTTTTGGGCAGAATCTTGGGCAGAGCAGCAGAGAGGAAAACCAGAGATCGGGGATTTAGCATCAGACAGAGGTATGTTTATTTATGTATTTTCATGAATATATGGTGTTATGTGGTTGTTACGTAAGATTATTTTCTTGCTGTTAATAAATCTAATTTATGCTGAATAATAAATTATTATAAGTTATGATTAAATTGTACAGGATATAATTTGTTTTTATTCATTATTTTAGCTTGTGTTTTATAAGGCTCTGTGGGGACAGAGGCCTTACATATCTTGTTGGAGAAATTTCTATTTTTGGCACACTAGTTCAGTGGGAGTAACACTAGTTCAGTGGGAGTTAACTGACTAGTTCTATTTTAGACTTTCTAATTTTATACCATCACTATTATGCATGCATTCCTAATTATAGGATTTCATTTACTATATGAGTGAATATCCCACACTCATTGAACAGATCATAATATACATTGATTCTCATTCTTCATATTGTATCTCTCTTCCTTTTCTTGATAAGATTTCTTTGTGTATGCTTTAGCTAGGTCTCATGTGTAGGTTTCCATGAAACACTAACATGGTATCAGAGCCAAGCTGCTTGGAGCAACCCAGAAAATCCAGAGAAGAACGAAAGAGGATTTGAGTAAACCTAGTTTTTGTAATTGTCACGGCCTATCCCTATCGAAAGGTTCGATGATTGGAATCGTCGCAACCTATCCCTATCGAAGGGTGTGACGGTCTCACTCAGACTTAATATAGTTTCTTTTTCCAGGCATCATCGTAGCCTATACACAACCAAGGTGTGATAGTTTCTTTTTCCAAACATCATCACATCCTATACACAACCAAGGTGCGATGTCGTCGCACTGTGTTCTTCATCCGAGGTGTGCCGATTCAATTTTTTCACAATATTCACACTATGTCCTTCTCTAGGGTGTGACAATTCAGCATCATTGCACTTGGAGCTTTTCTAGGGTGTGACGATTCAACAACCCTCCATAAAATTGGGTTTCTGCAGTAAAATAACCATATCTCCAAATTTGTTATCTGGTTCGGGCTGAAATTTTTACCAGAGATGTATAACATAGGGATTCTCATTCTCACCAAAAATTCCCAAAATACACATTGTATTTTATGAGATATAGTTTTTTTACCATATCTATAGCTTCTATAGAATCGTCAATCATATCTCAAAATCCATGATCTGGGTTTTGAGGATCTTTTCAGAACCAATAGCAGGTATGGAAACGATGCAAATTATTCAATCAATTATGGTGATAATACTCACACTGTACAACTATTTTGAATGGAATCCTAAGGCCTCACTCCAACTCAAAAGAAAAGGACTGTATAATTTGATGATGGCGACATAAACATAACCTACATCAATGCTTGAGAAGACCAAATGGGCGAACCATAAGGATGAGGCCACATGACTAATTCTTGAGTTAATATCCACTGATCTATGGTTTCATGTTGCTGCATGAAAGACTCCAAATGATATATGGACCACCTTGGAAGGACTCTTTGGAAAGAAGGATGAGATGCGAGGTCATATGCTTGAGGTAGAGTTGAATACGTTAGACCATAAATTTTTTGATAATATACAATATTTCTTTACTAAATTTAAATATTTGATTTTGAGCTTGGGTGAATGTGGTATTGAAAAGTCTACACAATAGAAACAACTTAATCTAACAATATTGGCCAAGATAGGACCAGAATACACTGTATATGTCTCCAATTTCTATTCTGGTAGATGTCTTTTTGGAACAAATTGGAAAATTTCTACAATGGCTCAGGTCATTGAGTATCTCACACAAGAGTAGAAAAAACTCATACATATAGGCCTCATCAAGGATCCCAAATCACATTCACCCATCATGCATGATGGAAAAAGACCATCCAAACAAAACAGGAAGGAGAAACATAATGAGAAGGAGGGATATTCCAAACCCTTTAACCATTCTTCAAGTTCCAAAGACTCTTTAGATTCCAAGAAGAAGAATAAGGGAAAGCAATGCACTTACTCCAATAAACCGAATCATGAAGAATTCACATGCATGAAGAAACAAATCGATCTTATGGCACATGAACTTCAACAAAACAACCTTGGAAAATTCATTCTAGAGGGAGCCAAGAAGCAGAAGGAAGAAGATCATGCTCCTAAGAAAGGAGATCATCATTCCTTGGTTGCAATTAATTCCTCATCTGATTCATGGATTATAGAATCTAGTGCATCCCATCATACGGTAGTGAAAGAGGAAGTTTTATCTTCTTTGATTCCATGCTCAAGACCCCCTATTCTCATGTCGGATGATACTCTAGTAGTAGGAGAAGGGAGAGTGGAACTCCATAATGGTAGTTTTGAGAATGTTTTACAAGTTCCAAAGCTTTCTATGAATCTAATATCATTTTATCAGATCACTCAGAATGGTAAAAGGGTTGAATTTACATCAGATTCAGTTTCAGTAATTGACATGAATGACAATTCCATCAGTACAATTGGTGAGGTGGACCACAAGTCAAGGTTGTACAAATTCACTAAGTTTTCTAACGATGAATCCTCTATTCTACCTACAAATAAGGAGAGTACTTTTCATGCACCTCTAGTGGAACATGCATATACTCTTGCGCTTCCATCAGTTCCTGACATCAGAGATGATTCCATACACTCAAATTATGTACATGGAAATAAGCAGGCGGTACAACCAGATAAGAAGCTAATGTTGAAGCTTCAATAGATGCCCAAGAAGGAAAAATTCACACTTAATGTAGCAGGTATCCTTGCAAGGAATCCATTGGATTCAAGGAGGACTCGATCTCAACATGAGGAGCCTTCTCATGTCATTTCAACTTCAGAACCTGTGATGCCCATGCATTGCTATATGGTTCAATATTCTAATCCGCAGCTTTACAATGAGGATATGGGAAATCCATTATGGAATGCATCCATGCAAAAGGAGTATGACACACTCCTAAAGAATCAAACTTTGCATCCGGTTCCACTTCCACCAGAAAGGAATATTTTTAGGTGTAGATGGGTCCATAGGATCATGAGGTACAAGTCTAGACAAGTTGCCAAAGGAATTCATCAGATCCATAAATATTTCTACATCTTCATGAAGACTTTCAGTGAGCATAAGTTTTAGAATTTGCAGGATTGTCTTGCAGTGAAGAACACAGTTTCCTAGCAGCTTCCTTTTTCTTCTTTTGATACATTATACTTTGAGGGGGGGTTTTGTTGCCACGTGGTTTTCTCTCTTTCCTCACTTTTATTCAGTGTTCATTATTTGCATTGTACATGAGTACCTAATATGGCCTAGTAGCCGGGACTCATTTTTTACTCCATAGTGATGTTCAGGGGGGGTGTTGGAGAAATTTCTATTTTCGACACACTAGTTTAGTGGGAGTTAACTGACTAGTTCTATTTTAGAATTTCTAATTTTATACCATCACTATGATGAATGCATTCCTAATTATAGGATGTCATTGCCTATATGAGTGAATATCACTCACTCATTGAACATATCATAATATACATTGATTCTCATTCTTCGTAGTTTATCTCTCTTCCTTTTCTTGATAAGCTTTGTTTGTGTATGCTTTATCTAGGTCTCCTATGTAGGTTTCCACGAAACACTAACATATCTCACATATTTTATCTTAATTGGTCTCCTGTATCTACTTTTATACATTTATATTCTCTATATACCTAGTTTCTGATTCAATTCAAGGTTAAGGATCACTACAATTGGTATCACAACCCTTTTCTAGGCCAACACACATCCAAATTTCACATTTTTTTTTATTGTCTAGAGATACATTTAAATTTTTTTAAATAAAACAAATATTTCTCATTCGACGGGTAAATCTGTGGTTGGGGAAGAATATGTGCAAAAAGTATAAGTTGTGTCCTCTAGTTGGAAACCCTTGTAACCTTTTTTGGTACCCCTTCGATTAGTACTGCATCAAAGATCACATGTATATGGAATTGTCTTCCACATATCCTTAGGTATATTGGAATCATGGATGATTTTAGGGGATAAATTTCATTCATGGGCTAATTTTCCATGTTTTTTACAAAAACGAGATTCTCTATTTTAAAAATGATTCACCCAAATTCTATAGGATAAAATTATTTTACCTTAAAAATCGCTAAAATTTTATAAAAACTATATAGAATCCTTATAAATTTGAATATTTTTACAAAAGTATTGCCAAACATTTATAGTTGGCATATGAAGGATTAGTAAGATTCGCCAAGGTTTCTACATTTTAAAAGAAATTTTCTTCCTTAAAATCATCCTTGATTGGAATCCCTCCAGGTGCACTTGAAACCAACATTACATAAACTTGTGGCCATCCTATTTCTATAGTACACCGATAACAATGCTTGGGGAGATCACTCTCACATACCAAGGAATCAGTTAGAACAAATAAGGGTATGGCTTGTCCTCCTTGGTGTTGTGAAATATTTAGATAAGTACTTGTTGACGCTTGAATCCGTTAGGACCGAAATGACAACCTCACAAGGATACAAATCCCCCTACGTTTTTATAGAGGTGGTACTCCTCTTTGTTTTAATATTTTCTTGGGACTTTAGATTTTTAGAATATGGGACTTTGCAGAAGTTCATCGTGCTAATCAAAGAAATATAAATATTGCAAGAAAAAATAACAAGAAAGAAGAATTTTTTTTTTACAGAGTTCTTGAGAAATGACCAGGAACCACACACTTCATACATTTGAAGGAGATAGACAAAATTTTCTCACATACATCATAGTTAAACAAAATATTTCTGGTCACATAAAATAAAAGAAGATGGTCTGCATGCATAAGAGAAATTTAATAGAGTAAAATAGGGGGAGCTCAAATAAATATAATGATAGATCAATCTCAAATACTTTATACTCAAAACTCAGAGTTACAAAGTACAGTCAAAATGGATCCCAAAATAGTTCTCTTGGGATTTCTGAAAAAACATATAGTATGTTATAAAGATTTGAAATTTAAATGTGTTTGTCCTTAGGACTGGTATTGGGGCTCTCGCAGACCATAAATTAAATATGAACAAGAAGTAATTTGTAGAAGGAGAATGGTGGAAACACTTGGAAAGAAGACATGGAGAAGTTATCAGATTTTGGTTAAAAATTTCTAGTCAAAGAAGTGGAGTAACTGGATGAAAAACTCATAAAGAAAGAAGAATGTGATCAACGTGAACTTACGATGATGGTATATCGTATATTCACTTTCTTTCCATTGTCCTTTTATTGTTTTCATTGACAATTATAGGAACCGTCTCAACTGTTTCTTTCCCTTCTTTGGTCAATTTTTCAATTACTTTTCTGAACCAATCTTCAATATAAATTTTCATTTCTACTACGTTTATTTCATGCCAAATTTTAATGTTGAATAATTCACCTTCCAAGTCTCTTCAGTCATGAGAAACACCATGTACTACTTCCTCAATATCTTGATTTTTCATGGAATAATCAACTAGCAAATTGTCTATTTCATCTTCATTATATTCGAGTATGACATAAAAAAATTCAACTGATAACCCTTTAAATATCTCAACTTGTTCGTCAAATTGTTGCTTTGTTAGAAACAATGAGTTGAGAATTAATTTAGGGTCTTGTACTTTGTTAGTACCTCCTGCTAGGTATGTGTCCGTGAGTCTTTTGAACAATTCTTCTCTTTTCAGTATGGTTTCGTTGCATGCTTGAACAATGTTATTCAATTTTTTTAATTTTTTTCTTCCAACAAGTATTTAGTTCTTTTATTCGACTTGGGGAAGACATATCCTCCTCTCTTATTCTTAGTTCTGTCATGCTAGAGACTTTTATTCCAAATGGTAATACAAAATTAGTGTATAAACCTTCTTCTTTATTTACATCAACTTGTATATATTCATGGAAGGCATGTGCCCTCGAGCCAAAAGAAACAATATTTTTTGAAACCTCCCATGCCTTCGTTATTAGTGACATTCTCTTCTTAATATTATTTTCTACATAACTCTTGAATGTTGTGAGTAGGCTTGATTATCCTTTCAACTTAATGGTGGGTGTGGTTGGTTTGACCATTGACAAAGGAATGACTAGGATTGGAAGAGGCATTAAGGCATTCTCCAACTCTCTAATCTTTTCTTTTAGCTTGGCATTTTCAGTCTCCAACCCATGTCATCCAGATAAAAACTTTGGATGTCATTTTCTATTAGGTTGTCCTCTTCCTCTTGTATCATTTTTTTCTTTTCTTTCTTACATGAAAATTATGTGAATTCTCAATTTTCCCAGAGGGGGTATTCTTCTCTCCTTCACCGCTTAAACTATTGTTGGCAATCTTTCTAACTAGGTGAGACATTGGAGCATTTCTCTAGGATGTGGTAGTTTTGGGAGTAACAACTGGAGACTGGGCACTCCTTTCACTGGGACCTTTTCCTTTTTTCTTATACAACTCATTAGTTCTTAATATTGTTTCTAGGTCACCAGCCTCATGTATAGGGGTACTTTGGTTGTTACCTTCTTCTTCTTCTTCTTCATTCAAGGTAGTCTAAATGAACAAGTTACTAAATCCAATCGAAAGCATGTGTTCCACAAAGATCTTGTTAGGGTCAAAGCCATTGATCTTTTCAACATATTTTAATCTCACCTTATTGAAATGGCTTGCAAACTCTTCAATTTTATTTATGTTTCTAAAAATGAAATCTCCAATCTTCAATGGCAAGGGGATGAATTATTTTTTCCTTTTTTCATGGAAAAAATGTAACCAAAAGTTGTATTTCCTTGCCACTTCTATAATGAACAATTTGTGAGATACTATGAAACAAGTTATTAGTAGTCGAATACCTCAAGAACACACCCTTCATGAGAAATTCTGGATGTCCATATTACGTATTTTTGTGTAGGAGGAGATGAATAATATGACTATTCTCTGGACCAATGAAATTTCAGGTCTTCACAACCAAAAATATTCAAATAATCTCCACATAATTTTTGTCTAGCTACTGCTTCCATTTAGGTTGACGGGAGTATTCTTCAGCTGAATAATAAATTGAAATAAATCCTTTTGGAGAGATGACAATAATATAATCCTTTGGAAAATGGAGAATTAATGAAATTTAATGAATAATCTTCTCAAGTCTTTCACCATTAATGACAATCTCTTCGAATCCTGCAAAATTAGTTGTTAGAATTAAACAACATTCAATGCATATTAGAAAAAGTGTGAGAATAGTGGGGATGGACGAGAGTAGTTTTGAATATGAATTTTTACATTGACCCACCAACCCGGGAACCCACCAAACCATGGTTGTGGATGATAAAAAATAAGTCAAGTGTATAACAATGGTCAGTCGGACTTGCATATAGAAGAAATAAAATTCTTTTAGGGAATCAAGACTTGTGACAAGTTTGATGGTTGAAATGAGGATCACAGAATTTTGGGTGAAAAGTGAATATCACATAACTTGGATAATGAAAGCTCGACCTTGCAAACCCGCGATGTTGAAAAAAAAGGCTAAGTATAATATAGCAAGGTGGCTAGATGAACTTGTGGCATAGGAAAATGGATGGGGATGAATACCCACGAATATGCCTACCCACGAACCCGTCGATTATTGAAATGCGACTAAGTATGTTAACTAGAAAGGGAGAGAAGAAGGGAAGAAAGGAAAAGGCAAAGACAGGAAAGTATATAAGACAGAAAAAAATGGAAAAAAAAGGAGTTGGGAAAATAGAAAAGGGAAGGAAAATTTGGAAGCAGGAATTGATCTCAACAACTGGCTCCAACTATGGGATGATAACCCCCTATGGGTTGTCAATAATCCAGAATATTCATGATAGGTGCTTCCATCCATTGTGTTATGGAGTCAACAGTAAGAATATACAAAATAAAATAAAACTATGTACAAGGAAACGAGAAAATTTCAAGTGAAGAATCCTTTCAAATGTTTCCCATTAACATGCAACATTAACATTTTAAATTTCATATCTTTGAGCATATAATAATTAAATCCAAGGATGTTTTCAACGATATACGGTATGATCCAAAGTGCTTTGAATTTTGTGTGCATTTATTGCTTCTCCTTAGCTTTATTCCAATGTAACACCAGTTCACCCCTCTGAAAATTATTTCTTGTTGTATTCTGGTCAAAGTATTTTTTAACACTTTGTTGTCTCTAAGAAGTTGTGTTCATGGATTTTCTTTGTTCTTCCTCCAATTTCAATAACTGATTGACCCTTTGTTGGATAGGTTAAAAATATTCAACACCCTCTGTATTGACCACAAAAGTTAAAGCATTCATCTCAAGGATAATTGTAATTTTTTCTTCTTTCCCATAAACCAATGTATACATAGACATGCCAGTGTTGTCTTTTGGAGTCATTCTGCTTGCCCACAATGCATCAGTCAATTTTAAGTTCCAATTCCTTTGGTTCTTATCAACAATTTTATTCAATATCTGAATGCGTGTATTATTGGTGGATTTTGCAAGACCATTCCCTTGTGGATAATATTTTGATGATTGTGCCATAACAATTCTAGATTCTCCACAAAATTCTGTAAATTTTGAACCAATGAAAATCAACCCATTATCAGTGATGAATTTTTCTATGACACCAAATCTTGACAAAATATTATCTTTGAGAAACTTAATCAACTCTTCATAATCAACCTTTTTTATTGCCACATCTTCTGGATACTTTGTAAAATAATCTGTAGTGGTGAGAATATATACGTCCCTTGATTGAATTTGGGTTTATTGGCCCAACGACATCAATTCCCCATTGGGAGAATAGTTGTTCCACATATATAGGCTGTAGTGACATTCCATATCTCTTCATTTTCCCTGAAACATTGTTGGCAAGATATACAGTTCCTTATTGTGGCATATGAGTCTTTAGAAATTGATGGCCAATAAAACCTAGCTCTTATTATATTATGGGCAGTGGTGGTAGGCACCAAATTTCCATCACATACTCCTTCATGGAATTCTTTCATCAATTATTGAGCATTAATATAACATCATAGTTTCTTCTGAACAATATGTTAGCTATCATCACATATTGACTCAATTTCATCTTTAATGCCCTTCTCTCTTTTGGGTTCATGGTGACTGGGAATTGTCCAGACCTTGAATAAAATATAATATCTCTACACATTATGAATCTTCCATGGGTTCTCCTACTGAAATTGAAATCATTCCATCCAAAGAATCATTGTTTGCAATGAGTTTACATAAACCTTGTCCTTTGAATGCCTTTAAAGGTTTTATTTTAATGTCATATTCTTGAATTTTTTCCAACCAATTATCCCATTTTCCTTCTCTCAATTTCTTATTTAAAAGAATATTCTCAGGAGAGGATGGAACATAAGTGATGACATGATAATTTGATATGTAAGTCCAAAATTGTGCCACCGCCTTCACAAAAGATAGGGATTATTTCACCAATTATGGATATCTCAATTCATAATCATGAAGGGTCTTGCTCATGAAGTTAAATGATATTTCGTCACCCTTGGTATTCCTCTTAGTAAGAATAGATGCAACCACCATTTCGGTAGCGAATGAATAAATAATGAAGTATCTTTGAAAATATGGGCTAGTGAGGACTGGATCTGTAGTGTTTTCCATTTTGATATTATTGAAATCTTCTTTTGTATCCACTGTCCATTCAAACCTTTTGTCTTTTTCCAACAATAAATTGATTGGCTTCACAATACTTTCATAGTCAGGGACAAATCTTCGCACAAAATTGATCTTACCAAAAAATTATTGAAATCCTTTCTTAGATGATGGGGGTTTAAGTTAATTTATAGCTTTAAATCCTTCAAGATCTATATAGATTCCTTCTTTTCATACAATATGACCCAAAATCTTTCCTTGAGTTACAACAAATAGACATTTCTTTGGATCTAAGGAAAGACCATACAATCTACGTCTATCAAAAACTTTCCTCAGGTGATGAATGTGATCACCCCTTTTTTTTTAATGTACTATTAAGTCATATTGATAATCCACCATGAATTTTCCTATAAAACCCTTAAAAGCATGATCCATGTCCCTTTGAAATGTAGCTCTTGCATTCTTCAAACCAAAGGGCATCCTAGAATATGGATATGTCTCCCATGGTGTTATGCATGTTTTCTTTTCTCTATCTTCCTCAGTAACCAAGACTTTATTATACCCAAAAAATCCATCTAACATGGACATGCAGGTTGATCCCATGACTTGTTGGAGAAGAAAATCCATGTTAGATAAAGGATAATTATCCTTTATACTTTCTTTGTTAAGATCCCTGAAATATACACACTTCTGAATCTCCTCGGTCTTATTTCTTACTATCATAGGGTTTGAAATCCAATCATAATGTCTAATGGGATATATTATTCCAGCCTTCTTTAATTTTTCCAATTCAACCTTTACCAAAGGTTTTAATTTGGGCTTCATCAAACTTATCTTTTCCTTGACTGGATTTTCCCCTTCTCTCAAGGAAATAATATGTTAAAATATTGTTTTATCATAAGCCTTCATATCGTCATAAGTCCATGTGAACACATCAATATATTCTTTAAATAATTCAACATATTGATCAAATTCCTCAATGGTGCAATCGACTCCCAAGTTGACATATTTTGGGGAACATTCATCTCCAATATTGATTTTTTTCTTTTGTTTCTTGGACCTTTCAGAGTGAAATTTCTTCCAGGAGATTCTTAGAGTGATTGTCTTTCATAAAAATATACTCATATTGAATACAATCCTCCGGGACAACATATATGTGATTGTCTTCATCATCAACATCATTCAAATTGTTTTTTTCCAATTGCTCATAATTCTCAAATACTTGTAAATATTCATGGTTATTAGGTATAGAAGGTCAGAATACTCGTTCTACTTGAAAATATGTTTTTCTTTGAATATCATCCAGGTTTGAATATGAGGCCTCCAAAGCCAATGAATCTTCCTTCTGATTCTTGTCCCTTGGAGTGAAAGAAATGTTGAAAGAGTTGAAATATTTCATCAATTCGTTAACTCTTTTGAAATATGATTTGAGTCTTTCCTTTTTTATTTTATACCTCTAGGTGACTTGATTTATTACCAACTCAAAGTCACCAGTCACAATTAGATGTTCTATCTTCAATTCTTGTGCAAGAATCATTCCCTGAATCAAAGCTTCATATTCTGCTTCATTATTGGTACATGCAAAGTAAATTCTGATAGCATGTAGATGAACAATATTTCCTGGACTTACAAGGACAATTCCAACTCCAGTCTTGGAAATCGAGCAAGATCCATTGAATGACATCCTCCAATAAAATTCAAATGAATTCTCTTGATTCTCCATACCTTGAATTTTCTGCAGTATTTCAATCTATTCCATGTATAGGATAGCATAGTTTCTGATCCCAACGTCGATATAATCTTCCATTAATTCATTATCCTTATTTTTTAAAGAGAAGGGTTTCCTAGGTTCACGAGGAGCCTTAATCATTGCTCCTTCTTTTTCTGGCAGTATCATGCAACTTCCATGATTCATTATGTATCCCTCGATCATAGATGACCAATCTCTTCCTAGAACAACTCCATATATAGGAGGGAGATCTACCACAATAATATTTAAAACTGGAATGATATGGGGAGCCACCGTGATCCAAGCGTAAAAGTATTTAATTTCACAATAAGATGGAACTTGTCTAGAAACAATTGCATATATACTTTCACCCATCTCATAATATTTGGTGCATTTCATTCCCAATGCCTCCATGACCGCTAGTGGCATAATATGATTGGATGCACCAACATCGAATAAACAAATATAAAGTGAAACATCATGATTTTCAATTGAAATATAAAAGGGAGGAATTTTCCCTCTCAACTTGATGATTAATTTGTTATGGATTTGTTTCAAACTTGTAACAACAACTTCCACTTTTTCAGATGGATCATCCAATAATATCAAATTGTTTTCCCTTTGTTGGGGAATCTTCACCACTTTTGTAAAAGGAAGAGTTATCCTTATTTTACTCAAGTCCTCTACAACATTGTATTTCATCTAGGTGGATTTTGAAATTAGGTGTTTCTTCTTAATTCTAATGCTATCTATCATCTTCTCATTTTGCTTTTTCTCATTTGTTTTTTCTTTATCTTTTTCATTTTATTTTTTAGAATCATTTTTATTCTTGGATTTATTTACAAACGGTCTTGTTTGGATGACATTTTCTTGAGAGTCGGGGTCATTGTCACCTTCTTCAAATATATACATGGGCATATCACATCTTCCCATATATACAGTTTCATAACTTTCATCAGGTAAATAATATTTCCCTTGCTTAACCATTTTCTCATCATATACATCATCCATAACATGTGCATTGGGGATTGGTTTCCTAGGAATCTTTGGCCTTTTCAAATTATCAATATTTTCAAAACCTCACTCTGTTTTCTTGGGGAGGGTTCCTTCTTTTCTCTTGTGTCAACATTATCGAATTTTATACATAATTTCCCCCCCTTCTTATTCTATTTATCTCATTTTGCATTTTCATGATGGTTCTATTCATTTATACAATTTCAATTCTTTGCTTGGTTTCTTGTGCTGCAACAAGGCCTACCTTCACATCTGGTATGGTCCCCTTGAAAAATCCTCCTCCACTTGTTTGATTTTGGGTCAGACGTGGCTTTGGTTCCTCATTTTCTCTTGAGCTAGAGGCTCCTTGAAGCTCGTCTATCCTCTGTCTTCAGAGTATATCTCTTTCTTCTTCTTGGACCAATGTCTTCCAAGACCTTTACAGTTATTCTCAGGTCTCAGATGTCGTTATTACCATATTATATAGTTGATGTAAGATTCTTCGTTGATTATTCAATCCAATTTATAGGTGGGGTTGATAATCCCGCGACAAAGTCATGTATTTTTCAAAAAATTCTAAACCAGATTTCAAATTTCAATTCATTCCCTAGTATAGTCGCCAAAAATGTTGATGCTTGAATCCATTAGGGATGAAATGGAAACCTCATGGGGATACAAATACCCCTTCGTTTTTATAGAGGTGGTGCTCCTCTTTGTTTTAAAATTTTATTGGGACTCTAGATTTTTAGAGTATGGGACTTTGCAGAAGTCTGTCATGCTAATCAAAGAAATATAAAGATTGCAAGAAAAAGTAACAAGAAATAAAATGTTTTTATTTTTTAGAGAGTTCTTGAGAAATGACCAAGAACCAAACACTTCATACATTTGAAGGAGATAGACAAAATTTTCTCACATCCATCATAGTTAAACTAAATATTTATGATCACATAAAATAAAAGAAGATGATATGCATTCATAAGAGAACTTTAACAGAGTAAAACATGTGTAGCTCAAATAAATATAATGATAGATAAATCTCAAATAATTTATACTCAGTACTCAGAGTTACAAAGTATAGTTAAAACTAATCCCGTAATAGTTCTCTTGGGATTTTTGAAAAAATATATAGGTTGTTACAAAGCTTTGAAATTTAAATGTGTTTGTCCTTAGGACTGATATTGGGGCTCTCGTGGACCATATAGAAAATATGAACAAGAAGTAAGATATAGAAGGAGAATGGTGCGTGATGGAAAGTAGCAAGACCTGGAAAGAAGATAGAGAGAATTTATCAGATTTCGATTAAACCTTTCTAGTTAAAGAAGCAGAGTAACTGGATAAAAAACTGATAAAGAAATAAAAATGTGATCAACATGAACTTACTATGATGGTATCTCATGTATTCACTTTCTTTCTGCTATCCTTTTATTTTCTTCATTGACAATTATAGGAACCGTCTCAACTGTTTCTTTCCCTTCTTTGGTTAATTTTTCTATAGCCTTTCTGAACCAATCTTCAATATAACTTTTCATTGGTGCTACATTTATTTCATGTCTGGTTTTAATGTTGAATAACTCACCTTCCAAGTATCTAAATTTAAGAGAAATACCATGTACTACTTCCTCAATATATTGATTTTTCACAAAATAATCAACTATCCAATGGTCGATTTCATCTTCATTATATTCGAGTATGAAATAAAAAATTTCAATTCATAACCCTTTAAATATCTCAACTTGTTCGCCAAATTGTTGCTTTGTTAGAAACATTGAGTTGAGAATTAATTTAGGGTCTTTTAATTCATTAGTACCTCCTGTTAGGTCTATCTCTGTAAGTCTCTTGAACAATTATTCTCTTTTCAGTATGGCTTCACTACATGCTTGAACAATGTTATTCAAATTTTTAATATTTTCCTTCCAACAAGCATTTAGTTGTTTTATTTGACATGGGGAAGGAAAATACTCCTCTCTTCTTCTCAGTTCCTTCATGTTAGAGACTTTGATTCCAAATGGTAATACAACATTAGTGTAGAAACCTTCTTCATTATTTAGATCAACTTATAGATATTCATGGAAGGCATGTACCCTTGAGACAAAATAAACAATATTTTTCGAAACCTCCCATGCCTTTGTTATTAGTGACATTCTCTTCTTAATATTTTTTTCTAGATAACTCCTAACTGTTGTGAGTAGGATTGAAGATCATTTCAAGTTAATGGTGAGTGTGGTTGGTTTGACCATTGACAAAGGTTTCGCCAGGATTGGAAGAGGCATTAAGGCATTCTCCAACTTAGTGATCCTTTCTTTTAGCTTGGAATTTTCATCCTCAAACCCATGTCATCGAGAGAAAACATTTGGATGTCATTTTCTATGAGGTTGTCCCTTTCCTCTTGTATCAAATTTTTTCTTTTCTTTCTTACATACAACTTATGAAAATTCTCAATTTTCCCACAGGGGGGATTCTTCTCTACTCCACCACTTGAACTAATGTTGGAAATATTTCTAACCGAGTGAGCCATTGGAGCATTGCTCTGGGATATGGTAGTTTTGGGAGTAACAACTGGAGACTAGGCACTCTTTTCACTAGGACCTTTTCCTTTTTTGTTATACAACTCATTAGTGCTTAGTATTGTTTCTAGGTCACCAACCTCATATACAAGGGTACTTTGGTTGTTACCTTCTTCTTCTTCTTCTTCATTCAAGGTAGTCTGAATGATCGAGTTACTGAATCCTACCGAAAGCATGTGTTCCAAAAATATCTTATTAGGGTCAAAGCCCTTGATATTTTTAGTATATTTTAAGCTCACGTTATTGAAATGTCTTTCAAACTTGTCAATTTTAATTATGTTCCTGAAAATGTAATCTCCAATATTCCATGGAAAGGGGATGAATTGTTTTTTCTTTTTTTCATGGAAAAAATGTAGCCAGAAGTTGTATTGCCTTGCCACTTTTGTAATGAGAATTTTTTCAGATACATGGTATGGATGAAAAGAGGGATTTTCTTTGGAACAAAATATCCTAATGAAACTGTGATTTTACATCTTTTCTATTGTTCCCTTTTTCTCAAAGAATTTGTTATCCTGGTTAGATATCCTGGGGGTATTTTTACCAAACAATAGCCCTTTGAAGCCCGAGACAAAATTATTGTAAACTTAGTAAAAATACAAATAAGTCTCGTGTCTCTACGATGCCTGATATCAGAAGGTAACTGGATCTATTTCACAGTTCACTCTCTTACTTATAGTCAAGTTTGGAAATTGGAAATAATACACTATAGAAAATACCTAATAGGAAGCCATAAAGAATTTTTTTCCCTTTTGTAATGTGATAATTGGAATGAGATTTCGATGGAAATCAATTTTCCCCAGTCTAAGATAACATGTTATTTTACTATAAAATATAAAAGATAATGAATCGTGTGAGAAATTGTAGTAGTTATTTATTGATCTGTCAACCTGGTGAACAACCACATAATATCTCGAAAAGGGTTTTTAAAAGAATTGACTTGGATCCTGGTTATGTCTTCTAGAATAGTCGCATGATTCTCCAAATATTAAGGCAGGAGATCCATTCCATTGTTATGTTTCTTTAGAAAATATCTGCAATATTCTCCTTTCAAGGTAAGTTTTGGCTCTGGGAGCTTCAACATCTTGCAAAAAACGTGCAGTGAAAGGGAAATGGGAGAATGATCTTGGAGTTGTATAATTCTCTGGCTCGACACGTACTTCTAAACACACCATGCAACAATTTATTTACAGTTGAATGCCTCTAGAACACAACCTGTGTGAGAAATTATGGATGTCTAGATTACGTCTTTTTGTGCAGGAGGAGATGAGTAATACGAATATGCTCTAGACCACTGAAATTTATGGTATTCATCACAAAAAATATTCAAAGTACTTCCACATAATTGTTGTCTAGTTGTTTCTTCCATTTAGGTTGATGGGAGTATTTGTTGGATTACTGAGAGGAGGGGTGAATCAATAATAGAGCAATTATAATCTTTTTAAACCAAATAATCCAAGTGTTATATCAATGTATAATTATCATCCAATAATTATCAATGAAAAAATGAACAATCATACACATACACAGTACATTAATGTTTTACATGGAAACCCAAAGCAGGAGAAAACCATGGAATGATTTTTCTTATATGTCTTGAAGAATTACATTCATTGGAAGCACCAGCTTCCTTTTTTTTCCAGCTGCAACTTGAAGGAGGCTCCAACCCCCTAGTTTCTTAGTCTACAACCTAAGGGAAGCTCCAAATCCCCAATTCTCTATCTACAACCAGAAGGAGGCTACAACCCCCTATGTTATTCGACTACAACTGGAAGGTGTCTACAACCACATGTCCTTTCCCCATCCAACTACCCTGGAGTAGAAGTAGAATGATGGAACCACTGCCACATTATCACTATGAGATATATCATTGTAAACCAGTACCAATAAACCTGAACCATGCATCAACCATGCATCAACCTGTACCTTAACCTGTAATTAACCTGTACCATAAACCAGTGCATAAACCATGCACCAACCTGTACCAAACAACCTCTAATCAACCTTTACCATAAACAAGTGCAACCAACCATGTACCAAGTATGTAGAAATCATGTGTAAACTACTCATCAACTATGACTCATCAATATGTACCAACATCATGAACTATACACCTCATGTATGTGACAACTCATCAACTACTTGTCTCAACCATGTACAGAACATGTACCTTAACCAAAATCCCTCATCAATTTCATCATCTGAATATGATTTGTAACTCTGTAATAGACCTGGTGTATATGATCACATACCTGCAAACCCTGCTTAACTTTAACAACAAGAGACTAGCATTTTCATGAAAATTTTCTTTAGTCTCACACGACTAGTTTTGGATTACTCAACAACCCCAACTTGAAATAATCATAACTTTGTACCTGTAATGAATAAAGATCTAAAACTGACACACAATGTTCTTCAGTGTGTTTTATGCAATTCCTCCAGATGTCCCTACTTGGAACCTCTTATAAAAGGAGTTATAGCAACAATGGAATACCTTTTTGAATTTTGTCTTATTCTAGAGAGCGACCTTGTAGAGATTTACCCACACATAATGTTTGTTTAATCGATATGAAACTGTTACACAACATACTACAACCTGTAATCTTAGAAATCATAATCAAAAGAATTTATCCTTCCTTGAAGTCCGACCTCCTTTTCTTCACCTTCCCTCATAATTTTGTCTTTCCTTTGGTTACCTCAGACACCTATAGATATTCAATATTCTCAAGTATGTTATAAAATGAGAGAGACTTTCCTCTTATTTATACTCTCCAAGTAGCTTCCTTAAAAACATATTCTAGGTCACTTTGCCCACTTTCCTTATTTTAGGGCTAACCCACTTCTAATTTCTCCATTAAATTTATTATTTAAATTATAGTACACTCATCACTTCACTCTATTATTTAACTTCTAAAATCTCTTAAACCACTTTGACTACTTTGACCTTTTGGGGTTTCTAGATGACATATGAGGTTCCTCCAACTTGGTAAGGCCATAAATCTCAAACTGTGAGGAGTTATGTGGCATTCCACATACCACCGGAAGTGGAATGACAAGCACTATCCATCTAAGATAGTTTCACTGACAAATTCACTGATCTTCATCGCATTATTTCACAAATAAGCATGGTTTCTCTAACCATACTTCTATGATAAATCACTCTGCAAAGCGCCTTCCTGTGAGGGATTTCACCATAAGTGGACCACTTTGGAGTTCATCCATTTCTAATTATTATCAACCATGAGAAGACAATAATGAGTCATATTTATGTCAAACAAACTTGGGTCCATTACCCAAACCTTTGTGCTACTAGTCTTTCTTCAACGGTTAACATCAATGACAACTAACCTTAATCAACAATCTCCCCCTTTGGAATTTATGGAAACACTCTGATGCGAAACTAAAATTATGTCATGCAATAATAAATTCATATCACTCATGCTCCCCCTAGAAACATGTCTTTGTACTCTTCATCTCTGTGACCATTTCTCCCCCAGGAACCATGCCTTTGTCCTATGTATCTGATGAATCTCTCCCCCTTTGTCATCAATGGAAAATGTATCTTTCCATTCAGGGTTGCACCCCCTGAATGAAATGTCCTCTTTATGGTGCTTCCTCGTGTACATCTAAGACATATAATATAAGCATTCAAAAGAATTCATTTTGGAGTAGAAATAACTTTGATTCTCTAGCAAGGATACTCAAATGCTTCCCTTGGAAGTGGTTTTGTAAAAATTTCTACCACTTGTTCCTTTGTGCCCACATACTCAACTATGATGTTCTTCTCTGTAACTTGTTCCTATAGAAAGTGATACTTGATTGGAATGTGCTTTGTCTTGGAGTGCATCACCGGGTTCTTTGAGATATTGATGGTGCTTGTATTATCAAAATAGATTGGAATGGGCTCATCATACTCAACCTGCATACCTATCAAAGTTTGTTTCATCCAAAGAACCTATGTACAACATGTTATTGTTGCAATATACTCTACCTCGGTTGTGGATAAAGATACTGATGATTATTTCTTTCTTAGACATGATACTAAACACTCACCCAAGTAGAACGCTGCTCCACTGGTGCTTCATCGTTCATCAATACAGCCTACCCAATCTGCATCTATGTAGGCAATAAGAGATAGATCCTTTCCATTTGGATACCATAATCCAAAATCTCTTGTTCCTTTGAGATATCTGAAAAATTCTCTTCACTGCTAATACATGTGATTCCTTTGGTGTTGCTTGAAATCGTGCCACCTGTCCAACTTCCTTCATTACATATGGTCTGGATGTTGTCACATATAGTAGGCTACTAATCATTGACCTATATTTCCTATGATTTGTAGACTTTGAATCATCATCTTTGCTTAACTTGCAACTGGTTTTCATGGGAGTGATAACTGGTTTGCAATATTCCATTGCGAACCTCTTTAAAATTTCTCTGATATACTTGGCTTGAGAAATAAAAATTCCTTGGTTTCTTTGACGTATCTGAAGTCCTAGAAAGAAGGATAGTTCTCCAAGTAATGACATTTCAAATTCATTTTGCATATCCTTTGAAAATTTATGGCTTAACCTGTCATCATCACTACCAAAAATAATATCATCAACATAAACTTCAATTAATAAAATATTACCTTGACTTTCCTTGATGTAGAGGATTTGTCTGTACTTCCTTTTTTGAACCCTGCCTTCTATAGATATTTATCCAGTCTAGAATACCATGCTCTAGGAGCCTGTTTTAGACCATACAAGGCCTTCTTTAATTTGCACACATAGTATGCATTCTCTGACAATTGAAATCCTTCTGGTTGTTCAATGTAGACTTCTTCTTCAAGTTACCCATTACTTCCATTCTGGCCACTGGGGAAAATGTCTCTTCAAAGTTGATTCCTTCAATTTGTGCATATCCTTTATATACCAATCTATCTTTGTTCCTTGTAACCCGTCCATATTCATTCAATTTATTCCTGAAAACCCATTTTTTGTCGATCACATTCTTATTTTTTGGTATTGGAACCAATTCCCAAGTGTGATTTTTCTCTATTTTATCCAATTCTTCATCCATGACCTTATTCCAAAATCCATCCTTGTTGGATTCTTCAAAACAATTTGGTTCAATTATAGATAAGAGTGCTAGGTGTGTTTGTTCTAGTGAACAGATTCTTCTTCTAGTCTCAACTCCTACATCTTTATTTCTGATAATCTAATCTGAAGGATGATTCTTTTGTACTCATCTGCTAGGTGTCTTTGGAGACACTTTTTGAACTTGATATTCTTCTTCTGTAGGATTCTATTCATCTTCCTCTTCTACTTCTTTTTAATCTTCTACTTCCTTTTCGAAAGGATTTTCCATTGATTCATTTTCTTCTTCCTTTGATTCTGGTCTGCCTGTTTTATTAATTGTTACGTTGATGCTTTCCACAACTTTGTTCAATCTCAGATTGTAACACTTGTATTCTTTCCTTGTACTTGAGTAACCAACAAGTACTTTGTTTTCCACACGAGATTTAAAATTTCCCATTCTGCCATCTTCTCTTTTGATGTAGAATTTGCTTCCAAAAACTCTGAAGTGCTTCACATTTGTTGGCCTTCCTTTCCATAGATCGTAGGGAATTTTGTTAGTGTTGTTTCTGATCATTACTCTATTTTGAATGTGAACTATTGTATGCACTACCCGTGTCCAAAATATATCTTTCAATTTGGAATCCATTAGCATTGTTCAAGCCTTTTTCTTGTATTGTCCTGTTCTTTCTTTCAAAAACTCCATTCTATTGAGGTGTCTTAGCAATGGAGAATTGCCTTTTTATTCCATGACTGCCGCAGTATTCCATAAATTCCTTTGAGGTGAACTCTCCTCCATTATCAGATCTTAAGAATTTGATTTTTAAATCCATTTCATTTTCAACCATTTCCTTGTAGATCTTAAATTTTTCAAAAGATTCTGACTTATTCTTGAGAAAGAAAACTACAATCATTCTTGTATAATCATCAACTAATAACATAAAGTATTTCTCACCTTTTAAACCCTTTGTTGTAGTTGTTCCAACTAGATAAGTGTGCACAATTTCCATTGGTCTTGTCATTGAATATTCCTTTGATTTGAACCTGGTCTTTGTTTTCTTTCCTTGTTGACAATGCTTGCATAAAGTGTTGGTTGGTTTCATGATGCTTTGTTCTAGTTCTTGAGTGTCTTCTTTCTTGTCTAGTTTCACTTGTAGTTTCTTGTTTTTCTTCTTTTCTCTTATGATAACTTCTATGACACACATCAATTATTCTCGGTAGTCAACTTCTGCCTCTTCAATTTCTTCTTCGACTTCTTCATATTATTCTTCGTCTTCTTCATATTCTTCTTCGAAGTCTTCTTTATCAGAGTCTTCTACTGCCATGAATAGAGTCTTATCAGAAATATAATCCTTTTTAACCATATAATGCGAGTGTTATATCAATGTAGAATTATCATCCAATATTTTCAGAGTAAATAAAAAATGAACAAATGAACAATCATACACATGCAAAGTACAGCAATGTTTTACATGGAAAACCAAAGCGGGAGAAAACCACAGAATGATTTTTCTTATATGTCTTGAAGAATTACATTCATTGGAAGCTCCAACTTTCTTTGTTTTGCTACTGCAACTGGAAGGAGGATCCAACCCCCTAGTTTCTCAGGCTACAACCTGAGGGAAGCTCCAACTCCCCAATTCTCTGGCTACAACCAGAAGGAGGATACAACCCCCTATGTTCTCTGAATATAATTGGAAGGTGGCTACATCCACCTTTCCTTGCCCCATCCAACCACCCTGAAGTAGAAGTAGAATGATTGAACCATTGTCACACTATCACTATGAGATATACCGTTGTAAACCTGTACCAATAAACATGAACCATGCATCAACCTGTAATTAACCTGTACCATAAACAAGTGCATAAACCATGCACCAACCTGTACCAAACAACCTGTAATCAACCTGTACCAAAAAAAGTGCAACCAACCATGTACCAAGTATGTACCAATCATGTGTCAACTACTCATCAACAATGAATCATCAATATGTACCAACATCATCAACTATACACCTCATGTACGTGCCAACTCATCAACTACCTGTCTCAACCATGTACACAACATGTACCTTAACCAAAATCCCTCATCAATTTCATCATTGAAATATGATTTGTAACTCTGTAATAGACCTAGTGTATATGATCACATACCTGCAAACCTCCCTTAAATTTAACAATAAGAGACTAGCATTTTCATCAAAATTTTCTTTAGTCTCACATGACTAGTTTTGGATTAGTCAACAACCCTAACTTGAAATAATCATAAATTTGTACTTGTATTGAATAAATATCTGAAACTGATACACAATGTTCTTCAGTGTGTTTTGTTAAATTCCTCCAAGTGTCACTACTTGGAACCTCTAATAAAAGGAGTTATAGCAAAAATGGCATACCTTGTTGAATTTTGGCTTATTCTAGAGGGTGACCTTGTAGAGTGTTCCATGCACATAATATTTTTTGAATCGATCTAAAAATGTTACACAACATACTATAGCCTGTACTCTTAGAAAGCATCATCAAAATAATTTATCCTTCCTTGAATTATGGCCTTCTTTTCTTCACCTTCCCTTAGAAATCCGGCTTAGATATCCTTTGGTTACCTAAAAAACCTATAGATATTCAATATTCTCAAGTGTGTTATAAAATGTTAGAGCCTTGTCTCTTATTTATACTCTCCAAGTAGCTTTCTTAAAAACATCTTCTAGGTAACTTTGCCCACTTTCCTTATTTTAGGGATAACCCACTTCTAATTTCTCCATTAAATTTATTATTTAAATTATAGTACACTCATCACTTCACTTTATTGTTTACCTTCTAAGATATCTTAAACCACTTTGACTACTTTGACCTTTTGGGGCTTCTAGATGACATATGAGGGTCCTCCAACTTCGTAAGGCCATAACT
>ML799055.1:199082-211453 GCA_009831015.1 Picea engelmannii | reverse complement strand
AAAAAGTTACGAATTTAAAAATAAATGAAAATATTAATTAGCGCATTTACCTTTTTTTTGGTTTTAAAAAAAAAAAAAAAGGAGAAGGGATTAATGAAAAAGGGGAAATTAAGTAATAAGGGTTTTCATTAAAACTTGAGTTAAATGTGAATTAGGGCAAGGGGGAGGTCTCAAAAACTCTATAAAAGAAAGGTAGATGAGGAAGAAAGGGGTATGGGCTGTTAGGTATTGTTATGCTGCCGAAATGGGGACTGGACTGATTGCTTGTGAGGAGTTAGGAATTTCTCAGCTTGTAATAGAGTGGTAGCTCAGCCGTGGAGGCGAGATGGGAAGCTAGGTATACCTTTTGGATTGTGTGGCCCCTTTGCAGCTTGGGGGGCTAAGGGGGAAGCAGAGTACCCCTAGCGTTTGGCTGGGAGGTACCGGTGAGTCCTCTACGGTCGGTGAGCGGGAGCAGCATGGAGAGCGAGACGTGGCACGAAGCGCGGGACGTCAATCCGAAGGGGGTGAAGGGGCACATGTATGCTTTGATATTTTTATGGTAGAATGTGTTAGGGTTTATGTGGGTCTGCTTATTAATGGACAGAGTAAAATGGCTTGTTTCATATTCTGGTCTGTGTAAAATAGGTTGTTGATTATTCTGGACTATGTAAATAATTTTTGGTTCATTATACCGGACTATGTAAAATAGTTGCTTATTATTCTGGACAGGGTAAATTTTCATTTATTACTGTGTTTTTATTACTGCATTTTGTACAGTAGGGTGCGTTTTGTTCTCTGCGTTCCTGGTATAGAGAATGTAATTTTTATTGCAGAATTTTAGAACGATAGGAATCAGAATGGGCTTCCTGCGACCCCTGTGGTGGCGGAATTTATTTTTGTGTATTTAGACCACAACGTTTGGGATGAAGAGTTTCTAGGAGCAGCGAATCTGTACTCTTCTCCGAGACAACGTTCTCCTTGCATCTCTCTTTTTTTTCTCCCCTTAGAATGCCTTAAATTCACGATTTAGCTTGGGTTAACCGACTAAAAGGGGTTCCATTCTACTGAGAAATCGCCACAGTTGACTCAGTGCCAGGACACTCGCGTTCTCTGTGCCTTAATATCCTGTGCGTCCTGCACTCGAACCCATAACTGTGCTTTCGTCCATTTTGACCTTCCGCCACATGCTTTTAATCTGTTGTTGTTGCGTGAATTTTTTTTCCTTTATGTTGAACACTACCTTTATGGTGAATATCCTTCTTTCGATGGATCCTTATGATCGTGTCTCCTACCATGTTCCTATCCTACTGCAAAACGTTGGATGTAATGACCACTCAGGGCCGGCGTAGTTCAGCGTGAAGCATCTCCCGTGGCTCTCGTGGATAGCTCGAGGTAAAACCTTTGTGTTAAGGGACATGGTCGTGGGATCCATATCCACGAATTTACCCTTGGCTTCGATCACACGCTGGGTGCACCATTTCCTACTTGGGTTACCGTATAGAAGGGCAGAGGGATTCGAACCAGGGTTGAGTGAATGGTGTGTGGAATGGCGCGCACCATTCACGATTTTCGCCCGAAGGTTATGCCGCACCTTTCAGTATTCGCCAGCACTTCCCGGAGGACAGACCACCGTTCCTTGATGACGGTCGTTGCGTAGATGACCGGAATGTGGAATTTCCATAAATTCTAGACTGCCCTTTCAGGAGGATGGCGGCTACCTTGGTAGGTGCCTTGAAAACATCCTGTGCTAGCGGAGTGACCAATCTTGTTTTAAATGAACTGACAGCGGTGTGTGGTAGTAGCGAACCCTTTTTGTTTACTCGCGTTTTAGGGGATTCCTGTACCTACTTCTCTTCCTTAGAAAATCCTTATAGCTCCCTCCAGCTAACTTTTAGCAGGTCACGATGGCAGACACTGTAGTTGAGGTCTGCAGCTGAGGTTACCCTTCCTCTATTCATGCTAACGACGATGTTTTAATTACACAGCTTGTCAGCCCTGCTGGCAAGTGGCTTTAATATTGCAACGAATTTTTCTTAAATAAGAAATCTTCACTACGAGACTGTGTTGGGGCAGTGGAAACTTTTAAGTGAATGTTGACTGCAATTTAGCCAGAGTTAATTACACTTGTGTCTCAGCAGTTTCCTATAGCCTTTTAGTCAATTTGTTACCTGGCAGTTCGGTCCTTAGCTAGACCACCCGTTGAGTTTAGGATTGTCCTTAATTTGTTCTATTGATAGCCTTCTACCTTGACACTGCTATTGTTGTTGTTTACGGTTAATACCCAGTTCAATTGTGCTAATGATCAAGATTAGATGGATGAGTAAGTATATGAAGGCATGTTTTAACCTTTCCCTTGAGATGTGTATGATGTCCTGGATAATAGATGGGCTGTGTATGATGTCGGGACAATAAGTTTATGATTAAATTATAATTTATGCAAGCTGGCGAGATTAATTATATCCCTGAATAAATAGCCAAGTCAAGTTCAGATGCTTTTTAGTGTTCTTTTCACAAAGGAGTAAATGCGTTATAACTGTAATTTACATTGTCTTTGGGAGGGTAATGTCATGGTAATTATTATTTCTGAAATGGTAAGAGTAATGATTTCCCATATAATATAGAGGGTAAAGTTAGTGTTAGAAATCATATAAAAAGTAATGTCGCTATTATTCTACCTGAAATGTTAGGTTAATGAAAGGTAATTTTGATGGAATGTAATGAATTGCAATGTAATGAATTGTAAGTGAAGTGCTAATGTAATGTACTGGAATGTATTGAAATGAAATGGAGTGTTAATGTAAGGTAACGCATTGTAATGTAACGTTAAGGTAAAGTGGTGTAATGTTGTATGTAAGGCAAGATGATTGTGATTATTGCAAGTCATTGTGATATAAAAGGATGCTATGGGTATTATTTCATGGTGTTGCTATTATCATCTCGACTGTTAGTAATAACATGTGATTGTAATATCTTGAACCAAGTATAATAAGATTTCAGGACTTAATAATGGGGAATTGAGATTTATTGGGATCACCTTATGTTTAAATGTACTCGTTGATTCATGAACCTTAACTGGAGTGAGTGGTCTGTAAATAATCACAGTGGAGTCATAGACGATGCCTTGTCTTAATTTCAGTTGGTCGTTGTCTAGGTCCTTCTGACTTGCGTCTCTCGTAGAGGTTGTGGTTGTCCTTGATTGGTAATATTGGGTTGCCTTGCATTGCGTGGTCTGCTTGTGTCGGGAGGGTTGTAGACACCTCCATGTTCTTCAGAACAGTCGCCAGCCCTGAGACCTTAAATGGTTAAAATCGATGGAAACCTGGCCTTGAGTGTTGCCTATGTGTCTTGGAGGTCCTAACCATTGCAGGGTAGGATGGGCGGGTAGTAAATTCTACTTATCGTCGTGTGATCGTCATTATGCATGCAGTTACTTGTTGCACGTCCTTGTCGTCTTTTTATGTTCATCATGGTTGTGTCTTATTTGTCGTCGTGTGGCGACGCAGAGTCGAATGCGTTGATTGTTTCCCTTGTACACGCGCGCACACACTTTTTAAACGCACAAAAAAAAAAAATTGCACTAGTTACTAGAGTTGGGTCGTTGTAACTAGGGGGTCATTACATATGGTATCAGAGCCAGGTTCGACCCGCGACTTGGGATTCGCTACGAATTTCGTGACATGATTGATTTGATTATACTATTGTTGATTGAGTTGATTGTGTGTGTGAAATTAATCATGGTTAGAAGATGCCACGGAGGCAGACGACGGGGTATTAGGGGAGGAGGCGTGACGCCTCCAGTAGCATCCACGCCTGAGGGGTCTAACCCCCAGGGAGGCGAGCAGGTTATTGGACTGGAACAGATAGCAGTTGGCCATGTTGTTGGGATGATGAGATCCTTTCAGCGCATGTCTGAGGCACTGATCAACCGATTGGATAGAGATGAGGCCAGGGTGCCGGCACCAATTGAGGTTATGCCACGCACACCGACCTTTACGGGTAGCATTCACTGTGAACTCGAGAAGGTAAAATTTCCTGAGTTCTTGGGTGCCCTGGATGGCGCAGCCGCAGAGGCATGGTTGGAAAATATGGTGATGTGCTTCGCACTTCACGATTATACCTCCCACTTGAAGGTCCACATGGCGATCTTTCAACTGAAGGGGAGTGCTCTTCTATGGTGGAAGACGCTCCTGCCGCAGCTGAACATGGCCATCAAAGACGTGACATGAGGAACTGTTCAAGGAACAGTTTCGAGAGAGGTATCTTTCAGAGGAATACATTGAGCGTCAGCTCAATGAGCCCAACGTCGTACGACAGGGAGGTCGTATGGTGCTCGAGTACGAGGCACATTTTATGGCGCTGCTCTGGTATGCTCCACACCTTAACACTGAGAATCTTAAGGTCATCAGGTTTGTGTTGGGCCTTAACGGCTGCCTGCGTGAAAAGGTTTAAATGTCTTGATGCCTCAAACCTTGCACGATGCCGTCCATAAGGCATTCGTTCAGGATGAGTTTAGCTTCATAGAGATGGCTTCAGAAGCCAAACAAAAGGTTGAAGGAAGGGTTACGGGCGGTGTCCTTAACCTGGGAGAGTTTGACACGAGGGTCAACCTGTACGTCACGATCTTAGGATCTTATGACGTCATGATTGGTATGGATTGGTTGGAATCACATGAGGCGATACTCAACTGTAAAACGGAATGGTTGAGCTTGGTCGATGACGAAGGACAGAGACGTGTGATAGTAGGACGAAACCAGGGAGTTTCCCTAAGGTTCGTCTCTTCCTTACAGTTGCGGAAGAGTATGCGCAATGGCTGCAAACTTTATGCGATCCTCGCGCTAAACGAAAAGGGAGTAGCGGAAGGTCTAGAACACCTTCTGGTGGTGAAGGAGCTTGCAGACGTATTTCCTGAGGAGTTGCCTGGGATGCCACCAGAAAGGGAATTGGAGTTACTATAGACCTGAAACCGGGGACTGGAACAATAGCAAGAACACCTTATCGGATGTCGACCCCGGAGTTGCAAGAGTTGAAAAATGCAACTGAAGGAGTTGCTGGACCCAGGACTGATACGTCCTAGTGTGTCACCGTGGGGTGCACTGGTTATTTTCATACGAAAGAAGGACGGATCATGGAGGCTTTGCATTGACTACCGTCAACTGAACAAGGCTGCGATCAAGAATCAATATCCCTTACCTAGAATTGATGATCTATTCGATCAAATGAAGGGTGCGACGGTGTTCTCCAAGATCGATTTGTGATCAGGGTATCACCAGTTATGGATCAAGGAGGATGACATCCCTAAGACCACCTTTAATACAAGATTGGGACATTACGAGTTTACTGTTTTACCGTTTGGACTGAAAAATTCCCCAGGGGTATTCATGAGTTTGATGAACGAGGTGTTCCGCGAGTACTTGGACAAGTTCGTCCAAGTATTCTTTGACGATATCTTGATCTACTCTCGGACGATGGAGGAGCATGATGAGCACTTGCGCTTGGTATTACAGTGTCTATGAGAGCACAAATTGTATGGGAAGTTGTCCAAATTCTCTTTTATCAATCGAGGATTCACTACTTAGGGAATGTCATCTCCGACGAAGGTATCGCCGTGGATCCAGCCCAGGTTGAGGCTATTATGGAATGGCACTGCACCGAAGAATGTCACAGAAGTGCATAGTTTTATGGGTTTAGCAGGATACTATCAACGGTTTGTCGAGGGATTTTCGAAGATAGAAAATCTGATCACAGAATTGCAGAAGAAAAACAAGAAGTTTGGTTGGACCGAGAAATGCACGGAAGCATTTCAGAGGCTTAAGGAGTTGATGACGACAGTGCCGATACTAAAGGTCCCTGGCATGGATGTGGACTTCTTGGTATGCACTGATGCATCCAAGGAAGGATTAGGCGGAGTCTTGATGCAAGACGGACGAGTGATTGATTACATTTCAAGGAAGCTGAGAAGACATGAGGAGAACTACGCGACGCACGATTTGGAGTTTTTAGCCATCGTTTATTCCTTGAAGGTTTGGAAACACTACCTTGTTGGACAAAAATTTGAATTAAAGACTGATCATTGTGGGCTGCAACACATTTTCACGCAAAGCAACTTGAACGCGCGACAACGGTGTTGGTCGGAATTGCTTAGCGAGTACGACTTCGAGATTACTTACATAAAGGGAACAGTGAACCAAGTGGCGGATGCCTTGAGTCAGAGGCCATGCATATGTTCGGTGTTACCTCTTCAGACAATTCTACGTGAGAAGATTCTCACTTTACCGCGTGATGATGACTGGTACAAAGAAGTCGAGAATTTTATCGGATAAATCACAATGATGGTACCGCGATATGAGGGATTTTCTTTTGATAGCGATGGGTTATTGAGGTTTAGAGGTCGGATTTGTGTACCGCCAAACGACGATTTGAGGATGTTAATCCTGAGCGAGGCTCATAGAGCAGTTTACATGGCTCACCCAGGAGTCACGAAGATGAGGGCAGACCTTAAACCCTTATTCCTCTGGAGGGGAATGAAGGCCGACATAGTCAACTTGTGGCTAGATGCCTAGAGTGTCAGCAGGTAAAGGCTGAGCATAGACACCCGATCGGTTTACTTCAACCACATGCCATTCCAGAATCGAAATGGGAAGTTATTTCGATGGATTTTATAGTTGGATTGCCACTGACGGCAAGGAGACACGACGCGATTTTTTTTGCAGTAGACACTCTGACGAAGAGTGCTCACTTTATTCCTATGCGTACGACGTATCAGGCACATGACATAGCGAGAATTTTCATCCGTGAGATTGTGAGGCTGCATGGCGTGCCTAAGAAGATTATATCCAATAGAGGATCGGTGTTTACTGGACGATTTTGGATGAGTTTCCAAGAGGCATTGGGAACCCAACTTAATTTTAGTACTGCGTATCACCCAGAGACTGATGGACAGGACGAACGAACCAAACCTTGGAAGACATGTTGCGCATGTACGTGATGGAACAACAAAAGCGTTGGGAGGAATTCTTGCCTCTAGTAGAGTTTGCTTACAACAACAGTTACCAGAGCACCATTAAGATGGCGCTTTTGAGTTTCTTTATGGGCGACCGTGTCGGATGCCCTTGAGTTGGGATCGGCTTGAGGATGGGGTCCTGGTGGGACTAGAAGCAATCCAAGAAATGGAAGATCAAATGAAAACCATAAGACAAGGGATTAAAGAAGTGCAGGATCGACAGAAGAGTTATGCCGATGCGCACTGAGTCGACCGTAGTTACGAGGTCGGCGATCGAGTCCTCTTGCAGGTTAAACCACATAAGAGTTCGATCAAGCTTGGGAAAGGGAGCTAATATCTCTCCTAGGTTCGTAGGACCTTTCGAGATTGTGGAGAGAAAGGGGCTCGTGGCCTATCGACTAGCCTTGCCTGATTCTTTGAGGCGTATGCATGATGTTTTTCATGTATTTGTTCTGAGACATTATATTAGTGATCCTACACACATGATTGACACGAGTTCATTGTAGGTATCGGACGAGGGAGCGCTCACGGCTGAGCCGGTCCGCATATTAGATCATCGCGTTTGACAGTTACGACGTCGAACAGTAGATCAGGTCAAGGTCCAGTGGGACAGTTATAGTCCGCACTCGACGACCTGGGAGGACGCATATGATATGCGTCAGCAGTTTCAATTTTTGTTTGATAGATAGACTTATGATACTGTGAGACTTTTATTTCAGCATATATACTGAGAAACTTCGAGATGAAGTTTAGACCAAGAGGGGGTGTATGTAACATCTCGCTCTGACGCACTGAGAAAACTTATTATTGGAGGACACTTGCTCGCAAGTGATCTGGACTTTTCTAATGTTAAACTACTTATCCTTGATTATGATGCGTTATGATAGATGACATGATGTTTTTACTACTTTGATGTAGACAGGTGTTGCTGACTCAATTTCATTGAGTGTGCAGGGTTTTGGACCTTGAGGATGCAGAGGCATCGGTGGAACCCCCTTGGACTCCGTATTGAGTCAGGGAGTGTGATTTTGGGTTGATTTATTTACTGTGATATTTCATTTGATTTGATGATATGATATTGACATGTTCTGACACAATTGTTGATGATGCAGGCTGACGATAGCTTGTCGACCAGACTCACATATGGAGTAAAGGGGCCACACACGATTCCAGAGAGGTTGAGGGAGAGGGGTGGACAATATCCCTGCCACCGCCTACTAGCACTCCCGTCGTGGCTCAAACTATAGGTTAACGATTACCTAGTTCGAGAGGATCCACGATGTCGTGAGGGCAGACTGCGACAGTCGCTCATGATGATTCTAAGGGGAACGCAATAAGGTAGGGGCCTTATTCCTTAGAGCCCTTAGTCTCCCAAAAGTTCACCTGGTGGAGTGTTGACTCCAGGGGTTATAGATGTCTACCAATCAGTCCAGTCGGCGAGTGGCACCCTTGGAGCACGTTGTGCATCCTGAAGGGCACGTCGAGAAAAAGAAACACAAGAAGCGAGTGGCACCCTCGGAGCACGTGGTGCATCCTGAAGGGCACATCACACAAAAGAAACACAAGAAGCGAGTGGCACCCTTGGAGCACATGGTGCATCCTGAAGGGCACGTCGCGCAAAGGAAAGGGAACGAGGTGAGTGGCACCCTTGGAGCACGTGGTGCATCCTGAAAGGCACGTCGCATGGATGTTGATGAAGGAAACAAACCTGAATAGCCCTAAGATAATAATGCCTTAAGAAATCCTTAAACAACTTCCCTAACCCCGTGTCGGCCAGTTCAAAATCTAAGTGCTAAGTCTAAAACTTTTAGGGTAAAATTTTAGTCTAACCTTAAGAGCAGACCCTGGAATAAAAATAACAAATTAAACAAAAACCCACCTAAGTAATAGTTGGGTCTTCATAAATTTCTTGGGGCGATGACGAGGGTAAGATTTAAAGTAAATCTAATAGTTTTAAAATTTAACAAAGAAGAAATTAATTCCTAACTTGTGGAAGAATGACATCACCTATGTAATATAACATAAAGAAAATTCCCAAAAAAAACTAAGACCATATTTATATTTCATTACTTCCTCTTTATATGCATATGTGAGAATGACATCACCTATGTAGTATAACATAAAGAAAATTCCAAAAAAAAAAAAACTAAGACCATCATCCTCTCATTATACCTGTCTACATTACTAAACTATCATCCATCACCTTAATCTTCCAGTATCCATTTCCCATTTACATGTCCATTTCACATTATTAAATCACCATCCATCCCCTTAATTTCTCATTATTCCTCTTTTATGTTATACATCTACATTTCCCATATACATGTTTTTCATCACTTTAATCTCTCATTATCCTATATATATATATATATATATTAATTATAAATTAAAATGATGAATAACATGCATGTAAATAGAAAAAATAAAAAAATATATATTATAAACAAATTGTCGTGTATTCCATAATCTCTAATATATAGAATAAAGAAAATTAATGATGGATTCTCTTTCCACTAATTTATTAGTCCCTACCGCCTCTACCATTAATAAAAAGTTACGAATTTAAAAATAAATGAAAATATTAATTAGCGCATGTACCTTTTTTTTGGTTTAAAAAAAAAAAAAAGAAGGAGAAGGGATTAATGAAAAAGGGGAAATTAAGTAATAAGGGTTTTCATTAAAACTTGAGTTAAATGTGAATTAGGGCAAGGGGGAGGTCTCAAAAACTCTATAAAAGAAAGGTAGATGAGGAAGAAAGGGGGATGGGCTGCTAGGTATTGTTATGCTGCCGAAATGGGGACTGGACTGATTGCTTGTGAGGAGTTGGGAATTTATTCTGGACTATGCAAATAATTTTTGGTTCATTATACCGGACTGTGTAAAATAGTTGCTTATTATTCTGGACAGGGTAAATTTTCATTTATTACTGTGTTTTTATTACTGCGTTTTGTACAGTAGGGTGTGTTTTGTTCTCTGCGTTCCTAGTATAGACAATGTAATTTTTATTGTAGAATTTTAGAACGATAGGAATCATAATGGGCTTCCTGCGACCCCTGTGGTGGCAGAATTTATTTTTGTGTATTTAGACCACAATGTTTGGGATGAAGAGTTTCTAGGAGCAGCGAATTTGTACTCTTCTCCGAGACAGCGTTCTCCTTGTATCTCTCTTTTTTTTCTCCCCTTAGAATGCCTTAAATTCGCGATTTAGCTTGGGTTAACCGACTAAAAGGGGTTCCATTCTACTGAGCAATTGCTACAGTTGACTCAGTGCCAGGACACTCGCGTTCTCTATTCCTTAACGTCCTGTGCATCCTGCACCTGAACCCATAACTGTGCTTTCGTCCATTTTGACCTTCCGCCACATGCTTTTAATCTGTCGTTGCTGCGTGAATTTTTTTCCTTTATGTTGAACGCTACCTTTATGGTGAATATCCTTCTTTCGATGGATCCTTATGATCGTGCCTCCTGCCACGTTCCTAGCCTACTACAAAACGTTGGATGTAATGACCGCTCAGGGCCGGCGTAGTTCAGCATGAAGCATCTCCCGTGGCTCTCATGGATAGCTCGAGGTAAAACCTTTGGGTTAAGGGACATGGTCGTGGGATCCATATCCACGAATTTACCCTTGGCTTCGATCACACGCTGGGTGCACCATTTCCTGCTTGGGTTACCGTATAGAAGGGCAGAGGGATTCGAACCAGGGTTGAGTGAATGGTGTGTGGAATGGCGCGCACCATTCATGATTTTCGCCCAAAGGTTATGCCGCACCTTTCAGTATTCGCCAGCACTTCCCGGAGGACATACCACCATTCCATGATGACAGTAGTTGCGTAGATGACCGGAATGTGGAATTTCCATAAATTCTAGACCGCCCTTTCAGGAGGATGGAGACTACCTTGGTAGGTGCCTTGACAACATCCTGTGCCAGCGGAGTGACCAATCTTGTTTTAAATGAACTGACAGCGGTCTGTGGTAGCAGCGAACCCTTTTTGTTTACCCGCGTTTTAGGGGATTCCTGTACCTACTTCTCTTCCTTAGAAAATCCTTATAGCTCCCTCCAGCTAACTTTTAGCAGGTCACGACGACAGACACTGTAGTTGAGGTCTACAGCTGAGGTTACCCTTCCTCTATTCATGCTAACGATGATGTTTTAATTACACAGCTTGTCAGCCCTGCTGGCAAGCGACTTTAATATTGCAACGAATTTTTCTTAAATAAGAAATCTTCACTACGAGACTGTGTTGGGGAAGTGGAAACTTTTAAGTGAATGTTGACTGCAATTTAGCCAGAGTTAATTACACTTATGTCTCAGCAGTTTCCTGTAGCCTTTTAGTCAATTAGTTACCTGACAGTTCGGTCCTTAGCTAGACCACCCGTTGAGTTTAGGATTATCCTTAATTTGTTCTATTGATAGCCTTCTGCCTTGACACTGCTATTGTTGTTGTTTACGGTTAATACCAAGTTCAATTGTGCTAATGATCAAGATTAGATGGAGGAGTAAGTATATGAAGGCATGTTTTAACCTTTCCCTTGAGATGTGTATGATGTCCTGGATAATAGATGGGCTGTGTATGATGTCGGGACAGTAATTTTATGATTAAATTATAATTTATGCAAGCTGGTGAGATTAATTATATCCCTGAATAAATAGCCAAGTCAAGTTCAGATGCTTTTTAGTGTTCTTTTCACAAAGGAGTAAATGTGTTATAATGTAATTTACATTGTCTTTGGGAGGGTAATGTCATGGTAATTATTATTTCTGAAATGGTAAGAGTAATGATTTCCCATATAATATAGAGGGTAAAGTTAGTGTTAGAAATCATATAAAAAGTAATGTCGCTATTATTCTACCTGAAATGTTAGGTTAATGAAAGGTAATTTTGATGGAATGTAATGAATTGCAATGTAATGAATTGTAAGTGAAGTGCTAATGTAATGTACTGGAATGTATTGAAATGAAATGGAGTGTTAATGTAAGGTAACGCATTGTAATGTAACGTTAAGGTAAAGTGGTGTAATGTTGTATGTAAGGCAAGATGATTGTGATTATTGCAAGTCATTGTGATATAAAAGGATGCTATGGGTATTATTTCATGGTGTTGCTATTATCATCTCGACTGTTAGTAATAACATGTGATTGTAATATCTTGAACCAAGTATAATAAGATTTCAGGACTTAATAATGGGGAATTGAGATTTATTGGGATCACCTTATGTTTAAATGTACTCGTTGATTCATGAACCTTAACTGGAGTGAGTGGTCTGTAAATAATCACAGTGGAGTCATAGACGATGCCTTGTCTTAATTTCAGTTGGTCGTTGTCTAGGTCCTTCTGACTTGCGTCTCTCGTAGAGGTTGTGGTTGTCCTTGATTGGTAATATTGGGTTG
>ML799055.1:172207-184885 GCA_009831015.1 Picea engelmannii | reverse complement strand
TCTACATTACTAAACTATCATCCATCACCTTAATCTTCCAGTATCCATTTCCCATTTACATGTCCATTTCACATTATTAAATCACCATCCATCCCCTTAATTTCTCATTATTCCTCTTTTATGTTATACATCTACATTTCCCATATACATGTTTTTCATCACTTTAATCTCTCATTATCCTATATATATATATATATATATTAATTATAAATTAAAATGATGAATAACATGCATGTAAATAGAAAAAATAAAAAAATATATATTATAAACAAATTGTCGTGTATTCCATAATCTCTAATATATAGAATAAAGAAAATTAATGATGGATTCTCTTTCCACTAATTTATTAGTCCCTACCGCCTCTACCATTAATAAAAAGTTACGAATTTAAAAATAAATGAAAATATTAATTAGCGCATGTACCTTTTTTTTGGTTTAAAAAAAAAAAAAAGAAGGAGAAGGGATTAATGAAAAAGGGGAAATTAAGTAATAAGGGTTTTCATTAAAACTTGAGTTAAATGTGAATTAGGGCAAGGGGGAGGTCTCAAAAACTCTATAAAAGAAAGGTAGATGAGGAAGAAAGGGGGATGGGCTGCTAGGTATTGTTATGCTGCCGAAATGGGGACTGGACTGATTGCTTGTGAGGAGTTGGGAATTTATTCTGGACTATGCAAATAATTTTTGGTTCATTATACCGGACTGTGTAAAATAGTTGCTTATTATTCTGGACAGGGTAAATTTTCATTTATTACTGTGTTTTTATTACTGCGTTTTGTACAGTAGGGTGTGTTTTGTTCTCTGCGTTCCTAGTATAGACAATGTAATTTTTATTGTAGAATTTTAGAACGATAGGAATCATAATGGGCTTCCTGCGACCCCTGTGGTGGCAGAATTTATTTTTGTGTATTTAGACCACAATGTTTGGGATGAAGAGTTTCTAGGAGCAGCGAATTTGTACTCTTCTCCGAGACAGCGTTCTCCTTGTATCTCTCTTTTTTTTCTCCCCTTAGAATGCCTTAAATTCGCGATTTAGCTTGGGTTAACCGACTAAAAGGGGTTCCATTCTACTGAGCAATTGCTACAGTTGACTCAGTGCCAGGACACTCGCGTTCTCTATTCCTTAACGTCCTGTGCATCCTGCACCTGAACCCATAACTGTGCTTTCGTCCATTTTGACCTTCCGCCACATGCTTTTAATCTGTCGTTGCTGCGTGAATTTTTTTCCTTTATGTTGAACGCTACCTTTATGGTGAATATCCTTCTTTCGATGGATCCTTATGATCGTGCCTCCTGCCACGTTCCTAGCCTACTACAAAACGTTGGATGTAATGACCGCTCAGGGCCGGCGTAGTTCAGCATGAAGCATCTCCCGTGGCTCTCATGGATAGCTCGAGGTAAAACCTTTGGGTTAAGGGACATGGTCGTGGGATCCATATCCACGAATTTACCCTTGGCTTCGATCACACGCTGGGTGCACCATTTCCTGCTTGGGTTACCGTATAGAAGGGCAGAGGGATTCGAACCAGGGTTGAGTGAATGGTGTGTGGAATGGCGCGCACCATTCATGATTTTCGCCCAAAGGTTATGCCGCACCTTTCAGTATTCGCCAGCACTTCCCGGAGGACATACCACCATTCCATGATGACAGTAGTTGCGTAGATGACCGGAATGTGGAATTTCCATAAATTCTAGACCGCCCTTTCAGGAGGATGGAGACTACCTTGGTAGGTGCCTTGACAACATCCTGTGCCAGCGGAGTGACCAATCTTGTTTTAAATGAACTGACAGCGGTCTGTGGTAGCAGCGAACCCTTTTTGTTTACCCGCGTTTTAGGGGATTCCTGTACCTACTTCTCTTCCTTAGAAAATCCTTATAGCTCCCTCCAGCTAACTTTTAGCAGGTCACGACGACAGACACTGTAGTTGAGGTCTACAGCTGAGGTTACCCTTCCTCTATTCATGCTAACGATGATGTTTTAATTACACAGCTTGTCAGCCCTGCTGGCAAGCGACTTTAATATTGCAACGAATTTTTCTTAAATAAGAAATCTTCACTACGAGACTGTGTTGGGGAAGTGGAAACTTTTAAGTGAATGTTGACTGCAATTTAGCCAGAGTTAATTACACTTATGTCTCAGCAGTTTCCTGTAGCCTTTTAGTCAATTAGTTACCTGACAGTTCGGTCCTTAGCTAGACCACCCGTTGAGTTTAGGATTATCCTTAATTTGTTCTATTGATAGCCTTCTGCCTTGACACTGCTATTGTTGTTGTTTACGGTTAATACCAAGTTCAATTGTGCTAATGATCAAGATTAGATGGAGGAGTAAGTATATGAAGGCATGTTTTAACCTTTCCCTTGAGATGTGTATGATGTCCTGGATAATAGATGGGCTGTGTATGATGTCGGGACAGTAATTTTATGATTAAATTATAATTTATGCAAGCTGGTGAGATTAATTATATCCCTGAATAAATAGCCAAGTCAAGTTCAGATGCTTTTTAGTGTTCTTTTCACAAAGGAGTAAATGTGTTATAATGTAATTTACATTGTCTTTGGGAGGGTAATGTCATGGTAATTATTATTTCTGAAATGGTAAGAGTAATGATTTCCCATATAATATAGAGGGTAAAGTTAGTGTTAGAAATCATATAAAAAGTAATGTCGCTATTATTCTACCTGAAATGTTAGGTTAATGAAAGGTAATTTTGATGGAATGTAATGAATTGCAATGTAATGAATTGTAAGTGAAGTGCTAATGTAATGTACTGGAATGTATTGAAATGAAATGGAGTGTTAATGTAAGGTAACGCATTGTAATGTAACGTTAAGGTAAAGTGGTGTAATGTTGTATGTAAGGCAAGATGATTGTGATTATTGCAAGTCATTGTGATATAAAAGGATGCTATGGGTATTATTTCATGGTGTTGCTATTATCATCTCGACTGTTAGTAATAACATGTGATTGTAATATCTTGAACCAAGTATAATAAGATTTCAGGACTTAATAATGGGGAATTGAGATTTATTGGGATCACCTTATGTTTAAATGTACTCGTTGATTCATGAACCTTAACTGGAGTGAGTGGTCTGTAAATAATCACAGTGGAGTCATAGACGATGCCTTGTCTTAATTTCAGTTGGTCGTTGTCTAGGTCCTTCTGACTTGCGTCTCTCGTAGAGGTTGTGGTTGTCCTTGATTGGTAATATTGGGTTGTCTTGCATTGTGTGGTCTGCTTTTGTCAGGAGGGTTGTAGACACCTCCATGTTCTTCAGAACAGTCGCCAGCCCTGAGACCTTAAATGGTTAAAATCGATGGAAACCTGGGCTTGACCGTTGCCTATGTGTCTTGGAGGTCCTAACCATTGCAGGGTAGGACGAGCGGGTAGTTAGTTTTACTTATCGTCATGTGATCGTCATTATGCATGCAGTTACTTGTCGCGCGTCCTTGTCATCTTTTTATGTTCATCGTGGTTGCGTCTTATTCGTCGTCGAGTTGCGATGCAGAGTTGAATGCGTTGATTGTTTCCCGTGTACACGTGTGCACACACTTTTTAAACGCACAAAAAATAAAAAAAAATTGCACTAGTTACTAGAGTTGGGTCGTCGTAACGAGGGGGTCGTTACATTCACCTTGTTGACCAATATCTTATCATGTTCATTCACAAAGGGGGTTTTAAAATTGTGAAAAATAAATTCAATCTATTGTAGGTATTAGGGGGGAGGTGCAGGGAATCAGGGGGTTTATAGGTATTGGGGGTAGTAAAAAAGGGGTATCTAGTAAAAATAAGGTTTTTTATTTATTGGAAAGACTTGTTGGGAGTGGGATTCAGTAGAAGGATTTTGGGAGGTATTTATCAATATCTAGCGAAATTAGGGGTATTATTTAATATTTCACGAATGTGTGTTATTTCATAGGTTCACTAAGTGAATACTCCATGCATGGTCCATAATTTCAACATAAAATCAATGAAGGAAAAAGTCTAGGAACTGCATAATAAATAGAAACAACTTTATTTTAGGATTTCTTAGGTTGATTCTTTAGTTAAAGCCTAGGAAACTCACCTCTCATCAAAGCTTTACCAATATGGTGTTGATGCCAAGAACCTAATAGGATGGATATGTACATCTTGAGGTATCAATATTCTATAAAAACACATGGAGCCACCCACGGGGGGATCTTTAGAAAATGTAGAGAAACAAAAAAAAACACTCTTTCTAGATAACCATCGCACACCCTCTTAGGATCACAGTTCATGACATTGATATCCATAGTAGACATGAACAGTTTTGATGGTTCCAATCCTTGTTGTTGGGTTACCCGAATGGAACATTGTTTCTCTCTCCTTGGAATCATTGATGACTTGGTATGGCCCCAATGGGGGAATATATGTGCTTAGCCCCATATATTTCCCCCTTGTGGTCATACCATGATCTCATGAAACTTGGATTAAGGGTTTTGGATCCAAAATGTTGGCACTGGTATAAAACATCTCATGGTGGCTACGTTTTCTGGGGCCATTTTGTGAAGGCCATCTATTCTTATTTTGAATGAGACACTCAATATTTGGGATAGATAAAAAAATTACACCAAATTGGAACATTTATATACTTAATCAAAACCTTTGATAAAATAGCAATACACATAGAGGTCCCATCTAATTCCATTTTTAAAGAATGTATCATGAGTGGTCTCAAGGAGGAAATTAGAGAACAAGTCCCAAACTACTTGGTTGGAAGCCTATGAGAGAGATAAAGAAGAACATATGGTGATCAATACCCAAACAAAAATACCTCATTCACTTCTTGCACTCACCTTACTTTAACAAATACCACTAGCCCCTCCACCTCTTAGCCCTTGATAATAAAAAAATTGTCCTCGAAAGAGATGGATGGATGCCAACACCTCAGGATTTGATATAATTTTGATGAGTAGTATTTCAAAGGGCACAAATGTAATGAACAAAAATGATTTCAAATGGATGAATATTTCCTGAAGACCTTAAAAAGTTTTCATGGGTTCTTAGGACTTATAGGTTACTATAGGAAGTTTGTGAAACAAATATGGAAAAATTGCTTCTCTCTTAACCACACTACTTAAAAAGAATGCATTTTTATGGATTGAGGCAATTGAGTAGTCCTTTTTAGATTTAAAGGACCCCGTGTTCTCTATTGAGATATTAGCAGTTCCAAATTTCACTAATATTCTTGCCTTCAAATGTGATTCCTTGGGGAAATATATTGGCATAGTATTGATGCAAGAAGGGTTAGAAAAACTTCCTGATCTAGTGGTTGTGCTATATAATAGACAAAGTAATGAAAACTGGAATTAGAAACCCCCCCAAAAATTAAATATTTCATCCTCAAGCTTATTCCATTCATGATAAAAGGTAAACAAATGAAGCAAATAAATAGAAACCAGAACAACAACCTTATAAAAGAATGAAAATATTTCATTACCGAGTAGAAAGAAAATATTACAGCACTCATTGAAGAGAATCTTGAAGAAAATGGCCTCCAATGAACTCATCCTTAGGAGGGTTATTTTACTTCCCAAGTGTGTGTGGTTGATCTCCTCTTTTTATGTATATAAGTAGCTATAGCTATTGTTAGAGATGATATCAAGAAACTAGGGTTTTTGAGTTTTGGTGCAAATTCAAGAACAATTATTTCCTATGGATGGAATGATATGTAAATTGAGTGACCCCTTGGTATTTATAAGAAAAATAGTGGTTAACCCCTTGACAAGGTCATGATAAAAAATGATTATGAACATATCAAATTTAACAGTCACTTTAAGGGTTTTTGAATAACCACTTTATTTTATTTAATTATTTTTCTTTTTTTGGATAATTTCATGAGAAACTGGTCAAAAAAGGGTTTTATGACCTTAGGAAATGCATTTCCTTAGGTCATAATGATATAAAATGATGTGGAATGGTAACAATGGGTGTAACTCATGGTGTAATGTGGTGTATATCCATAAGCCTAGGTAATTTGGTCTAGGTGAACAACTTTTGGGTTATAATGGATGCCCCCTAATGTATGACATTAGGAGCACACCATATGACCAAAATACATTATTATTTTATTTTACCTATCTACAAAGTGATTGGGGAGGGAGAGAAGTCACTAGGGAAGAAGAACCACATGTAGAAGAGTCTAATGAGTACCCCATGTCAAAAATAAATTTAGAAGGTGGTGATTATACATGATATCAACAGGGACAAGGTAGGCATACCAATACTCATACAGATAACTCATGTTACTGAACAAATTGGTTCACACAACATAAAGGGGCTGAGAAAGTGAGACAAAATGAGGTCTCAAATACAATATGATGCTGGAAAAGAAGAGCTAGAGTACAATATAGTGATAAAACAGTCCCATATATATATGCCCAGATCAAAGGGACAAAGCTACATCATAACTACTATTGATTTGGTTACATAGGAATTGATGGCCCACACCTGGGGGGAAAGGGGATGTAAACAACCTAAGAATCCTTATTGAACAGGAAATGGGATCCAAATATCTAAAATGAGCTAACTGAATGGAAGCTCAAATTCAGGGCTACAAGAATGGTGGAACTAAGCCAATAAAATATTAGGAAATACATCTAAGGATGGATAATGGATATATATGAATATCAATGGTGACATGATGATATGAAGTTGAGCACATGGGATCCTACCAATTTTTATATTAATGAGGCCTCTCTCAACTTGGTCCAAGGTAACCCATCAAGAAGGTGGATAGGTACCAGGGTACATAGGAATAAACCCTATAATGAAGGTTTTGATTTTGATAGAGGAAATTCCACTGGCACCCAAGAATGAAAAGTTAACCAAGCATCTTCTGAAATTGAATTTCAAGCATTTCAATCTTGATGATGCAACTTTGTTTGTAAAGATAGTTGAATTTTTTTTTGTATATCTTGTAGTGTATGTAGATGACCTATTTATAACAGGGAACAATGAGAACTACATTGAATCCATAAAGAAAGAGTTGAAGAAAGTATTCAAGATAAAATATTTGGGGCATCTTCACTATTACTTGGGAATTGAAATGATTCATAATCCAAAGTACATTTTCATCTCCCAAAATAAGTACATTGGAGAACTGTTGAAAAAGATTGGCATCTTTGAGTGCAATCATGTTTCTACTCCAATGGAACAAAACTTGAAACTCACATCAAAAGAAGGGAATGAATTTGAGGATGCAACCAAGTATAGACAACTTGATGGAAGTCTTATCTATATTACTACCACTAGACCATACATTTCATTTTTTGTTGGCATTCTTTCCAGTTTCATGCAGAAGCCTTGTGAATGAAATTAGTATGCTGCAAAGAAAGTTCCTAAATACTTGAAAGGAACTCAATATTTTGGACTCAAGTACACTAAGGTAGACGAATTCAACCTGATCAGATATTTTGATTCATACTTTGATGGGGATAAGTAAAATGGAGTGTCAAATTCAAGTTATCTCAAGGGTCTTGGATCAACAACTGTCCCCTAGATATCACACAAACAATTAGTCCCAACATATTCCATAACAAAGGAAAAATATGTGGCAGCTACATAAGTGAAAGAGGAAATTTTGTGGCTCAATAAAATGCTTGAATATTTGCAGGAGAAACAAGTGAATTCTACTCCTCTGCTAGTCAACAATACTTCTGCAATCAAGTTGGCCAAGAATCCCAGATTGCATGATTGAACCAAGAACATCTACACAAAGTATCACTTGATTCGATATCATGTATAGTTCAATACTATTCACTTAACATATTGTTCCACAAATGAGAAAATTACATACATCTTCACCAAAGCGCTTGGAGGTGAACAAATTGAGAAGTTTAGGATGATGCTTGGACTCACACACACCCCTTTGGATTAAGGGAGGAATGTTGGACACATAATCCCTTGAGGTTGTGTTACATCTAATATTAATTTAAATACAAAGTGTCATAGGTGATACGAATGGTCACCCGTTGGGGAATACCAAGGGTCATTAATTTATTTCTATATGCACCTATCTAGCTAATGAAAATAATTAGTGTGGAGTTATCTTTTCTTCCATCCTGGTCTGGAAAAAAAATAACGAGTGTATCATCATCACATTCGTCTCAATCCCGACCTTCAACTATTGGGTCTTGTTTTTCTGTTGGAAGGTGATGGGTCATCTCAAGCATTCTACTACTTATAGTAGTAGGACTTGGATGTTGATGCACTATTGGGGGCACAGCCACTACAATAACAAAAATAGTTAAAAGGACATGGCTAGTTATTATTCATAGTAGTGTTTCATTAATATGACTATCATTCCTATTTTTTTTACTTGGAGGAGTAGTGGACACCATTGGTTGGATTGTCATCGGTTCCTCTTCTCTCTGAGCACCCTCATCTACATTCTCTACCATTGAAACAAGAAAAGTTATAAGTACACCGTCTGAGGTAAATATTTATAATCATCATATTATACATTTTTTTTTAAATACAAGAATACCGTGATCATGGTTTTGAGAACCATTAGTATCATGGGGTTATTTTCCACCACCGACAAATGAATCAGTGTTTCTTGCCTTCTTAAAACAAATAGAAACATAATCAATTGATGGGTAAAATCAATTGTCAATATATTGGACAAGTAATCAACAATCGAAATCTTGTTAGTTTATTTACCAACTCATTCGAAGGGTCATATTGTGTCTCTGATCCATTCCTTTGTCTATTTTCCACCACATCTTGAAAAACAAACTTGAACCTGAGAATCAAGTCTTGTTTTGTGGTAGCACTGTTGAATTTATGCCCTTGCATAGCATGGCATAAGATATTGATTTTTTCTTACTAGTTGCAATTAGATAAAAATTGTATGATGATATATTGTATACTATCAATAAACTATTTGGTCCTTACAATTCTAGATTTTAATCTCAAGTAACCACCTTGGCCAAGTTTGTGCTATCCATGTTTATCTAATCTCTCCTTTATTTCTTTTGATGTGTCTAGGAGCCTATGAAAAGTATCAAGTATGTTATAATTAGATATCATGATTTTTTTTTCTGTAGAACTTGTTATCACATGAAGTTGTCATGGGTTATATGTAGTTTTTGCAGGTCGACCAAGTCCTTTTTTTGCACAGGGAAAAACCATGAGAGAAATACAACTTTTAGAGCAGTCTGTTTCGAGCTTGAAATATAAGAAAGCAGACAGGATCGATTTTCAATGGCGGAGATGCCGTGTACAGTTTGGATTAGCTCAGGTAGTTGAATTTTCAAAGTTGGGCAAGGATTAATGACTATCTAGAAGGCCCAAAGCCCGAACTCCCGAATTAATTACAGACCGTTAATCTCAAATCAACAAGAACCGTTGATCTTTGCAATAGTATCACCGGGATAAAGTGACTTCGGGAGTTTTCCATCCAAACTTCCTGAAGTCCCGAAGAGCCAAAGTCCCAAAGTAACGTTAGGCTAACATGTCACTCTGGGCCCGTACCACTTAGGATTTTTTTCATTATTCACAATCCAAACTCCCAAAGCCCGAAATGCTGAAGTGTTGAAGACACTTGGCACTCATCCGTCATGACTAGTGGTGCTCATCCATGGATAAAAGTTTCTTCCATATGGCCTTGACATGTGGCACTCATTTTAGGTCATTCAGTTGCATCAATCACCCATTTCCACATGACACATGTTGCCCTTATTTCCATGACACATCAGGACAGTGACATCAGGCCACCACATCAGATTCGAGAGATCGTCCTCTGGGAGGTATTCCTTCTCAACATTCAAACATCCTAAGCACCAAAATTGGCTCCATCTCTAAACATGGTTAAAATAATTATGGAGTTGACAGACGGATAAAATTTAGAGGTGGCACTAAATTTAGCAGGTGCGCCTATATCACAGATCGCAACTTGATCAATGACCACACTTCATTTCAGGGATGCAACATGCTCGAATTATAAAATTCTTGAGCAGTCCTGAAATTGAAACCATGGTATGGGGAAAGGGCTATGTGGCGGAAGGTGGTGAATTGTGGGATCAAAAGAGGTGTGGATCCAAACCTCCTTTGACGACCTCACAATCACGTTCTTATTCAGCATTAAATTTGAGAGCAACATGTAGCAGCCCCCTAGGCATTGATCTTTGTCCCGATCCTGAGGTGAAATAAGTTAATGAAATAAATAACTGGTAGTTGAAACCTCGAATCACTCCATAAATAGAAAGCATGAAGGGTTTGGACGTGGAGACATAAGACTATTAGCCTGAGGTACCTTGAGGGGCAGTTTTTCTATAGGCCCATGTTGATCTGACTTTTCTTCTGACAGAACGAGCAATACAACTGAAGGACCTCCTGGAAAGGGACAAAAGACATGCAATTTGGATACACACAAGCACAGACAGTGGGGAGACACATCTGTAAAATCCTTGGACATGATGGCCAGCTCACGCTCCTAGTGGTTGTCCACTTTTTTGAGTATAAATACATCAATTGAAGAATATGTTATGGTCGATGGTTGAGCATAGCTCCCTAATTTGTAATAGTTTGATAGCATAGTTGTTCTCTAGTTATGTATGAGACCTGAGACTTTCTCATTGATAGAAGTCATTTTATTTCATTATCTTGTTTTCTCTTGTGATAAAATACTCGCTCATGGATGATCCAGATGAGATGTTGTGGTTGTATTGTAATGGAGGTTTGATTATAATGCTAATATGATATGTTTCAATATTTTAAGCTTAAGTTCAAGAGTGTTCTTGAGCCTGAGTTTCTCTTCACCAAGTTGCTTGAAGGCCAGATGCTTATGGAAGACTTGACCACTTCCCTCACTAAGTATTCCTTCTTCTCACCTTTATCCTTAAACCACTGACTGAAGTTTTTGAGAACCTCATTTTCTTATTCATTGTTAGCTCAGTTTTCTGTGTTAAAACATTATTATGCCGAGCTTTGTCCATTTGAGCTTCAATCATAAAAATTCCTCCATAAACCATTTCATGAGTACCGAGCTTATCCTCATGCAATTTGAGGGTGACTCTCAGTGATAAAATTCTTGGCACCATTGTCAGGGAATGAATTGAAGAAATTTCTCTTAGATTGAACGAAAAAGAAATTTTGATTCTGAAGGTGCATCAGAAATCAGTACCTTGAAGATTACAATGTGCACCTGTCGACTCCACTATTTCAGTTGTGGCTCTCAAAGGAAGACACATGAGGTATACCCTATGTATACCTCTGGAAAAACCTAAATATTACCTAGGGAAGATTATCAAGAAAGGAAATACCTCTTAAGAAGGACTTTCAACTGTTGTACCAGGTTATTCTGGTAATTTACATTATTCTTCTCCTAAAACTCCAGTAGCTGTATCCAATTCTCGTTTTATACCATCTGCTGGAGTTTCCATAAGTTTATATTTTGAAATATTCCCTGTTGAACTCCCCCCTTATAGTCTTCATTTGTAAGGAGAAATTTTTGAAACCCATGTTTCCCCTGATATTGTAAAGTGGTTTAGACCCAGGAGTTTAGACGATTTTCCCACTTTTGGTTTTCCTAATCCTCCTCCTATCAAAGTTGATGTAACTAATTAGGGGGAAACTTATTTTCCATTGAACCCTATACCATTCTCCTCCAAAAATCAACCTCTTCCCCTTTCCCCTAGAAACACAACTGTAATCCTACCTGTCCAAACTCCATCTCCCCCTTGTTCTCCTACAGTTCATATCCCAATGGTAGGTGCTAATCTTACTAGAAACATGATGGATGCCATAGTGGCTTCTAGATATGCCCCTCATTTTTTACCTCATCCTATGAATGCTCTCCCAGTTGGAGACAACCTTAAGTACATGCCCAAGTTCACATGGGAGGAAGACATAACTACAGAAGAACACCTTTCAACTTTTTATAGTTATGCAGATAATCTTAACATTGAAAATCAAGATGTGTGGATGAGAGTTTGTGTATAGAGCCTTGATGGTGAGGCTAGGAAATGGTTTAAGGGTTTGAATCCTGGATCTATTATTGGGATTGAAGCTCTGGATGATTCATTCTCGAGGCATTGGGGGGATAAAAAATATTTTCTTTATTATATTACAGAATTTGGGTCACTTAAGAGGTAAGAGAGGGAATCTATTTTAGACTTCTCAAAAATATTTAATAAAATGTACAATAATATTCCAACTGAAATAAATCCTACGGAAGCCTCTTCCAAGATTACTTATGCCAACTCTTTTGATCCTGAGTTTTTCCTCTCGTTGAGAGAAAGAAGAGATACCTCTTTAGCTCATATGCAAGATGCATCCCTTGAAGTAGAGTCTAATATATTGGTAAGTGACAAAGTTAGGACTAAATTCGATAGAGACAAAAGAAAAAGTAGGGTTGAAGCTTCAACCTCTGATTCCTTTATTGCCTACCCTTAAGTGGATGAGTTGAAAAAACTGGTAAAATCACTTTTTGCACAAATGGAGAAATTGAAGCTTGAAGGAAAGTAGAGTTATAGGAGCACCTAGAATGCTGATAATAGGGATAATTTCAAAAGACCCAATAATTCTCCTCAAATCATCCAAAGAGTTCAAATAAATAGGGATAGGGATGAACAAAATGTTGGATCATGTTGTCATTGATGCCAATGGTTTGATTGATTGATGTCAAGTGATTGATTGATGTCAAAGGATTGATTGA
>ML799055.1:156699-168680 GCA_009831015.1 Picea engelmannii | reverse complement strand
AGTATAAATAAGATAGAAATGGTCTCTTGTAGATCATCCTTTTTGTGGATCAATGGAGAGCTTCTTGTGGGAATATATTTTGGAGTATTGATGGAGAGCTTCTTGTGAGAGCTTCTTGAGAATTTTTGGTGTGGAACACTTGAAGATATTGAAGATCTATAGGTGACTGAGGTAACCAAGGATATCTAAGCCGAAATGCTGAGGAAAGTGAAGAAAAGAAGGCCAAAATGCAAGGAAGGATAAATTCTTTTGATGGTGCTTTCTAAGTTTCAGATCTATTCATCAAATATTTTGTGTGGGGCACGCTCTACAAGGTCGTTCTCTAGAATAAACCAGAATTCAGCAAGGTATGCCATTTTTTCTATAAATCCTTTTATGAGAGGTTCCAATTAGTGCCACTTGGAGGAATTGCATAAAACACACTGAAGAACATTGTTTATCAGTTTCAGATCTTTATTCAGTACAGGTACAAATTTATGATTATTTCAAGTTAGGGTTGTTGACTAATCCAAAACTAGTCATGGTTGAGACAAGCAGTTGATGAGTTGGCATATACATGAGGTGTATAGTTGATGATGTTGGTACATATTGATGAGTCATTGTTGATGAGTGGTTGACACATGATTGTTATATACTTGGTACATGGTTGGATGCACTTGTTTATGGTACAGGTTGATTACAGGTTGTTTGGCACAGGTTGGTGCATGGTTGATGCTCTTGTTTATGGTACAAATTGATATTTGTTAAGGATTGTTGCCTCATCTCAGTTGGTGCTAAGAATGCAAGCTAAGTCTTGCATATAGAGCTGGTGATCTTGTAGAGTTGTACTCTATTCAGTTGTTGTTGATAAACCACGAGGATTGTAGTCCGTAATAAAAATAAAATTGTGCATACATCTTGTGTTCTTTGTGTTCATTGTGGTGATGACTTGTTGATGATATATTGCTGATATATGTTATTGATATGTGCTCACATATAACTAGTTATAAATGACAACAATGGGTAATGAATAAATGTTGAATGCTAATTGATGAGTTTTTGTGCAAGAGGGAAGTTTTGGAAAAAGAGCCCCACACTCATTCACCCCCCCTCTAAGTGTGGTAGTTGTGTCCAACACAAAAAATGAAATCCCCTCTCCAAAATAACCTTCTTATTGATGAAGAAGGAGAGGAAGAAGAGGTTGATCCTGAAATCCATTGTCTTGGCGACACCTCTTCATATCCTCATTTAACTGAATTTGCATATGAAGAGTCTCTCATGGATAGCGAACTAAACAAATTAAGCAAAGGGGAAAGGACCAGTGGTAATCAAAATAGACACAACTTGAGATCCAAGAAGAAAGAGGGGAAGCTTGACATTTATGATCAGCCTACTAGAATAGAGAATCTTGTTAAGGGTGTGGTATCTAGTAGCAGAGAAAAAGAGGCACAAGACCCCTAGGCAGTGGTTAATAGCCCTACCTTAGAAGTTAAGGAGATTCTGAATCCTTCCTCCTCTTTTAGATTTGAGAATGAGATTCAAAAAATTTAAATCCCTATACCTTTTTCAGAGATAATTAAGAATGAGGATTTCAAAAGGTACCTTTCCAAAATGATGTAGCCTAAACCTTCATCTTATTCCACAGATTCATTCAACCTCCAAGATGAAAAACCAGCCATCATACTGGGACCTTTGGTATAGGATAGGGATGAATATTCCCCTCCATTCTATACATCATTGAACATTCATGATAAAGTGTTGCACAAATGTTTGATGGATTCAGGGGCGTCTCATAACCTCATGCCTAATACCTTCATGGATGATCTTGGGTTGGAGGTTAAAAAACCTATGATGAACTATACTCATTTGATTCCAATAAGGTGAATTGTCTTGGGGTTATCAAAGACCTGGTTTTTTCCTTGTTCCAATTGCCAATGAAAATTGTGGTCATGGATATTGTGGTGGCTGATGTCCCCCCTAAGTTTGGGATTCTCTTGTCTAGATATTGGATCAAAAGGATAGGGGGAAATTTTCATATGGATCTTTCATATGCCACCATTCCTGTGTTTGGGGGGGAACATAGAAGACTTTATAGGGAAGCACAACTTTGTTACATTATCAGTGATGAAGCGAATCCTACCAACCACCCCATTTTTGCAGTTGATACTGATCTAGGAACCAGTATGTTACAAATCATTGATGTTCTTCAAACACCTATCAAAATCAGAAAGAAGCCTATTACCTCTTGTGAAGGTCCTCCTCCTAATACATCTATTTGGAAGATGTTTTTTTATGGAGCCTCTTCTAGGGAGAGTGTTGGTGTTGGGGTAGTCTTTATTTCCCCTACCCAAGAGACCATATCTTTGTCTTACAAGCTTGAATTTGAAAAAACAAACAATGTGTCAAAATATGAGTCTCTTGTTTTGGTTTTGAGGGTTGTTAAAGACATGAATATTGAAGAGCTAATAGTGTTCTGAGATGCTGAGTTAATTTTTCATCAAGTCAAAAATTTGTATGAAGATAAACACCCCGGGTTGAGGACCTACAGAAATGAAGTCTAGGATCTTGTTGATAGTTTCTTCTTGGATTTTAATATCTCATTTGTTTCAAGATATGAGAACAGTATGGAAGATTCCTTAGTTGTCTCAACAAGTAATTTCAGGGTTCTTTTGCTCCCCAAACTTACATATGATGTGGAAGTAAAGTATCGACCCTCTATTCTCGACAATGTCAAACATTGGAATATTTTTTAGGACGATCTTGAGATAAAAAGATTTCTTGAGATTGTGGGTGAATTTTCTGCTTTACATATTGATCAAGATCAAGATACTGAAGAAATCCCTCATGCTGATATTTTTCTGAATAAAATTGTTGGCCATCATGTTTTTGAGTTTCCCAGTAACCATATTCCAAAAGGAATAGTCCCCTTAGAGATATTGTTTGATAGAAATGATGTTGATGTAAAGTTTAAATGTTCAACTGAAAATGCTGAGGTGAATTAATGAAATTTAGGTACAAAGGAGGATCCAAAGTATGTCAAATTTTATAGCAGCTTGTCAAAGGAACAAAGGGGTGAATATGTTAATTTTTTAAAGGAGTTTTTGATGTGTTTTCCTGGAAATATGAATATTTAAAAACATATGACACAAGGATCATTGAACATAAGATCCCTTTGAAAGGGGATACCAAGAATTTTAGGTAGAAACTTAGACAGATAAATCTCATGCTGTTGCCTATTATGGAAAAAGAGGTGAAAAAGTTGTTAGATGCCAAAATCATCATTCCTTTGAGATACTTTGAGTGGGTAGCTAACTTGGTCCCTGTAAGGAAGAAAAATGGGGAAGTTAGACTATGTGTTGATTTCAAGAACTTGAATAGAAGATCTAAGAAAGATAATTACCCCTTGCCAAAGATGGAGCACATTTTGCAGAGAGTCACTGGTTCATCTAGGATGTCTATGATTGATGGATTTTCTGGCTACAATCAGATCTCTATCTTTCCTGAAGATAGAGATAAGACAACCTTTACTACTCCTTGGGGAAAATTCATGTATGCTAAAATTCCCTTTGGATTGATGAACGCAGGAGAGACCTTTTAGAGAGAAATGGATATTGCTTTCATTGGGGAGAAGGACAATTTTGTAGTCATATATCTAGATGACATTACAGTATTCTCAAAATATGATAGAGAGCATTATCATCATTTGAAAAGGGTCTTCTTGAAGTGAAGAAATTTTGGTCTCTCTCTCAATCCTAAGAAGTCTTTGTTTGCTATGAAGGAAGGTAAGTTATTGGGACACATTCTATCAGTAGAAGGGGTAAGAATTGATCCAAGTAGGGTATATGACATCTAGGCCTTATCTTTTCCTAGACATAAGAAAGAAGTTCAGTCTTTTTTGGGGAAAATAATTTTTCTAAGAAGGTTCATCTCTAAATTTTCTGAATTAGTAAAGTACATTACAACCATGCTTAGAAAAGGGAATGAGGTGAAATGGATTACTGAGGCTCGAGAATATTTTGATCAAATAAAAAGGGCCTTTACTGAAGCACTTGTGTTCATGATCCTTGACTGCTCCAAGGAGTTTCTGATATTTTCCTTTACCTCATTTGACACATTGGCTGTTGTTTTGCTGCAAAAAAATACAAAGGGGTTAGAGAAGCCTATTTCCTTTTTTAGCAGAGCATTGAGGGATGAAGAAATGAGATATGATATCATGGAAAATAAGGCTTATTCTTTGTACAAATCCCTCAAGGCTTTCAGAGTATATGTTTTTCATTCAAATATTGCTGCATATGTCCCTTCAGCCTCAATGAAAGATATAATTATCCAGCTTGACATAGATGGGAAGAGGAGCAAATGGATTGCTTAGATTATGGAATTCGACCTTGAAATGAAGCCCACTAAACTAGTGAAAAGCCAAGGTTTAGCCAAGTTTCTGAATGAATCAAATTGAAAATATTTAGGTGTTAATTTCATGAACATAAACTCAGAAAATCCGCGAGTTTGTTGATAAAATATCTCATGCCAGCCCAAGTTTGGTAGAATGCACTTGGTATAAAGACATCATATATTTTCTACAGAAGTTGCAGCCTCCTGATGGTTTGGAAAAGAACAAGGTGAGAGATTTGAAGCTTAAAGAAATTAGATATTGTCTCATCAATCATATCTTGTATTGGAAAGATACTCGAGGAGTTCTTTTGAGACGTTTAGATCCACAGGAAGCTCAAAGGGCCACGACTGACTTTCATGACAACTTATGTGGGGGCCATCATTTTTAGAGAACCATATCTTATAATATCCTCAAAGATGGGTATTTCTTGCCTATCCTTTTTATTGCTATTTGTGAAAAGATTAGAGCTAGTATCAAATGAAAAAAAAAATTGGAAAGGAGAAGCTCAAATATTTTCCTTTGAATCATGTGGAAGTTTCTATACCTTTTTGACAGTGGGGCTTGGACTTCATTAGGGAAATACATCCAGCTTCAAGTGGTCAACATAGGTGGACTTTGGCTACCATTGATTACTTTACCAAGTGGATAGAAGCCATTCCTACAAGGAATGCCTCCCACAAGGTAGTCATTAGTTTTCTTAAGGATATCATGTCAAGATTTGGTTGTCCAAGTAGGATTGTTACTGACAATGTCGCCTCCTTCAAAGTTGAACCATTGATCAAATTCTATGAAAAATATTGGATTACATTAGTCCATTCTAGTCCTAATGAAATGGTTTGGCAGAGTCCTATAACAAGAGCCTCATAAAGATCATTAAGAAATTGTTGGAAGAAAATAAGAAAGCATGGGACTCAAAGAAATTTTTTCCTTATGGGCTAATAGAGTTACAGCAAAAAGGTCACTTGGTGTTTCCCCTTTTCAGATTTTATATGGGTTTGAGGCTATATTTCCTACTCAACTTGCCTTTCCTCTGGAAAAATTACTCCAGTATTACCAAGGAGAACCTGATATGGTCAGGAGGATACAACAACTGATAGAAGTACAACAAAATAGGGAGCAACTATTTGGAAAAGAACATGACCATCAACAAAAGATCAAGAAATATTTTGAAAAGAAGGTAACCAAAGAGTATTTCCAGCTGGGAGATATGGTGCTCAATTGGGATGCACCCAAGAAAGTCAAAGGAAAACATGGTAAATTTGAAGCCTTGTGGATTGGTCCATTCAATATTTCTAAGGTATTTTCAAATAACACCTATAAATTGCAGATCTTGGAGGATTCCAAATTTTTTGGTGGCCCTGTCAATGGGCACTTTCTAAAAAAATATTTTGTGTAAGACATGATTGGATTTCCATTCATTGTAAATATCATTTTATTTTTATTTTTGTTTCAATAAGTGACCCCGTAGCCCTAGGATAAGACACTGGAGCTTCTTGTTCTTGGAAGATCATAGGGAGCATGCCATCCCTTGTGGATCCAATGTTATCACATGAAGTTTTCATGGGTCATATGTAGTTTTTGTAGGCCGACCAAGTCCTTTGTTTGCATAGGGAAAAGCCATGAGTGAAATACATCTTTCAGAGTAGTCTGTTTCAAGCTTGAAATAGAAGCAATAAGACGTGCTCAATTTTTAACGACGTATATCCTGTGTAAAGTTAGGATCAACAAATCTTAGGTAGTCGGAGTTTCAAAGTCGCACAATGATTAACGACTAGACAGAAGGCCTAAAGCCCAAACTCCCGAAGTAATTGTGGACTATTGATCTCAAATCAACAAGAATCATTGATCTTTGCAGCAATATCACTGGGAGAAAGTGACTTTGGGAGTTTTCCATCCAAACATCTTGAAGTCCCAAAGAGCCAAAGTCCTGAAGTAATGTCAGGATGACAGGTCACTCGAGACCCGTACCACTCTAGTATTTTTTCATGCTTCACAATCCAAACTCCTGAAGCCCGAAATGTCAAAGTGTCGAAGACACTTGGCACTCATCCATTGGGACTAGTGGCGCTCATCCTTGGAGACAAGTGGCATCTATCTGGCCCTGATATGTGGCACTCATTCTAGGTCATTCAGTTGCGTCATTCGCCCATTTCCACATGACACGTGTCGACCTTATTTCCTTGACACGTCATCATAGTGACATCAGGCCACCACGTCAGATTCAGGAGATTGTCCTCTGAGAGGTATTCCTACTCATCATTCAAATCTCCCAAGTGCCAAAATTGGATCCATCTCTAAACATGGTTAAAATAATTCTAGAGTTGGTGGACGGATAAATTTTAGTGGTGGTGCTAAATTTAGTAGGTGCGCCGAGATCATAGATCGAGACCAGATTAACTGTCACACTTCATTTCAAGGACGCAACATGCTCGAATGATAAAATTATTGAGCGGTCCCGAAATCAAAACCATGGTATGGCGAAAGGGCTATGTGGTAGAAGGTGGTGAATTACAAGATCAAAAGCGGTGTGGATCCAAAACACCTTTGACAACCCCACAATCATGTGCTTATTCAACATCCAATCTGAGAGAAACACATAGCATCCCTCTAGGCATTGAGCCTCATCTCGATCCTAAGGTAAAATCATTTAATGAAAGAAATAATTGGTAGTTGAAACCTCAACTCACTCCATAAATAGAAAGCATGAAGGTTTTTGCTGTGGATACAGAAGACTGTCAGCTCGAGGTACCACAAGGGGTAGTTTTCCTGCAGGCCCATGATGATCTAGGTTTTCTTCTGATAGAATGAAAAATATAGCTGAAGGAACTCCTAGGAAGGGAGAAAAGACATGAAAATTGGATACATGCAAGCATAGAAAGTGGTGAGACATAGATGGAAAATCCTTAGACATGTTGGCCAGCTCTTGCTCCTAGTGGTTGTCCACTGTTTTGAGTATAAATACATCAGTTGAAGAATATGTTATGGTCTATGGTTGAGTAGAGATCCCTATTTTGTAATATTTTGATAGTAGAGTTGTACTCTGGTTATATATGAGACATGATACTTTCTCATTAATAGAAGTCATTTTATTTCATTATCTTGTTTCCTCTTGTGATGAAATACTCATGCATGGATGATCCCGATGAGATGTTGTGGTTGTATTGTAATGGATGTTTGATTATAATGCTGCTATGATATATTTCGGTATTTTAAGGCTTAAGTTCAAGAGTGTTCTTGTTCCTGAGTTTCTCTTCACCAAGCTACTTGAAGGTTGAATGCTTATGGTAGAATTAACCACTTCCCTCACTAAGTCTTCCTTCTTCTCACCTTTATCCTTAAACCACTGACTCAAGTTAATGAGAACCTAATTTTCTTATGCATTGCTAGCCCAATTTTCTGTGTTAAAACATTCTTATGTAGAGATTTTTCCATTTGACCTCCAATCATAAACCTTCCTCCACAAACCATTTTGATGGGTACTGGGCTTATCCTCCTGCAATCTGAGGGTGACTCTTAGTGCTAACGAAACTAAAAAAAAATCAACATATTCAATTCAAAATATCATATATTACCTTCCAGGGATAGGTGGTGTCTTCCCTTCGCTTCTCAATCTGCTCTCCTTTGCGTCCCCCTATATTTTCTTCCATTCCCTCTTGGGAATGGCCAAAGGATGATCATACCTAGGGTTATTTTTCAATTGAACCCTATATTTATCTTTCACATATTTCAAATATGTATCAGCCCTCAAGGTGGTTTCAAAATTGTTTAATATATCACAAAACAGGGAAACCATATGGTCTATAAGATTATTTTTCAAATATTTATTCTAGGCATTCTATTGTGTGGGAATGGTGGGGGGGCCTAATATCTCTAGAGATTTATCATGCAAGGTCCTGAAAAAAATATTGTTTCCTGAAAAATGATATGATAATTAGATTAAAATAAGATGAAAAATGTTGGTTTCAATAAAATGGTAGGAAATATTTAACATATTCAAACATACCTAGGATTTGTTGTATCTTCAAGGGAACCAAGTTTTTCTTCCACCAACAAGTTGATGGAGAGTGTTCTCTAGCTTCCAACACATGTTTCACTAGGATAAAAAAATGCACCTGATCTGCCTGCGTGGAACCAATATCCTTATGAGATTCCCCCTGTAGACCCTCATGAACACGGTCTAGCATGTGTGGTGGGGGTGTCTCATGGGCCCTAGGAGTTTCAATCCTCTAATCCACAAACAAAAAAGAAAATATCCTCACATATATGTGGCTCATGCTAGGATGTTGTGGGGTTTGTGCATCACTACCATGAGAAACATCTCCATGACCAGGTTGTCCCGTCAGATGCAAAATTACCTATAAAAAGAAAATTTTAGAGTATTGCTCATATAAAAGTATCAGATAAAAATTTCATAAATGATTATATGTATGAAATAGTCTTTTTTTTTTTTTTAATTTCACTTACCCCATATTGTTCTATATCCCACCTTAAAATTTACATCATTTTTTTCCCTCCTCTGTAAGTGGCCTAGACCTATCCAATTCAATGCGTTCATTATTTTCCTTTCTTAAGGCCTTTCGAATTGTTTCCATCGGTTTGATGGAATCGTGTAGTTCATTCCACATAGCATCCTGCTCCAATGATTTTCTCGTCTACATCAATAATTAAACATGTTAATTCAATTATCGTAAGAAATAATTGATATGAAAATCAATTTTATTCTTACCCTGAGATAGTTGATGCCTTCCCATGATCACCCTGCCACATTATAAGATGCATGACAATTTATAATGCTAGAAAATAATATAACTGAGAAGCATGTGATATTAAAATGTGTGTTAAGGATATAAAAAGGAAAACATTAATTAAAGGTTTGGTATAGTGGTAGAACATGATTACCCCCATAATAACAGTGCCTCCATCGTTTCGATTCAAATTGTAATCGATCAACAACTCTTCCCCTGCAACTACTTTTCTCACTACACATACAAATATTTGATTTCCTTCATGCCCATCAAATATACAATTGGGTTTCTTTCTTGTTGTCCTGGGTCTTGTATTGTTAATAATCCCTGCAATATTGCTCGATTCCTTTGGCCTTCCATCAATATACATCGTCACTCCTTTATTGTGATCATTGTCCTTTAGCTGTATGTAATTTGCAGTGACTACATATCTCCGCATACTTGGAATATATCGGACTAGAATCAACCAATCTCCATAGTTGTAGCATTGTATGACATACTCCATCAACTCAACAAGTCCTCCATCTTTCACCTTTATGCCATCCATGGAGAATAGACCCAGACCATGTATGGAAGATGGAGAAATACGATAAATCCTCTCACTGATAGATATGTCAGTGTCCAACTCATAAATTTTATTGGGTACCCATGGTCTCAGTAGATGTTTGTACCTCAAAGGATCCTTGACGTCACCTATGCTCTCATTTTCATATGAACATGACCTCCTTCAACAAGAAATAATTTCATGCGCCTACAAAATTTTCTTATAACCTTTTCACCTATAGTTGATCTCTCCATGTTAGATGTGTTGGATGTCGTAACACTTTCCCCCCTCCCTCCATAAATTCCCTTTCTCAAGGATGATAGCTCTAATAGGTACGTGTTCGGTTGTACCTACACTCCATCGAATGAAAAAACATAATTAGCGATGATATGATTGAATTTATCCACATCCATCACCTGAATAGACATAATCAAAATTCATGTACCAAGCATGATCATAATAATCAAAGAAGCAACAATAGACCTTTGAGGATATTTGTCTAGACTTCTCAATAATAACATGTAGGGTATATAATTCAAAGGGTATATCCCCAAGTCTCTGTGTTTAGCATTTACCTCCAGCCATGATCATACAAATGATTGATTATATATTTATTGAATCTCCCATGGTTTTAGTGATGGAAATGGTAAGAAAAAAGCACCAACCATCTTGTTTATTTCTTTGACTAAATGTAATGAATGGGAAAATGGGTGATTATCAATTTTGGGGTTTGAACATTTGATGTAGAATATATTTTTCATACAATTTTGTTGGGCATTGACCTTGGAACCACAACCAAGTAAACCGAGCAGTGAAATTGGATTTGTACAAAGCCATTTCTTCATGGTAATTAATTCACATTGCAGAAGCTCGATCTTGGATCGAGAGTAATTTCAGAGACTTTCACATTTCTTATTTTGCAATGAATATTTTTCTTGGTAAGAAATATGAGTTTCCATAGTCCTACCATTTGGTAATAAGCTTACCAGGTATTTTCTTTCCTTTTCCCTGCATAGGTAGGACATGAATGTTTTCGATCCCAATTTTGGTTATCATCTTCGCATTCATTGTTTATCTGAATTTGTTTTTCATTTATTTTTTTGTAGATGTTTTTTATATTAGATGTTGATTATTTGGGTTGGTTTTCATTGATTTCAACCCTTGAAGAAAGTCTGGTAGTGAATTTTGGTATCACAAAGGTTTGGGTAATGGAACCAAATTTGTTTGGTGTATACTAGTATGACTTTTAATATATTTGAAGGTAAGAATATTATAGATTGATAGTACATTTCATTCCATTTCCGGTGGTATGTGGAACGTCACATGACTCTTCACTGTTAGAGATTTATGTCCATGTGAAGTTGGAGAACCCTCATGAGTCATCTAGAAGCCCCAAAAGGTCAAAGTAGTCAAAGCAGTTGCAAAGAATAAATGATTTAAATAATAAATTGAAGTGATGAGTGTACTATATGTCAAACTGGATAAAAAATAAATTAATTAAATAATAAATTTAATGGATAAATTACTAAGTGGAAAAGTGGTTAGAAGTGGGTTATCCCTAAAATAAGGAAAGTGGTTTAAGATGGTTAGAAGGTAACCCCTCGAGGAAGCTAAATAAAAGTATAAATAAGAGGCAAGGGTATCTCATTTTAATTATACTTGAGAATGTTGAATATATATAAGTGACTGAGGTAACCAAAGGATATCTAAGGTCAGAGGGAAGGTGAAGTAAAGAAGGCCAAAATTCAAGGGAGGAAAAATTCTTTTGATGATACTTTCTAAGGTATGTTATTTACAGGTCATCTCACCATTTTCGAAATAATGTTTTTACTAGAATGATTCAGAATGAGAAATATGGAGGCCGTTGAGGAAACATATTCAAGTAGTCATGACACAAATTTCATCTTGTGGGTTATTGTATTTTTTGAGTTACACTCCGTGGAAAATAGGGTTTGCGACTAGTCCTAAAACTAGTCTAAAACAAGTGTTTTGGGTAAAAATGTCATAACTTCTTCATAACATATCCAAATTCAGTAATACCAAATGTATTGGTTAGAGTACAGTCTGTAGTATGTGTTTTACCATTTTCCTATCCATAAAACAAATATTCCATGCAGGGCACTCTCTACAAGTTCGCTCTCTAGAATAAGCCATAATTCAACAAGGTATGTCATTTTTGCTATAACTGTTAAGAACCAAACATCAATATAGCATAGAAAAACCTCAGGAAAAGTACTCAACGCCTTGAAAAAGAGATAATTTCAGATAATAAGCCTCTTCGAGGGGGCAACCTCCTTTTACCCCACTTAAATGTTCAAGTACA
>ML799055.1:126640-151672 GCA_009831015.1 Picea engelmannii | reverse complement strand
GGCCTAAAGCCGACATAAATAAAATAACATTACTAATCTAAATTACAACTAATGGCCTAAAGCCAACATAAATAAAATAACATTACTAATCTAATATGCCCCAATTAAGTGGTAATGAGCCAATATTAGGGCTTAACAATAACTCCTTTTCTGAGAGGTTCCAAGTAGTGAAACCTAGAGGAATTGCATAAAAGACACTGAAGAAAATTGTGTATATTTTTAGATCTTTATTCATTACAGGTACATATTTATGATTATTTCAAGTTAGGGTTGTTGATTAAAAAAAAATTAGTCATGTGAGACTAAAGTAAAGTTTGATAAAAATGCTAGTTTCTTGTTGTTAAAGTTAATGAAGGTTTGAAGGTATGTGATCATATACACAAGGTATATTACAGAGTTACAAATCAGATTTGGATGATAAAATTGACAAGGGCTTTTGGTTGAGGTACATGTTGGGTACATGGTTGAGACAAGTAGTTGATGAGTTGGGACATACATGAGGTGTATAGTTGATGATGTTGGTACACCTTGATGAGTAATAGTTTATGTTTATTTGATGCATTATTGGTACATTTTGGTGCATGGTTGATGCACTCGTTGATGGTACAGGTTGAGGTACATATTGGTGCATGGTTGATGCACTTGTTTATGGTACAAGTTGATTACAGGTTGTTTGGTACATGTTGTTTGGTGCAGGTTGTTTGGTACATGTTGTTTGGTGTAGGTTGATTGGTACATGTTTACAACAGTATATATCACAGTGATAGTGTAACAGTGGTTCCATCATTCTACTTATATTTCAGGGAGGTTGGATGGGGCAAGGACATGTGGTTGTAACCACCTTCCGGTTGTAGCCAGAGAACATAGGGGGTTGTATCCTCCTTCTAGCTGTAGCCAGAGAAATGGGGAGTTGGAGATTCCCTCAAGTTGTATCCCAAGAAACTAGGGTGTTGGAGCCTCCTTCCAGTTGCAGCTGGAAAAAAAGGATGTTGGTGCTTCCAATGAATGTAATTCTTAAATACATATAAGAAAAATCATTATGTGATTTTCTCTCACTTTGGGTTTCCACGTAAAAACACTGGTGTACTATGTATGTGTATGATTTCTCATTTGTTCATTGTTTATTTACTCTGCAACTATTGGATGAAAATGCTACATTGATATAACACTTGCATTTTATGGTTAAAAATGATTAAATTGCTCTATTATTGATTCACCCCCCTTCTTAGTAATCCAACATTAACAAATTCAATAGAGAAGTACTTTGGAAAAAATTCCAACTTTGATATGAGCCCATTACTTGGTGGGACATATGTGGTATTTTCATCTCTTATACATTCTTTTAGTTGGTATGCCATTCTCAACTTTATAAAAATGGATTTAAGATTTTTCTTTTAAACATCCTGATTGTGGATGGATCAAGGAATTTTTTGAATTATCCATTTAAAAGAGTCCCCTGCACATCCCATGTTCAATAACATTCTTGAATTAAATCCATTGTTCCCCTATCCTTACAATATATCTTCAATATATGGTAGCAATATTTCCATATATGGTCTTAATGCATATAAAATTATATTATTTTAACCATATATTTTAGATTCATAATAAATTATATTAGGCTATTCTTGTCCTTTGAGTATCCTTAACTCCCATTTTAGGGTTTGATGTAACATATTGTATTAATATACAACATAAACCATCATGAAATATGATTAATCCTCATACCCTTATAAAATATAGTGGGATGTTCCTTATATTGAAAGTTCCTTAGGGCCCCTCATTAAGGGTGTTTTGATTTATCCCTTGTATTGACTATGGGTATTGTTAGCCTCATAATCCTAAATTTCTATAGTCTAAGTATTTTATACATTAAATATTTTTAAGAAATTAGTTATTCTAGTTTGTTAGGATAAGGACACCTAGATTCTATGTAAATGATACCTATCATACTCATGTGTGTTACACGGAAAATCTCTCTATGGTTAGGGGCAAACCACAACAGACATAAATGATTGGAGAAATAAAATCTATTCTCAAGTATGCTATATAAACAAATATGCTAGCAAGACAATATAAAAGGCATACCTCATCTAGACGTTAGATGAAGTCCACCATTGAGCACTTGACCCAAAGAAATATACCTGCAACTAGTCCTCAACAACCAAGAAGAGAAAGCATATGGTGATAATATATGATGTTAGCACATTCAATAGAATAATCGATTAAAATACATAGAAAATATTCCCATGGAATAATAATTCAAATATTTGCAAGATATCAATTGGACGAAAAAAGAGTATATCTATTAAGATATGATCAACATAAGTGAGAAAGTTACAAACTTCCATGTCGACACAGTTCGGAAATGAGAAACTAAGTTTCTTCCAGTTAGGCATCCACCACTTCAATCCTCCACCAAAGGCAAGCTCATGTAAGAGAGACAATGGATTTATCACTTAATAAGGAAAGATCTTGGGGGATAAATACTATGTTCAGACTTAAAGGATAAAGGGATACAGACTCAATGTGAAGTGAATAATTACTCCAAAGTAACTTTTCTCTCAAAGTTGAATTCTTTCTCCTCTTTTCCATAGCTCGGAATTGGCTCATTTATAGCCTTCAAGTGGAACTGAAGGGCTGAGTCATATGTTTCCAGTATATGGAAGGCCAAGGATCATTGATATCCTGTCGTGACATGGAAACCCGACACCATTTTTCATTTTTGTGAACATTTCCTGATGTACGTGGGTTGTAGTGGTGCAACGTGCATATAAACATGTTGTATAGTAGGCAAGGTGTGTATATGTGGAAAACATGTGTTTTTAGCTCTGGGATTTGCAAAAAGGGATGAAAAGTTTGCATAGGGAAATGGAAAGAGGCCCTCTATGCAATATTGCATGGGGTGAGTGATCCAAAAACATATTTTAAACAACAATGGTTGAGTTGTTTTGCATGAGTTATTTTACCATTTAGGAAATTAATGAAAGAGGAAGAATGAAAGAGGAAACATAGAATCCATAAGATAATATACAGATATGAACATAAGCATGAAGAACAAAAAACCATAAAACACCAAACTAATAATAGAGTTCGACAATCTTGCCTATGTCTCCGGGCCTTTGTCTCAGTGGGTGAGGATTTATTATTTTTGTTCGAAGTTTTAAATGTACATAAAAATAGTGCCAAAAAGGTTACAAAATGGTCTAGTCTCGTTCTACCAGATTTCAAGAACCCAACAAAATTGACGGCACTGAAAATAGATGAACAAAGCTCCCAGAAATGGCCTGCAAAGGTGCGCTCCTCAATAGCTTCCCTGCATAAAAATGCCTTTGCCTTAACAATTAAACAACATTTTCCTATTATGAATCCCCCTCTATGGATTCTGGAGCATCTGGTTTATATAGGCCTGAAGTGGGAAACAACTTCCCAACTTCTCCCCAAGATCTGGGCTCAAATAGGGCCCAAGATCCCCAAAAGATGGATTAAATCTCCAAAAATTGTTGAAGAATCCATAAAAAATATTAATATAAAGTATAAAACTCATAATTTTCACATATTAAGGGTGCAACCCCCCTTCCTCCATGCTCTTGGTCACTTGGGAGCCTCCATGTGGCCCTGGGCTAGCATCGGTTAGCTAGCCCACTCTGATTCTGGGTGTCGGTCCTATGGCATGGCCATATGGCCCAACGCTCAATGCTCCATGTGCCAAACAATTTATCCCCTTGGTCAATAGGCCATTGGTTACGCCCTTGGTTAGCAGGCTATCCCAAGGACCGAGGCTAACCCCTTATTCACTCCAACAATGATATAGATTCGGGTCCTATGGAGTGGTTATGTGACCGGGATCTAGGGCTAGAGAATATAACAAATCCCACGCCATATGTTAAGGCATGGGCCTAGGTAACCTGTGATTGGTCATATGGTAAACACTAGGGTCTGGGGCTAGGCCCTAGCCCTTTATCTGCCCAAAATTTCAACGGTTCAACCTTAAATAATACTTGTATCCCATAGTAATAAAGGACCACCACGGGTGGGCTAGCTAGCCTAGCCCTGCCAAGTCGCTCCGACCTGGACCATAGGTCATGGGTTCGAATCTCGCTGAACCATATACTTTTTCCAGACACTGCGACCAATGGAGGGGTGCCACATGGAATCCCAAGACTGGGTGACATGGCACCATGCTATTCACCAAGTACATTCCACATGTCAATCGCCTATTCAACCACCTGTCTACCCAAGTGCTACCCAGTCACCTGCCATTGTACCTGCCACATCAGCATATAGTCCAGCTATCTTCCACATTTTGTATGGTTGTACGAAACTTCCACCTCAGTTGTACGGACGTGCCATGTGTCACCCTTGGAGTGGTGACACGTGTCACAATATAATTGGTCCACCTGTCACCATCGACTGCCTAGTCTGTGCCAATGCATAACTGCCACATCACTATATGGTCGTAAGGCCCTGTACAGTCAGCTAACACATCAACACTATATGGACTGTATGGACTATACAGTCATCAATTTTTTCCTGTTTGGCTAAATGAATAGATTGTGATATATTGGTCATACAAAATCCATTTGAGCCCTTTGAAGTTGCATTGGGTTCGTAATGTCGAGGCCTACACACATGTACATTTTGAAGATATTCTGAGCACTTTTATTTTTAGGCCTTGCTAGACCCCATCTTGTCTCCTGGATCCATTATGGATCAGTGAGACAAATCTTCCGATAACAATGTGATTATTTTATTGGTTTTTCTCCTAGTTTTTAGTTTAGAGTTGAGCTATATAAACTAGCTCCTTCTTCAAGTGAGGTTAAGGAGTAGATTATGAGTTCTCACTTCATATTATAATCACTTTTTCCTTATCAATAAAATTACGTGTCTGAGGACACTTTTTCAACATGGTATCAAAACCATGGTGAAAATTGTGATGGAAGAGAATTGGTTATGGATTGAGGAAGCAAGGAAGTCTCCACAACATCAACCCAGATCTCTTCAAACTCAAGGGCAATGATACCGAGGTAATCTTTTGTTGTTTAAAGTAAGGAAAATTTATTTTTTTAATTGCAGATTTTTTCTAAATCAATTTGTTGATTTTATTTTAGATCTAATCCTCATTTTATTGTTGATTACATTTCTATAGATATTTCTATTGTTTATAGTTCTAAATATGCAAATTTATTAGCAGTTAGGCTTGTAAATCTCAATATCATAGCCGATCTATTATAAATCTACATTGTTTTATGATCTTAAGATGCAATGTTGTTTTTCCAATTAATTAAGAGGGATCCCTTTTTGTAAAAAATGCTTCAGATCTTTTCATAAATATGGAAATTTAAATTCAGAGCTGTAGATTCTATTTTTTTGAGTTTTCATATCTGGTTTGTATTGAGGTCTATATCAAGGTCTGTATCAAGGATTGTATTGTGGATCACATCTAAATTTAGCATAAGGTCATAAGATTGAATCTCTGGTATGATATCGGTGAAGAGGAAGATTCAAATTTGTGTGGATCGGATCTGGTACCTCTGGAGAAGAAATTCCTCTGGAAATATCGAGATACATCCCAAGTATGAAAGACAATGGACTAAACTTGGCCTTCAAGAAGCAGAAGAAACCATTGTGATTCAGTGGCTGGAGGAGTTGAAGAGAGGGAGAGTGAGTCTTCAAGGTCAACATCAACTCAACTCTAGCATTGAAACCTTCATGGAGGAATTTGTTTCTAGAATCGTTGTTTCCCATGGGAGTATCTACATAAATGGATTGCAAATGCGTTGGAAAATAATAACAGAAATTATAGTGACCTCTGAATCTAAGATTTGTATCTAAGATCTAAAAATACATTGGGATCGAGTGCACCTCCATCCAATCACGGATATACTGGTTTGATTTCATGAACTCATACCTCTTCTACGTGAATCTACTGGTGCGATTTCACCCACTCATATCTCTTCTGCATGTAAAAATATTACTGTGTGTCCTCCTCTTTGAAGCCCCTTTTGCGTGATTTTGGTGGACATTTTTTTTAACTGATATTAAATTATCAAAATCGTTGCAAAATATTTGATCATATCAAGGTATGTATCGCGGAACAGATTGAGGATCATATTGAGGACCATATTGAGGGTCGTATGAAGGACCGAATGAAGAACCAAAAATTGTTTTAACATAAAGATGTGGAGTTATAAGAATTTTGAACTTTGATCTTCAGATTAAAGAGTTTTATTTTTTATTTTTAGACATTTTAGTTGTAATCTTTTAAGTTGTTGATGACTTTAGTTCAAGGGGGGAACATTTAATTACTTGTAAAAGGCTATCTATCTTGTAAAAAGGGTCAAACTTTGAAATATTTGATTGTAGTCTTGAACACTCAGAAGTTGAGAAGAGTCCAGTAAAATACTCTCTCAAACTTCATTTCCAACGAGAATTTTAAAGGGTCAAGGCCAAGCCCTTAAAAGTACTATTTTTGTGTGGAATGTGTACTCTTTCTTCATCACACCTTGAGTCTTTCTTTTGGATTTTTGTGGATTATTCACTTACAAATATTGTAGCAAACATCATGTATAAATTAATCAATCTATTCACAGAATCAAATAAGATAGATGTACCCAAGAATTACAAATCTTGGAGTCGACACATGGAGAACAATCTGATCTATAATGAATTGTGGCGTGATATTTGTGATGGTGATACTATAATACCCCTAGGATGAACCCAATTGTAAATGTAAATGCAAATGTACTTAAGCTGGTGAGATGTTTCATATCATTTTTGTATGCACCTTCCATGGTATAGTGCGCACATGTATTGATTACTAAATGATGAAGTGTGCACATTCCGGGATACCGCGCACAACAAACTTAAGTTGGCATGATTTTGAGGCTAGAGAGAGAGCCTTTTTGTATATGTTGGGTTTTATAGGATGGTGAGCCAATTATTATACGCTAGGATGCTTATGCTTTGAATTAGGCTAGAGATCCTAGATGTTAAAGGCTAATGAGCTTATTTTTGTATGTGTCTCATCATTAAGATAATACATCATTGCATGTATATCGATCACGATAAAAGAGTATGGGGGACTAAACTCCACTAGTTAGGGAAAGGGGGGGCTAAAATTTAAGGAAAAGGGATAAGATAGAGAGCTTAAGCCAAAAAAGAATATTATATTAATATTCCTTAAAGTATAAAGTATGGATAGTTATTTTATCCTAAGTTCTAAGGATGGGGACAAGTGGACCAAAGTAGCTCTCAACATGACAAGCGTCAAGTTGAGAACTTGCATACACATAGTTTTGAATTAGTGCATTTTGCCACCCATTCATCCATTCATTCATTCCATGATCATTCACTCACTCATTCAATTGTCCTTCATACCTTTCTATTACCATCATTGTACTTGTATTTGTACCTAAATAAATACCATACATGTACCTGTATCTGTACCTGTACTTGGTTATCTCAGGAGTTGGACTGAAGAAGCGGGTTATCATGCCCGTGGGATATTGAAGAGGCGGGTTGTTTGGCCTGTGAACAATCTCTCTAGGTGAGAGAATTGTTGGGAGTTGATTCCAAAAGGTCCTAAACTATAGCTATAGGGATCTAATACTTCCTGTATGGCCTGTTGCTGAAGCCCGAAAAGGAAGTGGGGCAACATAGGGACTATTGATTAGAGAAGGGGAAAACTTCTTGGGGTGGACAAGAATGTCAGGAATGAGGGACTGTAGGCTATTAGTTTGAGTTGGCACTTGCGACAAATTATTTCTTGTTGTATGAGATACATCGACCTAGTTAGGAATCCCTTTTACCCAGGTGGAGTTTAGTCCCAACTCGTGGCTGACCCACTGTTGAGAGTGATGAGCAGTGTGGTCTAAGGCTGAGAGGTTCGTGGAAGGTCTGCATGCAGTTGATGACATTTTTACAAGATAAGTGTCTATTTTGTGTTAAATTACATGCTACATTATTATGTATGCATTTATTTTTATGAGTTATTCCCATGTGTGTTGCATGTATACTTTTATTATCATTTTGTATGAATCTGTGCATTTACAGAATGCATTTTGATGTTTTAAGTTTTATATATGAAGTTCCGCAAGATTTTATGTGTGCATATGTTTTTATTTGTATACAGTTATAAAATTTTATGTGGCATAGCCCAATTGGATGATGGGGATGTTACATATACTGCTCCAACTAATCCCACCGACGCTACTTCTTTATCAAAATGGAATTTTAAAGATGAAAAAGAACTTGCTTTGATATGTTCTTCTATAACTAAACACATGTTTGTTCATATTGAGAATTCCAAATATTCTTGGTCTGCTTGGAATCTATTAAAGAATATTTTTTATACTCCTACTACATCTCATAGAGTTGACCTACAAATGAAGTTGCTTAAAAAATATTAGCATACAATGGTGATGTATTAGAATACATTTCAAGGATTAAGAACATTCATTGGGAAATCATCAAAGGTGGTTTTCCTAAACTTGAAGATAGTTTTCTAGTCTCCATTGTAATAAATGGCTTGCCTCCATCTTATAAGATTTTTCTTGAGACTTTCCAAATAACTGATAAGTTATCAACTATGACTTTTGATTAACTTAGTGAATTATTGCCTCAACATAGTAAATCTTTTGGAAAACAAAAAAAATCAGGAGAAGATCTTCTTTTTACTAAAGATGGAAGTTCTAAAGGAAGAGGAAAACCAAATTTTGGAAATTTTCAAAATCAGTCTTCTACTCGAGGCCATGGTAGAGGTCATGGTCAAGGTAGAGGTCGTAGCTATTTTAATAAACAAAATTTTCAAAGTAATCCTCCCAATAATAATGCATAGTCAGGAGGAGGCATACATTTTATTCACGTAAGATGTAAAAGATGTTTAAAAATGGGTCATTATGCATCAAATTGTCTTACAAGCAATGATCAATTGCCAAATTTTATAAAGACATCAAATTCGAATTATCAACAATCAACTCAATATGCAGAAGATCAAGATTACCAGGATGATCAATATGAATATGTTTTTTTAGCAGTTCATCATGTAGATTCCTTTGAAAATGATTGAATTTTGGACATAGGGTCTACTCAACATATGACTTATTGCAGATACTATTTTTGGAATTATAAATATGTTCAAATAAATATGATTTATTTAGCTAATGATAGAAGTTATATACCTCAAGGAAAAGATTCAGTGAAAATTTTTCTCCCTAGAATTGGTGAAAAATGGATTTCAAATGTTTGGTATGTACCAACTTTTAAGAAAAAAATCTTATCCTTAGTCACAATAAGACAAGATGGACATCAAATCGTCATGAAAGATGGTTTGGTGAAGGTTAAGTCAAATAAGGATAAATTGAAAACAATAATGATTCAATATGAATATGGGAAGTTACTAAGAATGAATGGGAAAATCATCCAAAGAAAGGAAGAGATTGAAACAATAGTGAATTCTGAAATGTCTTCATTCAGATTATGGCATTTTCGATTTGGTCAATTAAAATTTGATAGTCTCTTGAAACTTAAGTCCCAAGGTTTGTTAAAAGGTTTGTCAACTTTCAAGAAATAAAATTCCAAGTGTGAAGCTTGTATTTTTGGCAAGCAAAAGAGAGAAGCTTTTCCAACCAGGTCATGGCGAGCAAAAAAGTATTTAGAGTTGATTCACAGTGACATATGTGGTCTAATGGAATATTATTTCGGTGGATTTCGATACTTTATATTGTTCATTAATGACCACACTAGAATGACATGGGTGTACTTTTTAAAGGAAAATTATAAAGCTTTTGAAAAGTTTGTAAATTTTCAACACATGGTTGAAAATGAAACTAGAGAAAAGGTTTCTTCTTTGAGAACTGATAATGGAGGTGAATTCACTTCAACTAAATTCAATGATTATTGTCGAAACAATGGAATTAAGAGAAAACTGACAAATTCCTATACTCCACAATAGAATGGAGTTATTGAAAGGATGAACATAACTATCTTGGTCATGGCAAGATCTATGATGCAGTTTAAAGGGTTGAGCACAAAATATTGGGCTGAAGCAGTCCATACTACACTTTATCTCAGAAATTGATCACCTACATCAACTTTAGATGGAAAAACTCCTTATGAATCTTGGTACGGTTTTAAACCCAAGATAAATCATCTTAGGGTTTTTGGCTCAACACGTTATGCTTTAGTTCCTAATGAAAAGGGGACTAAATTAGAAAACCGAAGAATGAAGTGTACCTTCATTGGATACTCTGATGAAAATAAAGGGTATAGATTGTTTTCAAATGGAAAATTCATTGTTAGTAGAGATGTAATTTTTTATGAAACTGAAAGTAACAATTTAGATGAGATTAATCATTTCCTTAATCATTTAGAGAAGAAAAACACTAAGGGTAAAAATAAGTTGAACAAGTCAAAGAAAACATTTTGGTTTGAAAAATAATTTGTTTCTCCAGAATACATCTCTTTATCAAATAGTTCTTTTGATTCATTTGATAATGAAATGACAAAAGACTCTTCTGATACTGAATAATCAAAAGAATATTCTCCAACCTCAGATATTTCAGATGAAAGAAGAGCCTCATTTTTTGAAAATCCTCTTTTCAATAAAAAATGTGATTTAAATCCTCAATCCCCTCAACATAAGAATCCAAAGTGGGACGAACAACTTCTCAAAGATTTTCATTCATATGAAATGAACAAAATAGGAACTAGGGGATATTCAAGAGAAGAAGCTAATTTTTCTCATGCTTCCACTGAACCTACTTCTTTTGCTGAAGCAGCTAGACAGAAAGAATGGAAGGAAGCAATAATTAATGAATATGATTCAGTACTTGCAAATGGGACTTGGAACTTAGTTGATTTTCCATATGATGTTAAGCCCATCGATCATAAATGGGTTTGTCGAGTAAAGTACAAGACCAATGGTAAAATTGACAAGTACAAATCAAGACTTGTTGCAAAAGGTTTTGCTCAAGAGGAAGGAATTGATTATGAAGAAAATTTTGCACCCACAACTAAATGGAATATTATCATAATGGTTATCAATTTGGTTGCACATAATGGTTGGAAATTACATCAAATGGATGTCAAAAATGCCTTCCTGAATGGAGATCTAAAGGAAGATATTTTCATGACTCAACCATAAGGTTTTGAAGCTAAAGGACAAGAACATAATGTTTTAAAACTTGTGAAGTCTTCATATGGTTTGAAATAGCCTCCTTGAGCTTGGTATGCAAAAATGGATGAGTACCTACGAAAGGTGGATTTTCAGCAAAGTGAATTAGACGATACATTGTATTTTTGAATGCAATATACACACGTAGTGATACTTTTTTTTTTGTTTTGTAATTTAGAGTATGTATTGATTCCTAGTCAAAAAATAAAGATGTCTAAAAGTCAGCTAACTACCTGGCAGTGGTTCCCTATTGGGAAACCACCTATGCCAGGTGTCCAAGTTCAAAAGAGGTAACGGTGCCCATTCGGGAAACCACCATTGTCCGATGTCCAGTACATAAAATCAACTATGCTACGAGGCCACGCAAGGCCAGATTTATAAAAGGGCCAGATGTCATGCGTATGAGGGAAACAATTCTACTATTCCATGCAGGGCCAAAATAATGACAGCAAGAGAAAAAGAGCATTAGTAACCTGGACCTAGACGTGGCCTGGCGTAGACCTGCGATGCCTATGATTTTCCTTTCTCTTGGTCAACCATGGATCTTTGAAGGTCTTGAAGGAACACCATCATTGTATCCACTCAGTGCCACCAGTCATATTCCTTGGTTTGAACTTCGTACATCACCGTTTTGATGTCCTCCAGATATTTTTTAATGATGCTCAGAGTGGTCATGAACTCAGCTCACTCGTTGTCCCTGCTAACAAAATGAGAGGTGTGGTGGGAGAGAGGAGAGGAGGAAGAGGAGCTCAGAAGAGGGGAAGAATGNGGGGGGGGGGTGGTGGAAAGGAGGGACTTCATGGGGGAGAGGGGGGAGGTGGTGCATAACTGAGCAAATTTTCCAAGAGATCAAACCACTAAACCCTACAGCCATAGGGGTTCAAGAGGGGGGAGAGTCTAGTGACTGGATCAATGGGTGGTTTAGAAGGAGAGGGGATGACTAAATGGGCGAGAGGAGGGGGAAAACCTTCTTTAGGTGGGTGAATTCCATAGGGACCAACAGAGCTGGAGAAGCCAAATTACAGTGGGGGGAAACAGCTTGAGGAGGGCTCGAGGCTTCACATGACTGATCAGAGGGGGGTGGTTTCCTTCCCCGAGCTTGGTACCAGGCTGCTCCACACCTTGGTCTTCCCCTAGGTCGTGGCATGAAAGAAAGAGGTGGTTTTGGAGGGGAACAAAGGGTTCACACCATAAATCTCCAGAATGGAGGGTTCACACCAGAAATCTCCAAAACACGAATGGAGGAATCGCACCAGAGTGGGAGAGTAGAGAAGAGAACAAAATGAACTCAGGGGGGGTCACTTTGAGAGAAATGAATGAACGAATGAGACAAGGGGGCCAATAACATGGCCGACTGGAGTTGAGGTGATCGGGAGGTATCATTGCGCTGCGCCATGAAGATGCGTAGGTCCTTGTTTGTGTGATATGCATGTTTCGAGTGAGGGAGGAAAGGTGATGATAGATATTTTGAATGTCAGTGAGGATTTGAGGGAGGAAGTGACATTGGACTGCCACTTGGAGTCGTGTGGCCTGGCCATGTGGCCTTATATGGAGCTGCATCCATCATATCATGGTGGCACCCCATCCAGGGGTCGGTCTTTGGTGTGAGCCAGGTTCTTTCATGCGATGACTGTAGGGTGAGTGGGATTGGCATCAAGGGAGTAGGAGAATATCCCTTCCTCCAACGCGACACCCATATTGTCTAACCAGCCAACCACTTGATTGGTCGTTCTTCTAACATGTGACAGGAGGATTACCCATCGATGCTGAAGAGTTGATTTTATTCTGCAAAGTTCATTCATTAGTCTCCAGCTTGGGGATATTTTCTTTGGGTATTCCCCATTGATCAAATGCATAAGGATATTTATCACTATTTGCGAGTCTCCTTCCACAATGAGAGGAAAAATCTCTTTCTTTGAAGCCGCTTGAAGACCGCAGAGGAGACTCCAGATTTCTGCAGCAGTGTTGGTATTGTGTCCCATATTACCTTCCAGGATATGGAGTATTTATCCTTTTCCATTCTAGATAATCGCCCCATAGTTTGCTGCACCCGGGTTCCCTTTGGAGGATCCATCAAAGTTGAGTTTAAACCAGTCTTTGGGCAGAGCGTCCCAGTGGGTGTGGCTTTTATTTCATCTTGCAACTGGTATTGATCTTTTAGGGGTGGGAGTGAGATTGATTTTCCATGCCTTGAGAATGTGAAATTCATTCGGAGGGGGTGTGAGGTCCTGGTCTATCCATGGTTGCAGCGATATGGTTTCATTGATATTGGTTTGGATTGTGTTCCATACCTCCTGTCAGCTCTTGGTGATCGATTTGAATATTCTTCCATTCCTCTCTTTCCAAATGTTCCTGAGTATGAAACCTAGAAGCATCTACCAAATTCTGTTGAGGATGGGTGACTAAAAGGTCAAACTTATCTAGCCCTCAATGGTTTCCTTTAAGCCTATGTGGTTTCTATCCGACGTTCTCATGATACTAGTGTTGTGATACCAGATGCATGAACTATAAGGACAAATATTTAGATCGTGATTTTGTGTTTCTTCCTTCTGGCCACATAGATGACACTAATAAGGGCCAATAAAGCCTCTTTTCTGAATATTATCCCAGGTGAGGATGTTGTTGTGTGCCACTAAGCAAAGAAAGGTGTTGATTTTTGGCCAGGTTTTCATATCTCAAAATTTCCCCCAAACTTCCTCTCGAGGTAAGGTTTTATGGCCCACTTTTATGTAGTAGGATTCTAAAATGTTGAAGGCTCTTGTGGTGGAGTGGTGATGTAGACCTGCCCGACCCTTAGGCCGAGATCCACTCATAGGATCGTTTCAAATCTTTCATGAGTCGAAGAAATTATTTCGGATCCCTATCAGAACCTCAATATTCTATCCACAGGTCATTCCCCGAAAACCCCACTTGCTGAATATGCACAAGGTGAAAGTTTTCACCTGTACACGACCTCCAACATGACCGTGACCTTTTCCCAAAAAATGGATTTCATATTTTGGGGCTCTACGAGTCCTACTGTCGAGAGTCTCTGCCACCTCGTTCCTCCGAAACCCAAAAGATGAAATGCTGAAATAGGCTCAATGATGGTTAGCCCTAGCTCACATCTCATCCATGTGACCGCTTCCTTCGTGATCGTAGCCTAACTCCAAAGGTGTGTCACGTTTCATGACTTCGGGAATTTTGATGTCAAGTGCCCGGCTCCTGCTCCTCAGAACAACCAAAAAGATGAATCTCGAAATGTTGAAAGATATGGCTGCCTCTTCCATGACCATTCGTTACTTTCAGACTTTCACATTTTGGGCCTTTGTGATGAAAGGCTACCACATTCCTTGGCCTTTCGTACTCCCGGTATCCGAAATACCGAAGTATCGAACCCCAAAACGTCAGTCTTCCACTCCAAAATGGGATCAACAGCTATGAGACTCCCTTGATCTGACGGCTCAGATATTTTTGGGATTTCACGGGTCAAGAGTCCTAAACTCTTACCCTTTGCATCCCTGATAGCCAAAATTCAAAATTGGTCCTTTCGGGAATCTCCCTTGAAACCTCGACTGCTCCTTTGACTTCCCAGTTCCTGAAATACCGATGGCTCCTGATGTCTGCCACACGTCCTCTACAAACATACGGTCTCGATGCTTTTGTTGTTTCAGAATTTCATGAGTCAGAACCTCTCATCTCCCGACTCTTCCTCTCCATCTCTTTTTATATCCAAAACCCCGATGGGTCCTCGGATTACTGCCACGCATCCTCTGAGTGATGGATGGTCTCGATTCCTTCGGGACTTTGTGGATCGGGAGATCGCGATGTAGCGATTCTATGACCCCTTGATGCTCTGATCCCTGAACTCTGAAATCCTGATGTGTTCATTGTCTCGGGACTTTGCAGGTTATCTCCTCTACATATGAGGGTTAAACCTCATTCTCCTTTCAATAGATCCAAGGGATATTAACTGTCTGAGCTAGATCTGAAGGTCTAGATCTACTCTCTTCCACTGCGCTCTCCTGCGCTGCCTAGATGTGAAACTTCAATGGTCCAGATCTTTTCCTCTACTCAATCCGATGGAAGCTGTGCTCTCCCTCGAGCCTGCACTTCTGCTTCCCTCTCCTTGGGAGATTTTTGAAGTATCAAAGGTCTCAGCCTTTGCTTCCTCTTGTGAGCCTACAATCTTGGTCTCATCTGCATTCTTGGGATGCTCCTCCCCCTGAGCTTTGGGACTGTGAAACCTCAAAGGGATTCCCCGACTTCTATATCTCTTGCAGCTATTGCTCTGTGAACAAGGCACTTTTCCTCCTGAGCTTGGTCTACGCTAAAAATCAAAAGGTTTCTCTAGACTTTTGCACTCCTTGCAGGGTATCTGCATACAAAGGTGTTATCTCTTCTAAGCTTATACTTGAAACAAAGTCTTCCCATGCTCACTCCTTGAGCTTCAACTGCTCATACCTCCAAGGTCTCTGCCCCTTTCTCTCCTTGAAAGGATGGAAATTCCCTTTGGAAACTTCTTTCTCAAGCACTCATTGCTGAGCCTACAGGGTGTTCAGTAACCATGAGAAGGTCTCCCTGACACTTCTTCTTCTTCCTCAGAACTCTAAGAGTTATTCCTATGCACTATCTGCACACCAACTCAATGCCCTCCTGACAGATATCTCACAGAATCCCACAGTGATTCTATCCTCTTTTCTGAACTCGAACAGAGTTCTCCTATGCCCTATATACACCTGCTCAATGCCTTCTTGGAAGATCTCTCACAGAATCTGGCAGTGATTCTGTCTCCTGCTGTGTCCTCTTCTACACAGCCTCACCTCCAAGGTATTCAACAACCTTGAGGTTTATCCTTGAGCCAATGACTTTAGCTGGTGAGCCCTCCTGGCACGTCCTTTCCAAAACTCCGTAGAATTCAAGAGTGCCTCTATGCACTGACTTTCAGAACCCACAACGTTCTGTCACACCTTCTTGGCATGAAGCCTCAAGAACCCCAAACCTGAAATCAAAGAACCCACAGATAACAGAACCTATCTAGCCTTGAAAATGCCTACTAACACACATTCATAGCATATAATGAACACACAAATACAATCATGCAACCACATAATAACATGCAGGAAATCTGCTATTTATATTAATATGAAATGCCTCCTTTACAAGGTGTTCTTGAGCTTAGACTTTGACAGGGTCTTGGCTCCTTCTCTTCTCTTCTCTACTCAAATTATCCCACTACTTCTCACTCATCCTACATAAAAAGGATCTTTTACATGAGAGGTCTCTTCGAGCTCTTCCCTCCATCTCACCAACTCTATTCAATTACATTGAATTACATTGAATGGGCTATCTAGTCCGAATCAGATCTAGATCCAGCCTTACAACCATTAAGGATTTCTTTAACTACAACCTGCTCAAAGGCACAGATTTGGCTCTACTAGCCTTACAAACATTTAATACAAATTCCAAATTCAAAATTTGAAATGAGAGGGATGCGCCTCTCTTCATCCCATTAAATGTGTGTGTTGTTGAGTTGGTTGGCTAGCGCATGGCTGGCTTGGGAGTGATGCTCCTGCATCAAGTGGCCTCATCTGATTATGTTCTTTCCTTGTTGACTGGAAATTTTCCTTGCAGCTATATGTTCCTACAAGGGACGTAGGTTGAGCTATGGAGGAATTTGAAGGTTCTCATGTGAAGTTTTCTAGGTGCGCTAGATTTTCCCTGGGTCAAAAGTATTCCAGTAGTCGATCACTTTGTGAAGTCCAACAATTGTTGTAAGGGGGATGAGGTTGTTGAGGGTCAAATATGTGTTCACAGGTGGGATTTGTTTCCATGAATCGCTCCAAAAGTGAGCTAAGGAGCCACTTTAAAGTTCCCAGAAGGAGTGATCAATGATGAGTCAGTGGTTGTTCCTGGCTGCATTCCAGATTAGCGACTCAGGGCTTTGACCAGTCCACCTAATGAGCTCTGATTCAAACCAAGTGGGGGTATATTTCTTCCTCCATATTTGGGCCCACAAATCTTGTGGTCACTTTAACAATATCTACCAGATTTTAACACTCAGGACCTTGTTGAGAATAGATGGGTCTCAAAGGCTGAGTCCTCCATTCATTTTCAGAGTGCATACTTTTTTCCAACTTACCAAGGACATTTTATGCCCCTCTTTGTTACCCTGCCAGAGGAAGATTCTTTGAAGTGTTCTCAAAGTGTTAAGAATGAAATTTGGGGTTTCCAAGGCTGAGAAGATGTAAACTGGGAGAGCTTGCAAGATGAATTTAAGTAGGATGAGGCTACCAGGCAAATTGAGGGAATGAAAGTTCCACAGAGAGAGTCTCTTTTTGAAGCTGGAAAATAAGGATTCCTATGAAGAATTTATGAGTGGGTTGTCGATGAGGGGGATTACTAGGTAAATAGAGGGAAGGATGTTGCAGGTAAAGACTAATAGGTGTGTGATGTGAACTTGGATTTCCACAAGAGTGTTAAAGAAGAACACTTGGGATTTGCATAGATTCACCTCCATTCCCGAAGCCTCGCAAAAGAGGTCATTGATGGCTCTGAAGCGTAGGTATTCTTTGGCTATGGAAAAACCCATAAGAAGTATGTCATCTATGAATTGACTGTGCAAGATGGGGGGAGAAATTTCATGGGGTGTGAGGCCAGAGAGAGAGTGGTCCCTGATGGCTACTTTAAGGGTGCTAGTCCTTCTACCAATAGGATAAAGAGAAAAGGCAAGAGTGGGTCCCCTTGTCTTATGCCTCATGAAGGAGAGAGGGGTTTGGAGGGGATGTTATTAATGAGAATGGAGAAAAGTGCTAAGAAGGTGAGATTGACTATCTAGGAGACCCAAGATGGGTCAAAGCCAAAGGCTAGGAGGGAAGATCTTAAGTAGTTCCAACTCAATTTGTCAAAATATTTAGAGAGGTCTAGTTTTAGGATCATACCTAGAGTTTTGGTAGAGTGAAGTGAACGGATAACTTCATGAGCCAGGATCACGTTGTCCATAATTTTTCTGCCCTCGACATAGCCTGATTTTTATGGAGAGATCAGGAATGGAAGAATGGGTTTAAGTCAGGTAACAATAATCTTAGTGAGGAGTTTGTAAATGGCATTGCAGAAGTTTATAAGCATGAATTGCGATGGGCATGTAGAGTTGTTTTCCTTAGGTATGAGGGTGAGGAAAGTTGCATTGAGGGCTTGGAGGAATTTTCCAGATTTTATAGAGTCCTCAATGATTTCCCAAACTTCTTCACAGATGATGCTCCAATAGTAATGAAAGAAGTCTGAGGTGAAGTCATCTGGTCCGGGAGCTTTGCCTAGCTGGGTAGCCTTGAGTGATTGATTGACCTCCTCCTGAGTTATTAGTCTCATGAGGGATTCATTTTTCTCTTTAGTGGCCTCCTTGGGAATGTTCATGAGGATGGAATCTATGGTCTGCGAGTGATCTATTGGGGGTTCCGTGAGAAGAGTTTGATAGTAAGAAAGAAATTCCTTTTCCATATATTTATGTTGTTGAATTTATATACCTTTGTCTGAGACTAGGTGGGTGATGCGATTGGTTTGGCGCCACTGGATCCTAGATCTGTGGAAGAATTTTGTGTTTTTTCCCCCTCTTTCAGCCATTGGATGCAAGATTTTTGTTTCCAGAGTACTTCTTCCTGCTCTCTTCTTTCTGCAATCTGGTTGTTTAAAAGTGTTTCCTGCATTTTAAGGTCTTCTGTCAAACCTTGTGATCGGATCTGTTGTTGTAGTGTCTGTATTTGTTGTTTAATATTTTCCCGTGCTTTGAATATGTCGACAAAGGTAGACTTATTCCAGAATTTTAGGTGTTTCTTGAGGTTTTTTAGCCTTTGTTGGAACCGACACATTGGGGTCCCTATTTGAATAACTGCCTCTTCCTACCATGTCTTTATGTTTTTTTAGAAATCCGAGTGTTTCAACCAGAATTTTTCAAAGTGGAACGGTTTCCTGCCTGGGGTACCAGTGATGTCAAGGGTTACTAAAATTGGCTAGTGATCTGATCCCGGGGTGTCTATGGCTGTGGCGTTCCAATATAAGTCATCCATCATAATAGCTTTGGATATTAGGAAGCGATCAAGTCTTCTAGAGACGTGTTGTGCCCCCGAATGCCTATTTGACCACGTGAACATCCCATTGTCTGTTCCAAAATCAATGATATTTAAGAGATCGATGGTGTCATTAAAACTTATGTTGTCCTTTCCCAAAGAGTGGTGGCCTCCCTTCTTCTCCTCCAACCCTATGATCATGTTGAAATATCCCCCAAGAATCCAACGCTGGGGGCTTATATACTTTGCGATCCATTTGAAGTGTTGAAGAAAGGCTCCCTTGTACCCTAGTCTAGTGGGGCCATAAAAAATTGTGATGTAGCCTTGTTTGTTCGAGTCAATGAGGTGAAAGAACGCAGTGATGGTCCATTTGGAGGTAAAAAAAAATTCAAGTAGGATTGTGGTGGGGTTCCAGAGCATTGAAAAACCTCCAGCTACCGCTCTGACATCCACTTTCACATACTTAGCTTGATTCCAACATCTTTGTAGAGTGATATTTGCCTCTATCCTTGTGCATTTCATTTCCTATAGGAGGAGTATGTCTGGTTGATCCTTCTTGATTATGTCTTTGAGAAAATCTTGTTTTCTCCTTGCGTTAAGGGCCCTTATGCTCCAGGATAGTATCTTCACAATGATGATGGGTGTTGGAGGGGAGGGAATCTTTCCGACATCAAATGTGTTTGGCCTGAGTTGACCAGAAAGTTGCCTACGTCTTGAATGAGTTGGTTTTGTGGTTTTCTACCTCTCTTCTTCTCTTCTTTTGCAGGCTTGCATTTTTCCTTTGAGGTATCTTTTTGTATTCCCAGATTTGTGTTGGCTCTGGCTGAACCTCCTGTCGAAGAATAGAGAAAGACCTTGTGCACCTTGCTAGTCTGGAAAAATGGTGTATAGTTGTTGCTTGCGATATTCTTTCTCCATATGGGCCATGTTAATGCCTGCCAGTTCCTGATCCTCTAGGTCTGTATCTGGATCCCCTATTTCTAGGCCAAGAGTATTTGGAAGAATGGGTGTCGAGATTGGAGGCTAAGAGGAGGGAGGGGCTAGGGGATCAAGAAGAGTAGAGGTTTGACCGGTTGCATGTGTTATCAAAGGGTTGGTGGATGGGAAGGGGGTATCTGAGGGGGTTTGTAGGGCATCAAAGGATTTCTTGGTGAGGGGTCTAGGGGGGTCCTAGGGGGGGTGTCCTCTTGGCTTGATGCTTTCTGTGGCCCATGACCTGGGTGAAGCCCTCCTTGGTCTTATTAGAGTCTTCCTGAGCTAGATTAGGTGGGTTATTTATAGGGAATTCATGGAAAAAATGTCCATGCTCATGACATTTGCGATAGCAAAAAGAGATGTTCTAGTAATCTAGGGTTTGGGACCATTCATCATCTTGATAATATAGGATCATGGATCCATGAAGGGGTTTTGAGATGTTTAACTAGACACATATGTGGGCATAAGTAGTGTACCTTCGTTGCTTGGTTGCCTCTGAGGCTTTGATGTAGCTGTCGATGGTGTTCCCTATTCCTGCGAGAATCTCCTCCAACCAGAATTCCTATGGGAGAGAGTACAACCACAACCAGACTAGGGCATGGGTGAAGTCTTCCTTTTCTAGGATGAATCTTTCCATCTAGAATCTGAGGAAGAGGCCTGTTGAGTTGTAGAAGTATGACCCCCCCTCGAAGATTCGGTTTTTGTCCTCCAGGTTATGCAGAATGATTGTGAAGAATCCTTTTTATCCTAGTTGGAGATCGTAATTTCCCTTGGGTTTCCACCAATGTTGAATCCATTTGACCAGGTCTTTTTCAGAAGGCCATAGCCCCAAGAATTTTCCTATTAGGGAAAAATATCTCATGTATTGTCTCTAATATTCGATTCTTGGAGAGATGTTGGTGTATTTTGGAGTTGTCGTAGCTTATGGGTGTTGGACACACCTACCACACTTAGAGGGTGGGGGGGTGAATGAGTGTGGGGATCTTTTCTCAAAACTTCTCTCTTGCACAAAAACTGATCAATTAGCATTCAACATTTATTCATTACACATTACTGTCATTTATAACCAGTTATATGTGAGCACATATCAAAAACATATATCAACAATATATCATTAACAGGTCATCACCACAATGAACACAAAAAACACAAGATGTATGTACAATTTTATTTTTATTACGGACTACAATCCTTGGGGTTTATCAGCAACAACTTAATAGAGTACAACTATGTAAGAGCACCTTCTCTATAATGCAAGACTTAGCTTACACCCTCAACACCAACTGAGATGAGGCAACAATCCTCAATAGATATCAATCTATCAATAGGTACACAATCTGTTAGTAGTGCAACTCGTGTGTGCATGCGCCCTAGCTCACTGCAACCCGTGTGTGAATGCAGCCAGTGTATAATGCAACAAGCATATGCTTCTAAGCAACTAGGGTTTTTATTTTCTTCACATGCTTAGATCCTCTACAACCTACAATCAGTTTCTCTTCTATCTTCCACTGTCCAAACTGACCCATAGCTAGTGACAACACATCCAAGCTCTCCAATAGCTTGCTTAGGCTCATCAATGAATCAATATGAATGCTATCTCAATCATATATAAACAACTAGCATACCATAGAAATCATGTCACTATTGAATCACAAGAGTGTTTCTCACTCCATCAACCAAATAAACCAAACTGAACCACATCATAGAATCCATACCAAGAATTCCCTAAGCATTCACAACACATCAAACAATAGTATCCATCAAGACAATAATGTAACCATACCAGTGTCTCAATAATATATCTGAGGCCATAGAATGCAGATCTGGAGCCTGCCTCATCATCCAAGAGCTTCGCACCAACTCAAACAAAAATCTCTATGATTTTATCCTCTCCACGCTCCCTGTACACAACCAGCCTGCGTGTACAATCACCCTATACACATCCATCCTGCGTGTACACACACCCTATACATAGACAGCCCACGTGGACATCAAAAAATAGGGTTTTCTGTGAATCTGATACTTTTACCGTCAAGATCTCCGACATTGCCAAAACTTCGATGCATCCATGAGATCCTCCTCTCGCTCTCTTCCTCAAAATATATCTTCAATCATGCTCAAGAGATCCACACCAATAGAATTCTCTCACAAGAATCTCTCCATCAATACTCCACAAGATATTCACAAGAAGCTCTCCATTGATCCACAAAAAGGATTCTTACTAAATGTGCATGTTACAAGAGATCCTAGATTCTTATTTATACTTTCATATTCTAGGTCACTTAACCCATTTTTAGGTTACTTAACCCATTTCTAGGTCACTTAACCTATTTTCCTTATTTTAGGCTTAACCACTTTCCATGATTAGAAAGTTCTCCAATACTTTAACATTTAAATATTCCTTCTTGATTTTGTCACTTCATTTTATCATGTAAATAATCTGTCTTGATTTTGTCACTTTACTTTATCATTTAAATAATGATTTCTTCTTTTCAAGCACTTTGACTTCTTTGAGCTTTTGGGGCTTCAAGCCATCATATGGGGGTCCTTCAACTTCGTAGAGCCATAAATCTCAAACCGTGAGGAGTTATGTGACATTGAAATGACATGTCAAGCACTATCCATATAGGATAGTTTCACCAAAAACTTCATTGATCTTCATCTCATTAATCCACATGCAAGCATGGGTCCTCCAACCGTTCTTCTAGGATAACTCAATCCGTAAAGCATCTTCCCCTGAGGGATTTCACCATAAGGGGACCACTTTGGAGTTCATCCATTTGTGCACCTTATCAACCATGATAAAAAAATAATGATTCATCTTTGCATAAATTCACCACTACATCATATATATCAACTATGCATCATGTATCAATGACAACTCATTGATCCATATTCATCAATGCATCATATCAATGATCCATATTTATCAATTGGTTTCCACTTGGACATCTATCATTCTCATCAAGGGCATCCTATCAATGATCCATCTTTATCAATTGGTTTCCAGTTGGACATCTATCATTCTCATCATATCAATGATCCATCTTTATCAATTGGTTTCGACTTGGACATCTATCATTCTCATCAATGCATATACAATGTTCATCAATGATAAATCAATCAATTACTTGACATCAATCAATGACATCAATCAATCAAACCATTTGCATCAATGACATATGATCCAACAATCTCCTAAATAATCAAACCATTGGCATCAATGACAACATGATCCAACAATGGGATGCATTTGTCAGGTTCCCAGGTGCATTTATCTTTTAGCTGATTGGTTTTAGGATCAATGTCCATCATTTTTTCCTTCCGCATTTTGTCCTCCCAGATTAGTTGTTTCATGCCCTCCGAGATTTCAAAGGTTGGGAGATTGAAGTGAGGGGAGACATGCTCCTTTCCTATGACATAGTTGTAGGAGGGAACATGGGGCATCCCTCCCTCAGCCTCCATGGCTGCAGCATGGAATATAAGGTGGTGGATTCAGGTTTAGGTTGCAACAGAGAACCCTAGCATGCGTGAAAACCCCACATGTGAACTTTTAATATGCACTATTAAAGGAAACTCCACATGTTCTTACACATGGTGATACTTGTACTCTATGTTTATGACTTAATCATAACAAGAAACAATGAAGCTCATATCAAACATGTTAAGTAAGAACTTAAAGAAGGGTTAAAAATGAATGATTTAGGGACACTTCATTATTATCTTGGAGTTGAAGTATCTCAACATCCTAACCAAATATTCCTTAGTCAATATAAGTATGTGTAATGATCCCAAGCCAAATTATTTCTTGGAATCACTAACTACTACTAATTTATTGAGTTATTAAGTGCATACAAGATTCATCAACACATGGAGATCACAATATATTCAAGATGTAGAAACACAAGCAAAGATTTGACCTTTTTATTATGAGAAATGTAAGATCAATACAATAGATGGCCGATCTAGCATAAACCTCATATGGTCGTACAAGCAATAGATATGAGCTGCTACAAAATGCTCCCGACAATACAAAATAAGCCTCCAAAGGATGGATATACAATGAAGACTGAATCAAGCAGATCTAAGCTATACTAATGCTCAACCTCCAAGATGGAAAGTGCCACGTCCTGCTAGAATGTTGAAGCCCTCAATAATTCTGCCCTGCTACCAAAAGTGTCCAATCATCCCAAGAAATATGCCAAATGATAGATCGGGCAACTGTAAGGACAACCCATATGTCCAAATTCCCAAATCCACTCTCAAACCCCGTAGATCTGAATTCTCCATTGAATGGTGCACCCCACTGGATGACTGAAACCCTAGCTAGTTTGGCCCTGATGAAGGAGGCCTCCAAATTCTCTACAACTCTCCAAGAATATAGATCGGGCTATGAGAATCCCGTGGGAGAAGTTTCGGACTCAGAACTCAATCAGATCTCCCTAGATCTTAGTTTTACTGAATCATAGGACGTCCCCTATGGCTTCAAGATGTCCCAATCTGCAAACAAATGTAGAATGATGATAACCCTCCAGAATAGCCCTCAAATTGATGGTCCTGCCCTTGCAAACAAAACCCAACTGTCGGAATGGCCCCAGGCCCTAAGGATAAGTTGGATCGAATCTCCCTTTAGATGATGTTGCACCCTTGCTGGAAACACAAGAACAGTATGGCCTACTAGCTTCTGAAGTGATAGATGGAGATGGGTTGAGACTAGAATGGTGTGGAGGAGTCTTTCATCCCCGAGACCAAGCTGTGGAACAAGGTGAGTGGATATTTCACCACTGAGTTGCTCACAAGGGTTTGTACAGCAAAACCCCCAAACTGAATTCTCAAGAG
>ML799055.1:86235-103319 GCA_009831015.1 Picea engelmannii | reverse complement strand
GGAAGACTTAGTAAGAAAGGTGAACAAACAACTTTGGGCAACAGGATTTCGGCAGTTTGCAGAAGAAAGACTCTGAATGCAAGATCCGCTTGGTTCAGGGTCTCAAGAAACTGAAAGGGGACTTGACTGGATCCTCCAATTCCAAGTCACTCAACGCTGAGAAAATAACAAGAACTAATTAGAGACAGCACAACTATTACAGTGATCCATTACAACATCATCCTATAATAGTTACAGCTCGACTGGATGCTCCAATTCCGAGTTGTTCTAACACAGTGTAAACAAAGACATGAAAGAAACTAGCATCCATAAGGCGAGAAGTCTCAAAAGTCCATACATAACCAGGTTATCAGTGCTTCGTTAAAACTTTACAACCGGGAGCTCTGCTCAACCATTGATACCTTACAAATTAAAAAGACTGAGTTTATATACTCAGAGAAAATTGCCTCACAGAGGCACATGCGATCATCTGAAGCTTGGTGTCCCTTTAGCCAAAATCGAACGAAATTTCTCTGTCAGACGCCTCCTTAACTGTGCATGGCTCCTGCAGAGGGAGTAGCTGAGCCAGTAAATGTTGATTTAACGTGTGCAGACCTCCTCTGGCTAGTTGAGGACTCGACATGGCTTCTTTGAAGAACTGGGTACACAGGACCCTCTCGAGCAGACCGCTTGCCAGACCTTCCATACCTTACACTTAATGTATGAGGAGAGGTTTCACCTACCCCTTCTCGCCTTTACTTACTCCAAGCGAAGGCCGGGAGCAGGATCATATCGGATGGTATCTGGAGATCGAGACGATCCTTTCGGAGACTGGACTCGATGCCTCTAGACCCTTTTAGCACAGCTCCTTTCTTTCCCAAGTGACTATGGGCTGTGACCCCGTGCTTATTCCCAAAGCGCTTTCGGCATTCGCAAATGGAAAGAGTTAATCCTTGCTTCTTGTAATCGTGATGAGCGAAACGCCGAGAAGGCTTAATCTAGCTCCACGCGCCCCTCTGGATCCAATGACTCTAAATTCTCCCGACAATGTTGTGGGCCCTAGATCCTGGATGCTCTCGTCACTTCGCGCATCGGGGAATGATGGGGTTGTCCCTTGTGTTTCGAAATCGTGATGCGTGAAGGGGCGATAGAACCTAATCTCGCATCACGTATCCTTCTTTTGATCAGATGGCCCAAAACCTTCTTGGTGATACCATGGGCCCATCATTAAAAGCTCTTTTTACTTTGCGATTCGTGAGTTCACGGGTCGAAAACCCTCGGCTCCCCGAGATAGCGATACGAACCGGGCGCCTTCCTGGTCAGCGCTCTTCACATGTAACCGTCGGCTAGGGCCCAAGTACTAACGCCTCTCGCAACTTGCGGCTTCGCGAGTTGGAGTATCGAACTTTGGCATCCTCCCCTCGCGAAGTCCCAAGACACAATGGTCAGTGCAGGTTGACCCCCTCTGGGCACTTTTCGTAACTCGCAATCTCGCGCAACCAAAAGATATGGTCTGTCCTTCAAACTCACGAACCCCAAGTTCGAAAAACACTACTGCGCTTATACTGATTGCGATTGACGCCCCTTGAAAACATTTTTGCGCTATACTTGGTGCGACTCAGTTAATCTGCGATTTCCCATCAACTGTTGTTCTGCTCTGTCGCTGGATCCCTTCCGCTGAAGAATGCAATGCCCGCTCGCTTGATTTTAAGTCCGAAAAGGACTTCTTCTTTGTGCCGCATTTGAGCATTTTTTGTGCCACTTGTAGATCTGAACACTCTTAGGCCCAAGGCAAGAAATGTCGCTAACATTAGGCTCCATGGGGGATAGAGTCATCCCTATGATGCTCTAAGAACTCCTTTTGTAGCTTCAGTGCCTTGCTATTGGGCTATGGAGCCACTTATTAAGCCGAAAACATGCAAAAAGAAAATAAACAAAGAAGTAAAGGACAATATTTACAAACCAAAGGAGTCGTCAAAGGCTCAAAAGAAACATTTCTTCAGAAAATGCCCATTCACTGGGCTGTTGAAAGATTCTTTGCTCTCCAGACCCTACAACCCGTATGTATTGTTTGAGAAAACCTCAGAGATTTTGAAGGGGACGGTCCAGAGGGCGTCAAACTTGCCGTGTTTGCCTTTATCTTGTCTGGGGGAATCCCACTTAAGTACCAAGTCCCCGATCTCAAACTCTTTCTTCCTGACTTTCCTGTCAAAATCCTGCTTGTTATTTTGCTGACGACTATAAGCTGCATCCCTCACTTGTTCCCTGATCTGCTGCACTTCCACTATCTGATGAATTCTTTTGATCATATGATCTGGTTCTCCCTCATATTCTTGAAAGAGCTTCACCACAGGTAAGGTGAGCTGAGTAGGGAAAATGCCTCCGTTCCGTAGACTAGCTAAAATGGCGAAGTGCCCAGAGATTTCTTCGTTGTCACACGATCATCCCACAAAGCAAACTTCAACTTCGAATCCCAGGCCCTTTTGTTGTCTTCCAACAGTTTCTTGATGATCCTTATTAGGCTTTTGTTGGAGGACTCTGCTAAACCATTTCTCTGGGGATAGTAGGGAGTGGAGTGAATTAATGAGATCTGGAACTGCTCGCAGAACTTAATTAAAGGCTCAGACTTGAAAGAAGCAGTGTTATCGGTGACGATCCTGCTGGGACAGCCAAATATAGCTATGATATCCTCCAGGAAGCTGATAATTACTTTGTGTGATGCGCTTCTGGTGGGGACATCTTCTATCCACTTGGTGAAATAATCTGTTGCAGTCAGGATCCATCTGTGCTGACCACTTGAGGGAGGATGAATTTCTCTGATGAAGTCCAACCCCCACTGCTGAAAAGGTGCTGAAGCTACTATAGGCTTTAATGGCAGCGATTTGAGCTGCTGTTTTCCTGAGAACTTCTGGAATTTGATGCAAGCTCTGATTTCTCTGCAAACATCAGGGAATAAAGTGGGCCAGTAATACCCATCTCGAAGGATCTTATGGGCTGTGGTCTTCCAGAAATGATGTCCCCCACAAAGGCCACTGTGGAAATCAAATGTAACTTCCTGGGCTTCTTGTGGGTCCAGGCACCTTAAAAGTACCCCTAAAGGGTCTTTCCAGTACAAGGTTTGGTCAATGATGCAATATCTGACTGCCTTGAGCTTTAGAGCTCTTGCCTTGCTTTTTTCCATGCCATTAGGGGGCCTCAATTCTTGCAGAAAGTACAAGATATCCTTGTACCAGGGGCATGCTGCTAGTGATAAAGCACCTTGGGAACTCTTGCTGGATGACTCATCTTTCTCATTGATGAATTTAACCCCCAAGGCCTTGCAATTAGATTCAGCCAGCAACCTAGCCAAACCCTGCCCCTTTATCAACTTGGTGGGCTTAATCTCTAGATCAAACTCTAGGATCTTGGCGATCCATTTACCTCTCCTCCCGTCTATTTCAGGCTGTATAAGAATGTCCTTCACAGAGGCTAAAGGAACGTATGCAGTGACTTTTGAGTGCAAGACATAGACTCTGAAAGCTTTGAGAGCTTTCACTAAGGCATAGGCCTGCTTCTCCATGATCTCGTACCGGAGTTCAGCATCTCTCAATGCCTTGCTGAAGAAGGCAATTGGTTGCTCTTGCCCCTGATCATTTTTTTGCAACAAGACTGTTGCTACTGTATCACAAGAAGCAAAAGAAAAAATCAGGAAATCTTTAGAATAATCAGGACTAACTTAGGCTTCTCCAGTGTTCCAATGTTGCACTCGGCTATGTCAGCATCATCATCTGAAACTCTGCCCTTTACTGCCACATCATTCTCATCGAACAATCTCTCTAATGGGACCAGTCCCCTCGGAATGTGATTGCTAGGCAATTGAATAATGTCATGCTTTGCTATTTTACTCAGCAACTCACCCCCATCAAACCTTTCCTCAGAGACAGAATCTTGGTCGATATGCATCTCTGAAAATTCTTCGATAGTCTCCAAGAACTTCTTGATCTCGAGATCATCCTCAAACACCTTCCAATGTTTGACATTGTCAGGTATGGAGGGCCTGTATTTTACTTCTACATCATACTTAAATTTGGGCGGCAAGGGTACTTTGAAATTACTTGTTGATGTATCCAAGGAATCTGCCATTGTGTTCTCCTCTCTTGGGATGAAAGAAATGTTAAATGCTGAGACGAAACTGTCAATTAGGTCCCATACCTCATTTATGTAACTCCTGAGTCAAGGATGCTTGGCCTGATAAGCACTCTGGATCTGCTGGACTACCAACTCGGCATCTCTGAACACTGCTACCTCCTGAATTCCCATTTCCCTTGCGGCTCTTAATCCTAGGATAAGAGCTTCATACTCTGCCACATTGTTGGTAGCTTCAAATTATAATTTGTATGACAGAGATGTAGTTTCCTGAGCAGGTGACACAAAAACCACCCCAGCTCCAACGCCTTCCCTGGAAGAGTCTCCATCAAAGAACATTTTCCAGATGGGGTTGATGGAGGGAGGAAATTTAGGGGAAATGGTGGGTTGCTTTCTGAGTTTGAGAGGAGGCTCGGGGGCATGGGTGAGCTGTAGTAAACTGGAGCCTAAATCAGTGTCCAAGGCGAAGATGGGATGATTGGTAGGGTTGGCTTCATCGCTGATTATGTAGGCCAGTTGGGCTTCCCTGTATAGTCTTCTATGCTCTCCTCCAAATACTGGGATAGTAGCGTATGTGAGGTCCATTTGAAAAGTTCCCCCTAGTATTTTTATCCAATATCTTGGCAATAGCATACCAAACTTGGTGGGGACATCAACTACTATGATATCCATGACCACACTTTTCATGGGCAGTTGAAACAAGGTCACAACCAGGTCTTTAATAACTCCAAGACACTGAACTCTCCTGGAGTCAAAAGAATAGAGGTCATGATAGGCTTGGGTGACTTCTAGTCCTAACTCTTCCATGACGGTTTTGGGCATGAGGTTGTGAGAAGCCCCTGAATCCATCAAGCAGTTGTGCAACACTTTATCATGTATGTCCAGGGATGTGTAGAAGGGAGGGGATGAATTGTTTCTATCTTCTACCATGGGACCTAGGACAACTGCTGGCCTTTCATATTGGAGGTTTATGGAGTCTGTGGGAGGGCATGAGGCTTCATATTTCAAAAGCTCAAAGAAGTGTTTTTTGAACTCTTCATGTTTGATTAGCTCGGTGAGGGGCACAGGGATCCTGATCTTTTGGATCTCATGTTCGAAATTAAAAGAAGATGTAAGCTTTGGGATTTCTCTTATTTCAGGAACATGAGTGTGGACAATGGGAGAGAGGGGTTGAGCCTTCTTACCTCTGTGACTGTTTGCTACTTCTTTAGCAGGTTTCTCTGTTCTAGTGGACTGCTCAGGAATATCAGGTGCTGCTGTCTTTTTGTCGGACCTCAGGTTGTACCTGCCTCGACCACCGCTAACCTTGTCTCCCTTGCCCAATTCATTTAGCTGACTATTAATGAGAGATTCCTCGTATGCTGATTGAGTCATATGAGGGAAAGGGGGAGTCTCTCTGAAGCAATGGATCTTTGGCTCAAGCTCGTCTGTTTCCCCTTCTTCATCTTCGGCCACAAAATTGTTCTGAAAGGGGGACTGAATTCTTTGGTCTTCTCTGTCTCTTCCCCTTTCTCTGTGCATAGTTGGGGGAGCAATATTGTTTGGCCTCCTGAAACCTCCTTTATTTTCGGCACTCTGAGGGCCCTTGTACACTTGCCTCCTTTCCACCTTCAGTCTCTCCATCTCTTCAGACAAAAAATTCATCATTTTGGTCATTTCATCCACTTGAGGGTGGGGTACCGATGAGCTAGAAGTCGAGGCTTTGGGTTTTTCCTTTCTTCTGTCTGTTTCAACCTTGTTCCTCATTCTGTCAGCTTCTAACACATTGGATTCCACTTCTACGACCACATCTTGCATTTGGGCTAAGGAGGTGGCTCTTCTTTCTCTTAATAGAAGACAGAAATCAAGGTCGAAAGCACCAGCATAGGAAATTTGGGCAGAGGCTTCTGAGGGATTTATCTCTGCAGGAATTTTATTATACATTTTATTGAATATTTTGGAGAAGTCAGAGACAGACTCTCCTTCCATTTTCTTCAGAGACCCAAACTCTATCATGTAATACATGAAATCCTTCCTATCTCCCCACTGCCTCAGGAAAACACTATCCAGGGCTTCAATTCCAGCAATAGATCCGGGGGCCAATCCTCTAAACCATTTCCTCACCTCACCATCAAGGATCTGGACAAAGACTCTCATCCAGACATCTTCATTTTCAATGTTTAGGTTATCTGCATAGCTGTAGAAAGAAGCCAAATGCTCTTCTGTAGTTATGTCCCCTTCTCCAGTGAACTTGGGCATGCACTTCAAATAGTCTCCAGCAGGGAGAGGATTCATAGGATGGGGTAGGATTAAGGGAGCATACCTAGCAGCGACTATGGCATCCATTCTATTCAGAGGGGGATTAACACCAGCCATAGGAAAATTAGGTGGAGGAGAACTAGGAGGAGAAGGAGTTCGTGAAGGGGCTACTGGGAATGAATCTCAAAGTGGAGTGGGAAACAAGAGAGGATTCAAGGAGAAGGATAACGAGCTCAAGTCAGCAGGTGCTCCTCTTTGTGCAGGAGTGGGGAAATCTTCTGTAATCCTGGGTCTACACTAGGGAACATCTTCAGAAGAGAGGGGAGTGACAAGGGTTTCTCCCTCCAATCCCAGGCCAGGAGGGGAAAACTCAGCAGGAACACTCCCAAAATTCAAGAAACAGGAAACCTCTGAAGAAGGTCTATTAAGAAACTGAGGAGGAGAAAAAGGAGTTCTCATAGAAGGAGAGGGCGGGTTACCTGTTTCGACGATGGAAACTTCTTCTGTGAAGCTCTTTCCTCTTCTAAGAACCACCTCTGGGTCAGATTCAGGCGTAGCAAGAGGCAGTTGTGGATGAGACCGCGTGTATCTGCCTCTGAAAGCCACAATTAATAGAGTAGGATCTCCCTAGCGGAGTCATCACAATGGAGTCGCCAGGTGCACAGTAGCAATCTTGATAATTCTGATATCTGATGCACCTTCAGAATCAGTTGATCATTGTCGTTCAATCCCGGGAAAAATATTCAACTTCGTCCCTGGCAATGGTGCCAGAAAAGTTAGCATCAAAAGTCACTCCTGGATTGCTTGCAGGAGCAGAGCCCGACACCCATCAGTTTAATGTCACGATTTGTTTGTAAAGGGGTGATCAAATGAAGATAAAGACTTGAGGATATATTACTCTAACTCAGAGACTAGGTCTGGTACGTAAGTAACAAAGGAGGTCTCGACCTAACTTCATCCAGTGGGTTGATTAAAAGATGAACAGGTGGAAGACTTAGTAAGAAAAGTGAACAAACAACTTTGGGCAACAGGATTTCGGCAGTTTGCAGAAGAAAGACTCTGAATGCAAGATCCGCTTGGTTCAGGGTTTCAAGAAACTGAAAGGGGAATTGACTGGATCCTCCAATTCCAAGTCACTCAGCGCTGGGAAAATCACAAGAACTGATTAGAGATAGCACAACTATTACAGTGATCCATTACAACATCATCCTATAATAGTTACAGCTTGACTGGATCCTCCAATTCCGAGTTGTTCTAACACAGTGTAAACAAAGACATGATAGAAACTAGCATCCATAAGGCGAGAAGTCTCAAAAGTCCATACATAACCAGGTTATCAGTGCTTCGTTAAAACTTTACAACTAGGAGCTCTGCTCAACCATCGATACCTTACAAATTACAAAGACTGAGTTTATATACTCAGAGAAAATTGCCTCATAGAGGCACATGCGATCATCTGAAGCTTGGTGTCCCTTCAGCCAAAATCGGACGGACTTTCTCTATCAGACGCCTCCTTAACTACGCATGGATCCTGCAGGGGGAGTAGCTGAGCCAGTAAATGTTGATTTAGCGTGTGCAGACCTCCTCTGGCTAGTTGAGGACTCGACATGGATTCTTTGAAGAAATGGGTACACAGGACCCTCTCGAGCAGACCGCTTGCTAGACCTTCCATACCTTACACTTAATGTATGAGGAGAGGTTTCACCTACCCCTTCTCGCCTTTATTTACTCCAAGTGAAGGCCGGGAGCGGGATCATATCGGATGGTATCTGGAGATCGAGACGATCCTTTCGGAGACTGGACTCGGTGCCTCTAGACCCTTTTAGCACAACTCCTTTCTTTCCCAAGTGACTATGGGCTGTGACCCCATGCTTATTCCCAAAGCGCTTTCGGCATTCGCGAATGGAAAGAGTTAATCCTTACTTCTTGTAATCGCGATGAGCGAAATGTCGAGAAGGCTTAATCTGGTGTCTCGCGCCCCTCTGTATCCAATGGATCTGAATTCTCCTGACAATGCTGTGGGCCCCAGGTCCTGGACGCTCTCGTCACTTCGTGCATTGGGGAATGATGGGGCTGTCCCTTGCGTTTCAAAATCGCGATGCACGAAGGGGTGATAGAACCTAATCGCGCATCATGTATCCTTCTTTTGATCAGACGGCCCGAAACCTTCTCGGCGATACCGTGGGCCCATCATTAAAAGCTCTTTTTACTTTGCGATTCGCAAGTTCACGGGTCGAAAACCCTCGGCTCCCCGAGATAGCGATACGAACCGGGCGCCTTCCTGGTCAACACTCTTCACATGTAACTGTCGGCTAGGGCCCAAGTAGTAACGCCTCTCACAACTCGCGGCTTCGTGAGTTGGATTATAAAACTTTGGCATCCTCCCCTCGCGAAGTCCCGAGACGCGATGGTCAGTGCAGGTTGACCCCCTCTGGGCACTTTTTGTAAATCGCAATCTCGCGCAACCAAAATATATGGGCCGCCCTTCAAACTCACAAACCCCGAGTTCGAACAACACTGCTGCGCTTATACTGATCGCGATTGACGCCCCTTGAAAAAAAAATTGTGCTATACTTGGCGCGACTTGGTTAATCTGCAATTTCCCATCAACCGTTGTTCTTCTCTGTCACTGGATCCCTTCCGCTGAAGAATGCAATGCCCGCTCGCTTGATTTTAAGTCCGAAAAGGACTTCTTCTATGTGCCGCATTCGAGCATTTTTTGCGCCACTTGTAGATCTGAACACTCTTAGGCCCGAGGCAAGAAATGTCGCTAACACAAGGTATCAAAATTTATTTCTTGGTCATTGTTATACTTGCAAACTTTTTGGACATAAGGCAATTAATTGCAAAATCAATGAAAGGAACACATACGCAAGAAACATGAATGGTGTAAATAGAAGATATGGAAATAATCATGGATTTGTCAATAGAAGTTATAATTCATTTTCCCCATTGATGGACAAAAAAATTGCATGCTAGAAATGTAATTATCTTGGTCACAAAGCATGAGATTGCAGATATATGAATGAAGATGTCCCTATGCCAACCACAGTATGGAGAAGGAAAGAGATTCCAAACAATGAAGATTGTCGAATAACATTGACCACTTAAGAATTTAAAGAATAAGATGAATGGTACATAGACAGTGGATGTTCTTCACACATGACTGAGGATCAAGACAAATTCATCAGTTTGAAGAGAAAGGGTGGCAATGTTGCATTTGGAGATGACTCATCTGCCAAAATACTTGGAGAAGGTGTAGTAGAGCTTGGAAGAAAAAATGAAAAATAAAAGAATGTTCTATTGGTTGAAGACTTGAATCATAATCTACTCAGTGTTAGTAAAATGTGTGATCAAAGATACACTCTTACGTTTGATTCCCGAAAATATAAAATTAGAGAAAATAACTCAGGAAGATTGGTTGCAACTGCAACAAGAAGACTAAACAACATATACATCCTAGACATGAAGAAGAGAGAGAAGACAAAATCCACACAAAAGGATTCTAAGGAAGAAATAGTCCCAAAGACCAAAAATAAGGATGAAGTATTATTGAGTGCCACATGTTTAGGGGGAGCAGCCCCAAAGAAGAGAGTTACATTTTTCCATTAAACTCAGGGGGAACAGCCCTCACCTTTTCTGTTGATGTCAAAGGGGGAGATAAATTGGGATCATGATGATAGGGGGAGCATGAGTGTTTACATCAATGACAAAGGGGGAGATTGTTGGAATATTGGTTGTTGTCATTGATGTCAAACCTAGTCATGGGTTTTGGACTGCAAGATTGATAAAGGTAATTGGACATGAAGGACAATACACATGCATATACAACACCCATGAATGGATAGTATACATCATGTTGTTTCTGGTGGTATGTGGCACGTTATGTGGATTCTCATGGTTGAGGAGAAATAAATTTTTGAAGATGACAAAGTGAATTGAAGAAGGAAGTACATGTAGGCCCTGAAGATAATTAAAGAAAAGAATTACAAAATAAGAAAGTGTCAGGTCGGCCCTAATGTTAAAATGAAGTGACATAAATGGTATAAATAAACATAATTATACATTCATTTTTATACAAGTCAAATTTCATAGGAAATAAGAAATAAAGAAGGCCGGATTTCAAGGGAGGATGAAGCCTTTTGGTGATGTGTTCTAAGGTATGTTATTTTCCGATCATCTTACCATTTTTGCTATAACTTTTTTTTTAGAACGATTCATATGGTGAAATCGCTATGGTATTGAGAAGACATATCAAGGTACCTCTAGTAAAAAGTTTATCTCTTGATTCACTATAATTATGGAGATACAGGCCGTGGAAGATAGAGTTTGTGGCAAGTCCTAAAGCTAGTCAATAAACAGGTGTTCCGGGTAAAATAATCATAACTTCTTCATAGAGAATCCAAATGATGTGGGACAAATTTCATTGGAAAGAGTACAAAATTTAGTTTTGTGTGTGCAAGTTTCATAATCGTATTTTAAATATTGAGTGCGGGGCATTTTGTACAAGTTCAGTCTCCTGAATAGAACAGAATTGAATAAAGTCTACCATTCTTTCTATAAATTCTTTTTGGAGAGGATTCAAGGAGTGGAACTTGGAGGAGTTTCAAAGAATACATTGAGTAATATTATATACAGGATCAAAGTACTCCAAGAATTAAATAATTGCAGAAATTGAAGAAGTCTCAGGAAGCATTATCAGGTTCTATGTGATGATTGGTTGATGGTGATGATTTAATGTAATGTTTTATTATCTCTATTATATTCTTCGGTGGAAGGAAGGGGAAAGGATGATGAGTTCAACTCTCTCTTGATATTGGGGGATTGTATCTTCCTCTTTGAGGTTTATCCCTCCCTTTACATTTGGAAGTTGTAGCTACCTTTGGAAGTCATTATTTCCCTAGACCAATAACTATTGATTATTTCTCATATATTGTGCATGGTGTATTGGTGTAACTCTTATACTATTGTTCATTTCTCATTGAATATAGTTTAATTTTTTAAGTATAAGTTGAAAAAGGTTTTAAATTGTACTTGATACTGATTCACCCCCCTCTTAGTATCAACAATCTACCCATAACTTATCAAACTTGGGTAACTTGCTCCTTGCACACACTCCTTGTACAAAAGGAATCCAAAATGTTGGAAACCCATTTAGGGTTGTGGTTAAAAGTTATTTGTCACTAATGACATCTCCAATAGCTGCAAGTTGATCTCTGATATGAGAAACTCTCATAAGATAGGATGTGACAGATTCTGAGTTGTCCATCTTCATATTACAAAGCTGATTTCTTAAGGTAAGATTCTGACTAATGTCTTTTCTTTCATATAATTTGTTGAGTGCTTCGTACATTTGCCTTTCTATCTGTAGTTCAGATATATGAGGGATCAAGTGATCTTTTATTGAATCTGACATGATTCTCTTTGTTGAAATTACTAAGGCAACTGAGAGGAGAGGGGGGGGGGGTGAATCAGTTGTTACTGTGCTTAAACAATATTAAGTCTATTAAGCCATTTTTAATCGTTCATCAAGTGACCATCAATATTATACATAATATGAAAAACATAAATAATGAGCATCAATCACACATAAGATATACACAAAGACAGATTTTCAGGAGGAACCCCATAAAGGGAGAAAACCTCTTCTTCTTCAAAATGATAGGAAGTCTTTTAAGTTTTGTACATCATCTATGTTTAAGCACCAAATCAAAGTGAGGCTACTACCTCTGTTTTACAAGCTCCAACTTGTTGAGAGAACCAACTCTCTGGTTTCTCTAGCACAGACTAGAAGGAAGCACCAACTCCCTAAGTGTTCCATCACCGACTGGATGGAAGCACCTATTTCCACTTATACAAGAACCAAATTGTTTGAGAGCACCAACTCTCTGGTTTCTCTAGCACCCACTAGAAGGAAGCACCAACTCCCTGAGTGTTCCATCACCGACTAGATGGAAGCACCTACTTCCACTTATATAAGCACCAACTTGCATATAGAAAACTCTGTGTTTTCCCAAGCACCACCCTGCCACCCTGTTTTCTAGCCACAACTAGATGGAAGCTACAACTCCCAATATTCAAGCACCAACTTGAATATCAGAGGACCACAGTCCTCCCTAACACCAGCCTACCTCCCTAATTATAAATAAATGATTGAATAACCAACAACACAGATAAATCGATTCTTACCACTTCTTCTTTGTTCTGTAAATCTGGTCTACTTCTAATTGTTCTGCAATTCTTCTCTTCCTCTGCCTATTCTCCAATTCTGCTCTTCTTCAAGCTGTTCTGCAATTCTTCTCTTGCTTCTGTCTATTCCTCATCTTTTACTCATATCCGAGTTTCATCTCACACTGTGCATACTATCGATCTCACACTAGGCATACTGTAATTTTCCCTTTCTTATAGTTCAACTCATTTTTCATTCAAAACGACCAACCACACATAGTCACTACGTGTTTCTTTTATACACTACCACCCCTTCAGTTACCCCTCAAATCCCTAGAACAATGCTTCAGCAACTGAAATGCCAACCGTACAAGAACCATGATTTGGTTCTGTTAACTGAATCATAACTGAACAATTAATCATGAAGAGCAACAATAGTGCTTCGGTTAGATTTCCAAGTATCCAACACCATTGGATTACAAGCACAGGGTTTTGCATTGATTTCTCCATTTCGCATTTCAGCATTTCGACATTCCTGTGGTGAAGAGTCTCGACTCTTCATGTTACAATCACCAAAAAGGATCTTAGCTTGGTGCTAGCTCCTCCCTCTCACATGACCACCGACAGTGACCACAACCTACACCAAAAGGTGTTTTTCACATTTCGGCATTTCGACATTTCGGCATTCCTGTGAAGAAGTGTCTCGACACTCCAAGTCGCAATCCCCGAAATGGAGCCAGATCAATGGTCCACAAAACTTCATAATATGATCCCTTCTTTTCTTAATCGAATGGCTGATGGGATTTCAACGCTTTTCCCTTCGAGTCATCGTGACTCCAACATTATAAAATTCATGATCACAAAATCTTCGAAGTGATAGGATGATTCACATAACCCACTGAGATGGATGGTTGACGGGATTTCAGAGTTTTGCCTTTAGGGTTTTCGAGACTCACAATAGTCCCTTTCGACATTTCAGAGTTCGAGACTTCGTGATGGTGGAGTTTTTGCTTGCTATGTAAAAACCCCAAAATAGAAAGTTCCAATGAGATTTAAACCTGCTGACGTCACACGTGGATTGAAATGTGCCGAATAGCTGCCACGTGTCACTCTGATTCATGACTTACATGTGCCTAAAATGTTGAATCATCTTGACACTTTTCATTTTTTTATTGTGCCATGTGTCCTTAGCTGACGTGGTTTGCTGATGTGTCTATTTCAGGATTTTGAGGTTCCCTACTTCAAATGTTAAAGTTCCTTTGATCTTTGATTTCCCGGTCTGTGAAACGCCGAAATGGAGTCTCTGACATGCTCTGATATTTCTCATTTCACGATTTCATCATTCTTGTCGTGAGTGTCCTTGACACCTCCAACTCCCAGTATCCGAAACTCTGAAATGGAGAGTAAGTCATGGTTTCGCATTTCGCGATTTTCTATCGTGAGTTGCTTCCTTGACTCCTGGAGTTTATGCTTCTAATCTTGCCATGAGATCATTGTTGCACTGCTGGTCTTACCACTTTCTCTTTTTCGTCATCGTCGGGCTGAGCTTGCCATCAGTGACAAACAAATACTCTGCCTTCTGTCTGCCCGTAATAAATATGCCAACACTCTTTGCTTTCTTTTCATTCTTCTTATGCTTGGTCTTTTTCTCTTCTTCATCTGGTTCTGGTACACCCACTGTAACATGTTCTAGGAGACCATTCTCTTCTAGAATCATCTGAAACCTATGCTTCCAAGATCCGAACTTTCTAGATCCTTCCATCCCATCTTCTACCCTCATGTTGGTAACCATTCTTTCTTGTAGAAGAAATCATATCCCTCTGGGCTATAGAAATAATAAAAAAAATCAAATTTCTTGGATCTGAAAACTGAACTCACCAAAATATGTGTTGGACTGAGGCGAGTATGTTGGTACAGTCAGATTTCTGAAAATCCAAATTTTACCCCTTCAAACTTGATTTGTGGATTTCTGGACTGGTGCTTCTGGTTTTCTGGTACTTTTGGTACTCTGGTACTTCTGGTACTCTAGTTTTCTGGTACTTCTGGTACTTTATGAAAACTAGGGTTTCACTTTCCGAGAGATCTAGCCATTAAAAATGTGTGCTGAATATGCCAAAATGTTCCTTGAGTGTTAAGAACCCAATACTGAATACAAAAGCACCACAACAGATATAGAAGAACAATATAGAAAAACACAATGTTATTATATCAAACCCTTGAGGTAGGGCAACACCGTACAATGGATCCTATTATGGAAGGGATCCTCTCCTGTTCACTTGCCTCTTCGAGGGGGCATCCTCCTAATGAGCTCCAGCTCCAAATACAATACTTCTCTTCATGTCTCATTATATTGCTTGAATCCATTTATATAGTGCTACCATCACCTAAGAACATTCTAGAGGAGGAATCTTTTAGAAGTAGAATCTTCTAAGAAGTCCTCTTACATTTATTATATCTAATTACCCATTTATTATATCTAACTACCATAGTGGGTCTTATTTAATAATATAGTGGACCTAGTCCACCTTACATTGAATGACCTCCACTATTATCACTATGGGCCCTCTGGCCCCCCGCACTACCTCTCTAGCTACCTTACATTTCATCCCTCTTATGAAAGCGTTGTCCTCAACGCTTGATGTACAACCATATACCAGGGTCCCATGGATAATTGTGGACCATAATACTGAAGAAGACTAAAGAACCAAGGTGATGCAGGAGCATCTACGACTTCATCAAGTGAGCCAGCGCGTGGAGTAAAGAACATACAGCTAGACAGCGCCAGCACATACATTTTTGAATTACTTTGAAGAGATTGTTGCGCCGTCGTTTGAATGAAAGCATTCATATGAAGCGCACTTGTATTGTAATATAGATAGGAAGGCATTTAATAGTTTTAATGCTGTTAGATAGGAATTAACTGTAGATTAGATAGTTTTTGCTTTCGAGAGGAAAAACGGAATATAGACACCCTCCTTTGTATCATTGTATCATCATTCTCATTTATACAGGAGCAAGAAAGAACAGAGTAGAGAGCTTGTGAAGAATCCCCATGTAGAGACATTGAATTAATACAAAAGTTTTGATTCAATTTCATGGGTGTGTTTGATCTCTGGGTGTTGTTGATATTATGCTGTTGCATACTTGCTTCTTTTTATGCTTATCTTCTATATGCTGCTTATGTGATTGCATATCAGGTTCGAAACCTGAGAGAATGAGGGAATAAGTTACAAATTGTTTCACTATCTGAACCAGGAGATTCCTGCATAGAGTGCAGTCGAATTCCTCCGCATAGAGTGCGTTGAGGAGGTTCAATAGTGAAGCTCTTATTTCTCGTCGACCAAAATCGTGTTGGGTTATCTGAGCCGTGCAGGTGAAGTGCAGGTTGGATTGAAGTCTCAGTAGAAAGCCTGAGAAGAGAAAGGCCGGGGTTGCTGTGACTGTGAAAGCACAGAACCTGGAAGACTTCAAGCACCGTTGAGAGTGGTTGAAGATTGAGCACAGGGAGTGCGCGCAAACACTCTGGAGGAGTCCGAGTTGGTAAAATCTCAGGAGGGATAGTATTTTTGCTTCAGTTGCACAGGACGAAGCTGGTGAAGCGGAGAACTCTTAAAGAGGAAGAGAATCAACGACTTGAATTTGTTGTGGAGAGTCACGAAATCCCGCAGACCGTCAGACCACGGAGGAGTTGTGAGGGGGTTAACTCCCAGGCACACTAGAGAGTCCATTTGCCATCGAACATCGGCATATCGGGGTTGGTGAGCGCAAGAGTTGCATGCACGTCGAAATCATGAGTTGCGATTTCCCGATTTGATCGGAGCCGTCGATCGTCGGAGGGACAGGTGGCACGAGATCCCGAGGAGTCGGGACTCGGCGCTTCGACGTTTTTGAAGTCGAAGGAAGCACAGAGAAACAGCGAAGTCCCGAAGTTGCGACGGGTCCCACGGAGACGGAGCGGAGGATGGCGCGTGGCATCGCACATCGGCGTTCGGGGTTTTGAAAGGTAAGTAAACCGCCGCCTTTCATTTACCGATTTCCCTATAGGGAAATCCCCGATACATAGAAGGGTTGACCGTTGACATCGGGGATCAGGATTCAAAGTTTCATATTGCACGGGAGGTGCACCCAAGGTTCGCGAGTTCGCGAAACCCGATTTCCCGACTGGTGAAAGGGAGATCGCCGAGAAGTGTACTGTGGGTAAGGACTCCCGAGGGAGTCAGAAGAGTTGCTAACTCTTCGGGCCGCGTTGTTGAAGGTCCTGGCGAGAGCGATCGTGCCGTAGAGGGCAGGTTGCGAACAAGTGGTATCAGAGCGGGAGTGTCCTTGTTTTCTGAAGCAGAGACAAGAGAGACATAATGCCGCCCAGGAGAGAAAGGCAGTCACTTGATCGTGAGGACAGGGATGCCCGAAGGAGGGGAAGGCCAGCAGATAATGTTGAGATGGAACGAGAGGTGAGAGATCTCCGAGCTAGGCTTGAAGAAATGGAGACCACCCAAAGACGTGGTGCTGGTGTAGCAGAGTTCAGTGACTTCGAGGTAGAAGAGGAGGTTGGACGCAACGTAGAGGAAGTCTCA
>ML799055.1:38245-54879 GCA_009831015.1 Picea engelmannii | reverse complement strand
GGGGGGGGGGGGTGAACAGTGTAGGGCTCTTGTTCCCAAAACTTCCCTCTTACACAAAAATCCTTAGTTAACAATCACAATTAACTCATTACTCATTGCTATCATTTATAAAGAGTTATATGTGAACACATATCAGCAACATATATCAATAATATATCATCAACAAGTCATCACAACAAGGAACACAAAGAACACAAGATGTATGTACAATTTTACTTTTATTACGGACTACAATCCTTGGGGGTTTTAAGCAAAAAATGAATAGAGTACAAATCTACAAGAGCACCATATCTACAATGCAAGACTCATATTACACCCTCAACACCAACTGAGATGAGGCAACAATCCTCAACATATATCAACTTGTACGATAAACAAGTGCATCAACCATGCACCAACCTGTACCAAACAACTTGTACCATAAAAAAGTGCACCCAACCATGTACCAAGTATATACCAATCATGTTTCAAATACTCATAAAAATTGACTCATCAATATGTACCGACATCATCAACTATGCACCTCATGTATGTGCCAACCCATCAACTTCTTGTCTCAACCATGACTAGTTTTGGATTAGTCAACAACCCTAACTTTAAATAATCATAACTATGTACCTGTAATGAATGAATATATAAAACTAATAAACAATGTTCTTCAATGTGTTTTATGCAATTCCTCCAGGTGTCAGTACTTGGAACCTCTCAGAAAAGGAGTTATAGCAAAAATGGCATACCTTGTTGAATTCTGACTTATTCTAGAGAGTGACCTTGTAGAGCGTACCCCGCACAACATGTTTGTTGAATCGATCTGAAACTGTTACAAAGACTAATAAATATTGTACTATAACCAAAAAAATTTGTATTACTAAATTTTGATATGTTATGAATAGGTTATGACATTTTTACCCGAAACACCTGTTTTAGACTAGTTTCAGGACTAGCCACAAACCCTATTTTCCACAGAGTGTATCTCCAAATATACAACGACCCACAAGCTGATTTTTTTACCACGGATACTTGGATATGTTTACTCAATTTCATATCAATATAATGGTATGAATCATTATAGAAAAAGAGTTATTGTGAAAATGGTGAGATGACCTATAAATAACATACCTTAGAAAGCATCATCAAAAGAATTTATCCTCCCTTGAATTCCAACCCTCTTTTCTTCATCTTCCCTATGAAATTCTGCTTAGATATCCTTTGGTTACCTAAGTCACCTATATATATTCAATATTATCAAGTGTGATGTTAAATGAGAGAGCCTTGCCTCTTATTTATACTCTCCATCTTCTAGGTCACTTAACCCATTTCTAGGTCACTTGCCTATTTCTAGGTCAATTAACCCATTTCTAGGTCACTTAACCTATTTCTAGGTCACTTAACCTATTTTCCTCATTTTTAGGGTTAACCACTTTCCATAATCAGAAATTTCTCCATTACTTTATCATTTAAATATTCCTCCTTGACTTTGTCACCTCACTTTATCATTTAAATAATCTTCTTTGATTTTGTCACTTCACTTTCTTATTTAAATAATCCTTATTGACTTTTTAACTTTACTTTAACATTTAAATAACAAATTCTTCTTTGCAAGCTCTTTGACTTATTTGACCTTTTGGGGCTTCAAGCCAACATATGAGGGTCCTCCAACTTCGTAAGGCCATAACTCTCAAACCGTGAGGAGTTATGTGATGTTCCACATACCACCAGAAATGACATGACATTTAATATCCATATAGAATAGTCTTATCTGAAAATATATCAAAACTCATTCCATTATCCATCAAACAAACTTGGGTTCATTACCCAAACCTGGGTTCTCCAACTTCTCATGGACATAACTCTCTAACCGTGAGGATTTATGTGGCATTCCACATACCACCAGAAATGGAATGGAAAGCACTATCCATCTAGGATGGTTTCACTGACAAATTCAATGATATTCATCTTATTATTCCACACTCAAGCATGATTCCTCCAACCATTCTTCTAGGATAACTCAACCGTAAATCATGGGGACCAATTTGGAGTTCATCCATTTGTGCACCATATCAACCATGATAAGACTATAATGATCAATCTAACTATGAATTATATATCAAAGAAACCACATTGAACCATATTCATCTTTGCATCATGTATCAATGACAACTCTTTGATCCATCTTCATTTAAGCATGATATACTTGACATCTATCTAATCCAATCAAGGAAAATACATATTACATTTGACATCAATCATCAATCATCAATCAATAAATCATTTGACATAAATCAATCACTTGACATCAATCAATGACATCAATCAATCAAACCATTGGCATCAATGACAACATGATCCAACAATATCCCCCTTTGGAATTGATGGAAATGCCAACATTGATGTCAACACCAATCATTGATGTCAACATGTAGACAATACATTCTCTACATAAATAGTAATCAATAATATCAATATGACTATCTCCCCCCATCAATCACATCAATGTGACTATCTCTCCCCCTTTGACATCAATGGAAAAGGGTCATTCTCCTTTTGGGGCTGCACCGCTTTCTTGAACTCTCCATGGGGTTGTCCCCCCTGTATGAATTCCTTTGATCTTCCTCTAAATAATATCTCCCCTTTTGAACAAGGGATATCAATCTAAGTAATGATGAAGATACATCGCTCATACTCCCCCTATGACAAATGATCATTGGATCCCATTCATAATTCTCGATGACCGTCAGATCTGAATTAAGACTGGAGGAGTGCACAAAAGAGTAGGACAGATCTCAGGCGTCAGATCTAAGTGCAAAGATCAACCATCGTTGGATCCATAAGAAGGAGCACGATCTTTATGTAAAAGATGAAGCAGGCTTATAAAGTCACAAAAGTAGGAGGACCGTTGATCCAAGAAGGACATGTGGAAAACAGTCAGACTGGGACAAAGGTTTCATTTTAGAGTTTCAAAGATTGGGAAATCCAAAGGAAAGAGGTTCTCTAACCCCTCAAACTCGCGATATGAGAAATCACGATAACAATCCTGAACGTTGGAGTCATAAGACATGTGGCAAGCGATTGGAATTTCCTTGACTTGCACATTGGAGGAGTCAAAGGAGCATGGTGTGGGAAATTGTGATATGCGATATCCCAAAATGATCTGAGATGTTGGATTGAGGATTGATCTGAACCCTTGGATCGAGGTATGTTGTGGAACATTGGATGTAGAGGACACATGGCGAGCGATTGGCATCTCACTGACTGGAAAGTCAAAGGAAGGAAATCCTATAACCTTCTAACTCGTGATATGAGAAATCATGATAAGGACTAGCCCATGGTCATAGACAAGGTCACATCGTCAAAGGCTAGAGGAAGGAGCTAGCAGAGATAAGACCCTTTTCATAGATCACAACATAAAGAGTCAAGACTCTTCATCTCTGGATTACTGAAATGTGAAATGCGAAAATTCCTTTTTGTATAGGCTGTGGTCACCGCCACTGGTCATGTGAGAGGGAGGAGCTAGCGGAGCTAAGCTCCATTTTGGGGATCACAACTTGGAGCATCGAGACCCTTCGACATAGGATTGACAAAATGAAAAATGTGAAACACATTTTGATTAGGCTGTGCTCACCGCTAGTGGTGATGTGAGAGGGAGGAGCTAGTGGAGCTAAGCTCCATTTCAGGGATTGCAACTTGGAGCATCGAGACCCTTCGACATAGGATTGCCAAAATGCGAAATGTGAAACATATTTTGATTAGGCCCATGGTCACAGCCAGTGGGCATATGGGATAAACGCAAGACCCTGCGGATTTAATCCAACAGTGTTGGTTATTTGAGCATCTAATCGAAGGGCTACTATTGATCTTCATGATTAACTGTTCAGTTATGTTTCAGTTAGCATAATCGAATCATGGTTCTTAATCGGTTGGCGATTTAGTTGCTAAAATGTTTTCTGCTTTGCCCAAGGAGATTCAAAGTGAAACTGAGGAGGTTGGTGTGTATAAAAGGAGAGATGCAGTGACTGTGTGAGGTTTGGCTATTCTAACCGGAAAAATGAGATGAATTGTAAGAAGGGTAAAATTACAGTATGCAGAGCATGAGACAAAACTCAGAGATGAGTAACAATCATTGAATAGAAAGAAGCAATAGCAGAATATCAGAATATCATGAAGCAGAGAAGAATTGCAGAACAATTTTTGAACCAGAGAAGAACTACAGAACATTGAAGAAGGGGTAAGAATTGAGATACCTGTATTGTTTATTTTTTCAATCATTTATTTATAATCAAGGAGAAAGGTTGGTGCTAGGGAGGACTGTGGTCCTCTGATATTCAATTTGGTGCATGAATATTGGAAGTTGTATCTTCCATCTATTTCTGTTCTAAGACTTTTGCGATCATTGTTTTGATCATAAAGTTCTTTCAGATTCATCGCATAGGTTTTTTTTTATATTCGACGTTTCAGACCAAACCAATGTGGTCCATCATCAGGAAAAATATTATGAGATATGAAGGAAAAAAGATATAACATGTGTAAATAAATACTTGAAAAGTTGTTATGAAGAGACGACTTATTAAAAATGAAATCAAGAATTATAAAACCTAAGAAAATTATTTGTTTGTTTATTAATTATTTATTAAGTGTCGACTAGAAAAAATTATAAATTAATATCTCGAGTTATTCATATTGGTTAGCGTAGGGATACAATTTTGACTAATTTTCCATCCATCATCTCTGTTTAGATTGTTAGGTTGTTTTTCAATTTCGATTGCTCCTCTGAATTTCGTATTGTGATAGTGATCTATCTCGGCAAGAATTTTGGCCTCTTCAATACAAATGTGATGTTTAGTTTTGTCTGAATGTTCTGTGAGAGATGAGGGATGAGTGCAATTCTGTTTGATGTCAGCGGCATGTTCTTGAATCCTAATTCTAAAGGAACGACCAGTTTCTCCTATGTATTGTTTACCACATGAGCACAAGATCATATAGACACCTTTTTGCTCGATGGTATCAACATAATCTTTGACTGACCTAAGGGAATTCCTAATAGTGTTTAAGGGTTTGAAAGTTGTCCCAATGCTTTTCTTCTTTAAAATCCTAGCAAGCTTGTATGTTGTCCCTTGTATGTAGGGTAAGTAAACCTTGGACAAATTATTATTTGTTTGTTCTTTATTCCTAGGTGTTTTAGTGGCATTCTGAAAGGCTTTCATCACTTGATGTTTTTCATAGCCATTATCTTTAAAAACATTGAGGAGGTGATTTTTCTCTTCCTCAAGGTGTTCATCATTAGAAATTTTGAAGGCTCTAGTGGCTAAGGTGTTGAGAACACCTAGTTTTTGGGAAGGGTGATGATGGTAATTAGCATGAAGGTATTGTTCGGTGTGGGTTTTCTTCCTATAAACTTGATGGGATAAGGATCCATCAGGTCTTTTTGTGACCCTGACATCTAGAAAAGGAATACTACCATTATTTTCAACCTCCATAGTGAATTTGATGTGATCAGATTGTTTATTAAGGTGAGTCACAAATTCATACAATTTGTCACAACCATGGGGCCAAATGACAAAGGTATCATCAACAAACCTATTCGAGTATTTAGGTTTGAAGGGTGAGGAGATAAGGCATTGTTTTACAAATATTAAATGAATAAATTGGCTATGATGGGAGAGAGGGGGGATCCCATAGAAATCCCACAGGTTTGTTCATAAACGTCGCCTTGGAAACTAAAGAAAGTGGATTTCAAACAAAGCTCAACTAAGTTAGCAGTACCTAGGTCAGTGATGTTCTTGATGACCTTCATTTCTCCATCAATGGGAATTTTAGTGAAGAGAGAAAAAACATAAAAGCTTACGAGGGTGTCATCCTTGTCCAATTTAATGTTTTTGATCTTGTTTACAAAGAAAGAGGAATCTTTAACAAAGGAGCTAGTGTTTCCGACTAAGGGTTTGAGTTTATGAGCCAAGTATTTTGCAAGTTGATAAGTAGGGTTGCCTATTGTGTTGACGATGGTTCTAAGAGGGGCCCCTTCCTTATGAATTTTAGGAAGTCCATATATCCTAGGGGTGGAAGGGAAGCTAAAAAGAAATTTATTTTTATCATCGTCTTTTATGTTGCTTAATTTAATGGCATTGGAGACTTCCCTTGCAATCTTATTTAGGGGGGTTTTATTAAGTTTCTTATAACTTCCACTGTTATTGAGGCGATCCAACATTTTTTCAATGTAGTTATCCTTGTTCATAACGACAACAACCCCACCTTTGTCTACTTTTAGAACTACTAAATTCTTGTTATTGTTTAGGGATTTTAGAGCCGAAAATTCTTCTTTGGTGATATTGCTCTTTGGTGGTTTTACTCTATGGAGAATTACTGAGTAGTCTTGTCTGATTTCTTCTTTAACATTATCTGAGAGGTTTTTAATACTATTTTCAATGCTGCATAAGATATCCTCAATAGGAATTTTGTGAGGGGCAATGGCAAAGTTAAGACCTTTTTCTAGTAATCTAGTAGTGTATTCATCGATGGGATGGGTTGATAAGTTGATAAGTAAATTTTTGGGTACAATGGTTTTGACCTGGTTAGTCTTACGTTCAATGTTTTTAACTTGTTTACTATCTTTATTGGAGATACTAAGGATGAGATTTGGGTTCACGATATTATTGCAAATCATGTCAGTGTTGGGTAGATTAATTGCTTCAATATTTTTGTTATCATTACTATTTGGTTCATTATTACAATGGATTTCAGCGCTGTGGTTGTTTACATTATTTATTATATGCATGTTGTTAATATTATTATTCCTAATATTTGTGATATCAGGATTCATTTTTTGTATAATGGAGGTGAGGGGATTAATGCTAATAACGGAACTGGGTTCAATATTACTTCTACGCCAGGTGTTATCATTAAATTCAATGGGAAGGTTACAACGACTATGATCAAGACTATTGTAGCTATCATTGTTGCGTTTTTTATCAAAAGTTTCTATACATGTGTCTAAACGGTTTGATTTGTTATCAAAATTGCCTGTAAGAGTGTAGTTATTATCATTGTAGTTAGATTTCTGAATTATTTGTTGAGTAATTGAGGTGTGAGGGTTATTATTTGTGGCGTGGGTATTATAGTTATTTTCTGAGTTTGCGTGGGGAATATTTTGGTCATTGTGGATATCACTGCGACTATTGTTATCAGAATTGCCTAAACGTGCACTAGAAATGTTTCGTTTGTGATCAATATTGTTTATACACGTGTTTCCTGGGGATTTCTAGGGATTATAGTTATTACTATTTTCAATATTGTTTTCGTTAACATTATTATTACTATTTTCTAGGTTAGCATGGTTACTGTTTTGGTGATTTATGAAGGATGTCTTTTCTTTGGCTTGAAGATTAATGTTGTTATTAAATATCATTAGTCTATTTATAATATTATTTAAGTTGTTCTTTTAGGCAGTGTTTATTATGCTAATAGAAGGAATTTCAATGTTTTGTAGTTGTGAAGGTGAATAACAATTGGGATCGTGGAGCGTATGCATAGAGTGTCTTTTTTGTTTAGGGTGAGGAGGCAATCCATGCATCCTATTCATCCATACTTGTTTCTCCGTGTTTTCTAGACGAGTAAATTTTTTGTGTTGTTTGTTTACAACGATTTCTTCAAATTTCACGGCTTTTAGAGAGGAGCAGGCTCTATTCGTGCCCAAAGATATGGTTGGAAAATATTTTCCAGAGTAGCATGAAGAACGAGAAGTTTACGTGACAAATTGTCTAATTTAAACCTTGCTTTCTGAATTTCATTCCGGAGTAATGAAATGATGGCCTTTTGAAAAATACAATCGTTTTTCTTATTGCGAAGTCTATGATTGATTATGGTAAAAATAGGCGTAACATCGGCATCCATACATATTTTCAGAAAAGTTAGATCAGATTTCCTTCTCATTACTTGCAAACGCATCTGCTCAAATTGTCGGATTTTATCAGTTGTATCATGTCTGTACAGGGTCAATATTTCTGTTCTAAGACTTTTGCGACCATTGTTTTGATCAGAAAGTTCTTTAGAATTCATCGCATAGGTTTTTTTGATATTTGACGTTTCAGACCAAACTAGTGTGGTCCATCATCAAGAAAAATATTATGAGATATGAAGGAAAAAACATAGAACACATGTAAATAAATACTTGAAAAGTTGTTATGAAGAGCCGACTTATTAAAAATTAAATCAGGAATTATAAAACTTAAGAAAATTATTTGTTTGTTTATTAATTATTTATTTGTTTTTTTATTAATTATTTATTAAGTGCTGACTAGAAAACATTATAAATTAATATCTAGAGTTATTCATATTGGTTAGTGCAATTTTGACTAATTTTCCATCCATCATCTCTGTTTAGATTGTTAGGTTGTTTTTCAATTTCGATTACTTCTTTGAATTTCCTATTGTGATAGTGATCTATCTGGGCAAGAGTTTTGGCCTCTTCAATACAAATGTGATGTTTAGTTTTGTCTGAATGTTCTGCGAGAGTTGAGGGATGAGTGCGATTGTGTTTGATGTCAGCGACATGTTCTTGAATCTTAATTCTAAAGGAACGACCTGTTTCTCCTATGTATTGTTTACCACACGAGCACGGGATCATATAGACAACTTTTTGCTCGATGGGATCAACATAGTCTTTGACTGATGTAAGGGAATTACTAATAGTGTTTAAGGGTTTGAAAGTTTCCCCAATTCTTTTCTTCTTTAAAATCCTAGCAAGCTTGTCTGTTGTCCCTTGTATGTAGGGTAAGTAAACCTTGGACACATCATTATCTGTTTGTTCTTTATTCCTAGGTGTTTTAGTGGCATTTTGAAAGGCTTTCATCACCTGATGTTTTTTATAGCCATTATCTTTAAAAACATTGAGGAGGTGATTTTTCTCTTCCTCAAGGTGTTCATCATCAGAAATTCTTAAGGCTCTAGTGGCTAAGGTGTTGAGAACACCTAGTTTTTGGGAAGGGTGATGATGGGAATCGGCATGAAGGTATTGTTCGGTGTGGGTTTTCTTCCTATAAAATTGATGGGATAAGGATCCATAAGGTATTTTTGTGACCCTGACATCTAGAAAAGAAAGACTACCATTATTTTCAACCTCCATAGTGAATTTGATGTGATGGGATTGTTTATTAAGGTGAGTCACAAATTCATATAATTTGTCACAACCATGGGGCCAAATGACAAAGGTATCATCAACAAACCTATTCGAGTATTTAGGTTTGAAGGGTGAGGAGATAAGGGCATTGTTTTCCAAATATTCCATGAATAAATTGGCTATGATGGGAGAGAGGGGGGATCCCATGGCAACCCCACAGGTTTGTTCATAAACATCGCCTTGGAAACTAAAGAAAGTGGATTTCAAACAATGCTCAACTAAGTTAGAAATACCTAGGTCAGTGATGTTCTTGATGAACTTCATTGCTCCATCAATGGGAATTTTAGTGAAGAGAGAAACAACATCAAAGATTATGAGGGTGTCATCCTTGTCCAATTTAATGTTTTTTATCTTGTTTACAAAGAAAGAGGAATCTTTAACAAAGGAGCTAGTTTTTCTGACTAAGGGTTTGAGTTTATGAGCCAAGTATTTTGCAAGTTGATAAGTAGGGCTGCCTATTGTGTTGACGATGGGTCTAAGAGGGTCTGTTTCCTTATGAATTTTAGGAAGTCCATATATCCTAAGGGTGGAAGGGAAACTAACAAGCAATTTCTTTTTATCATCATCTTTTATGTTGCTTAATTTAATGCCATTGGAGACTTCCCTTACAATGTTATTTAGGGGGGTTTTATTAAGTTTCTTATAACTTCCACTATTATTGAGGTGATCCAACATTTTTGCAATGTAGTTATCCTTGTTCAAAATGACAACATCCCCACCTTTGTATGCTTTTATAACTACTAAATTCTTGTTATTGTTTAGGGATTTTAGAGCCAAAAATTCTTCTTTGGTGATATTGTTGTTTGGTGGTTTTACTCTACGGAGAATTACTAAGCAGTCTTGTCTGATTTCTTCTTTAACATTATCTGAGAGGTTTTTAATACTATTTTCAATGCTGCATAAGATATCCTCAATAGGAATTTTGCGAGGGGCAATGGCAAAGTTAAGACCTTTTTCTAGTAATCTAGTAGTGTATTCATCGATGGGATGGGTTGATAAGTTGATAAGTAAATTTTTGGGTACAATGGTTTTGACCTGGTTAGTCTTATGTTCAATGTTTTTAACTTGTTTACTATCTTTATTGGAGATACTAAGGACGAGATTTGGGTTCACGATATTATTGAAAATCGTGTCAGTGTTGGGTAGACTAATTGCTTCAATATTTTTGTTATCATTACTATTTGGTTCGTTATTACAATGGCTTTCAGTGCTGTGGTTGTTTACATTATTCATTATACACGCGTTGTTAATATTATTATTCCTAATATTTGTGATATCAAGATTCATTTTTTTTATAATGGAGGTGAGGGGATTAATGATAACAACATAACTGGGTTCAATATTACTTCTATGCCAGGTGTTATCATTAAACTCAATGGGAAGGTTACAACGACTGTGATCAAGATTGTTGTAGCTATCATTGCTGCGTTTTTTATCAAAATTTTCTATACGTGTGTCTAAACTGTTTGGTTTGTTATCAAAATTGCCTGTAAGAGTGTAGTTATTATCGTTGTAGTTAGATTTCTAAATTATTTGTTGAGTAATGGAGGTGTGAGGTTTATTATTTGTGGTGTGGGTATTACAGTTATTTTATGAGTTTGTGTGGGTATTGTTTTGGTCATTGTGGCTATCACTGCAGCGATTGTTATCAGAATTGCCTGAACGCGCACCAGAAATGTTTCATTTGTGATCAGTATTGTTTATACGCGTGTTGCTTGGGGATTTATAGGGATTATAGTTATTACTATTTTCAATATTGTTTTCGTTAATGTTATTATTACTATTTTCTAGGTTAGCATGGTTACTATTTTGGTGATTTATGAAGGATGTCTTTTCTTTGGCTTGAAGATTATTGTTGTTATTAAATATCATTAGTCTATTTATAATATTATTTAAGCTGTTATTTTGTGCAGTGTTTATTATGCTAATAGAAGGAATTTCAATGTTTTGAAGTTGTGAAGGTGAATAACAATTGGGATCGTGGAGCGTATGCATAGAGTGTACATTTTGTTCAGGGTGAGGAGGCAATCCGTGCATTCTATTCATCCGTACCTGTTTCTGCATGTTTTCTAGATGGGTAAATTTGTTGTGTTGTTTGTTTACAATGATTTCTTCAAATTTCGCGGCTTTTAGGGAGGAGAAAGCATCTATTCGTGCCCAAAGAGATGGTTGAATAATATTTGCCAGAGTAGTGTGAAGAACGAGAAGTTTACGTGACAAATTGTCTAATTTAAACCTTGCTTTCTGAATTTCATTCCGGAGTAATGAAATGTTTGCCTTGTGAAAAATACAATTGTTTTTCTTATTGTGAAGTCTATGATTGATTATGGTAAAAATAGGCGTAACATCGGCATCCCTTCATCTTTTCAGAAAAGTTAGATCAGGTTTCCTCCTCATTAATTGCAAATGCATCCGCTCAAATTGTCAGATTTTATCAGTTGTATCCTGTCCGTACAGGGATAGTATTTTTGTTCTAAGACTTTTGCGACCATTGTTTTGATCAGAAAGTTCTTTCGGATTCATCGCATAGGTTTTTTTTATATTCGACATTTCGGACCAAACCAGTGTGGTCCATCATTAGGAAAAATATTATGAGATATGACGGAAAAAAGATATAACATGTGTAAATAAATACTTGAAAAGTTGTTATGAAGAGCTGACTATTTAAAAATGAAATCAGGAATTATAAAACTTAAGAAAATTATTTGTTTGTTTATTAATTATTTATTTGTTTGTTTCTTAATTATTTATTAAGTGCCGACTAGAAAAAATTATAAATTAATATCTCGAGTTATTCATATTGGTTAGTGTAGGGATCCAATTTTGACTAATTTTCCATCCATCATCTCTGTTTAGATTGTTAGGTTGTTTTTCAATTTTGATTGCTTTTCTGAATTTCCTATTGTGATAGTGATCTATCTTGGCAAGAATTTTGGCCTCTTCAATACAAAAGTGATGTTTAGTTTTGTCTGAATGTTTTGCGAGAGTTGAGGGATGAGTGCGATTGTGCTTGATGTTAGCGGCATGTTCTTGAATCCTAATTCTAAAGGAATGACATGTTTCTCCTATGTATTGTTTACCACACGAGCACGGGATCATATAGACACCTTTTTGCTCGATGGGATCAACATAGTCTTTGATTGACCTAAGGGAATTCCTAATAGTGTTTAAGGGTTTGAAATTTGCCCCAATTCTTTTCTTCTTTAAAATCCTAGAAAGCTTGTTTGTTGTCCCTTGTATGTAGGGTAAGTAAACCTTGGACAACATCATTATTTGTTTGTTCTTTATTCCTGGGTTTTTTAGTGGCATTTTGAAAGGCTTTCATCACTTGATGTTTTTTATAGCCATTATCTTTAAAAACATTGAGGAGGTGATTTTTCTCTTCCTCGCGGTGTTCATCATTAGAAATTCTTAAGGCTCTAGTGGAAAAGGTGTTGAGAACACCTAGTTTTTGGGAAGGGTGATGATGGAAATCGGCATGAAGGTATTGTTCGGTGTGGGTTTTCTTCCTATAAACTTGATAGGATAAGGATCCATCAGGTATTTTTGTGACCCTAACATCTAGAAAAGGAAGACTGCCATTATTTTCAACCTCCATAGTGAATTTGATGTGATGGGATTGTTTATTAAGGTGAGTCACAAATTCATATAATTTGTCACAACCACGGGGCCAAATGACAAAGGTATCATCAAAAAACCTATTCCAGTATTTTATGCTTATGGCTATGGGAGATCTTGATGATGAACACATAGGAGGTGAAATGGATGATGAAGAAGCTGTGGTGGATATGGAAGGTGAATTAATCAGTGCTTTGGAAGAAATTGACAGACTCAGATGTAAGAAGAGAAAACAAAAACAGTTGTTGATGCAGTTTAAAATGAATGGTGAAAAACCTGATGAAAACTTTGCTCTACTAAAAGTGGATTTAGAAGAGGCAAAGAAAATAGAAGACATATTGAAACAATAGTTGTTAGAGAAGAAATCAAGGTGTGAAGCCTTAGAGGAAGAGATACTAAAAACCATAAAATAAATGGAGAAGTTTAAGGCATTGTATCACCAAAATCTAAGTATTAAAGCCTCGGAAGAATTAACTTCCATTCTAAATCAACAAAGGAATCCAAAGTCGAAAGTTGGCTTGGGATATGAAGAAGGATCAAGTAGTGATCATCCAAGTAATATAGAACCTATCAAGTTTGTCAAATATACATTCATTGACAACAACCACTCTGTAGAATCAAAGAAAGAAAATAAGCCACCAAGAAGGAATGAAAGAAAAAGTACCAGAACTGAATCTATAGATCAAAGAAATAACACAAACACATCTTCTGATCAAAGAAATCATCAACATGGAAGAAATTGACTACTGTATTTTTTCAGGTACAAAGGTTTTTTCTATGGTTATTGTTTTTTCTATTCTTTAAGATCTAGACATGTGAAACCAAGATACTCAAGGAATAATTATCTGCCACAACAAAGATTGAGACATCCAAGAAACAAAAGACCATAGACTATCAATCGTGTGATGGATGGGGGAAGGACACAGTTGAAACATAACAACAGTTATGAGCATAACAATCATTATGATCTCTTATTCAGTGAACCGGAATGTTACATCTGTCATAACTATGGACATAAAGCTACAGATTTTCACTTAAGGAATTTTAAGCCAGACTCAAATCCCACTGCTGAAAATTTCAAGATTTAGAAGAAGAAAGAAGATGACAAGTGTAGACTAGTGTTATCAATCCAAAGACAAAATAATCCATGTTATATTGACAGTGTATGTTCCAAACATATGACTGGAGACAAAAGTAATTTTCTAACTCTAAGTGAAAGAAAATCAGGGAATGTAACTTTTGGAAATGATGCACTAGGAAAAATAAAAGGTAAAGTAATGGTAAGTTTGAGTAATGGAAAAAGGAAAGCTCAATATGTGTTGTTTGTAGAAGGTATGAAACATAATCTGCTTAGTGTCATTAAATTCTGTGACCGAGGATGTGAAGTCATTTTTCCTTCTAAAGATTGTAGAATAAAATATGTGAATTCAGGAAAGCTAGTTGCAAAAGGGATAAGAACAACAAACAATGTCTATGTGTTAAAAGAAGAAAAAGAAGAATGCCACTTAAGCAAGTATGATGAAAGTTGTCTATGTCATAAGAGACTTGGACACTTAAATTTTGATCATATAATCAAGCTCAAAAACAGTGGGGCAGTAAAGGATCTTCCAAAGATATCAAAGCCATATGATTATGTTTGTAAACCATGCCAGCTGGGAAATCTTACTCGAACACAGTTCAAATCTAAAAACTTTCCTTCAACAGAAAAACCTCTCCAGTTAGTACATATGGATTTATGTGGACCATCAAGAAAAGAAGGTACAGGAAAAGACAACTATTTTATGTTTATTATTGATGATTATTCTATACTAACATGGGTTGCCTTTCTAAAAGAAAAATATGATGTATTTGAAAAATTCAAAGTGTTTAAGGCTCTGACTGAGAATCAAACAGGAAAAAGATTGAAGGCAGTAAGGTCCGATAGAGGAGGAGAGTTTAGCTCATGGAACTTCAAATAGTTCTATGATAAACATGGGATCAAAAGAGAGTACACAATCCCAAGGAATCCACAGAAAAATGGAGTTGTTGAGAGGCAGAATAGATTAGTACAACAAATGGCAAGATCAATGATGAATGAAAAAAATATTGCTCAAACATATTGGGTGGAAGCAATACATACAACTGTTCATATTATGAACAAAGCTCATCTCAAGCCACACAGTGACAAGACTCCTTATTAATTATGGTTTGGAAGACTTGCTTCAATCAAGCATTTTAAAGTCTTTGGGAGTAAATGTTATATTAAGAATAATGATGAAAATATTGGCAAATACAATGACAGGGATGATGAAGGTATATTCTTAGGTTATGCTACAAACAGTAAAGGTTACAAATGCTACAATAAGAGGCTGCATAAATTGGTTGATTGTATTGACATAAAAGTTGATGAAGAAGTCCTGATAGGAAATGTAAGAAGTGTTGAACCAAGCACAGAAGATATAATTGAAAACGAAGATGAGCATGTCCAAGCATCAGAAAGAGAAGAATTTGAATCAGATGAAGATACAAATACTCCAACTGACACAAATTAGCAGAAAGAAGAAAAATCACCTCTCAAAATTGTTAGAAAGAATCATCCTAAAAATTAGATAATTAGAGATATAAATAAAGGAGTTCGGACAAGAAGGAAATTGATTAAAGACTCAAAAAAATCCCATGTTGATTTTTTATCTATGGATGAACCTAAAATTTTTGATGAAGCCAGCTAGCATGGTGATTGTATTAGAGATATGAAAGAAGAGCTTGATAAGATTGAGAAGAACAATACTTGGGAGCTTGTTCCTAGACCTGAAGACGAGAATGTAATAGGTTCCAAATGGGTGTTCAAAAATAAAATGAATGAAAAAGGACAAGTTGTTAGAAATAAAGCCAGATTGGTCTGTAAAGGGTATGCACAAGTTGAAGGTCAGGATTTTGATGAAACTTTTTCACCAGTGGAAAGATTGGAGGCTATCAAAATGTTTCTTTCATATTCATGTCATAAGAACTTTAAAGTGTATCATATGGATGTTAAGTCATCATTTCTTAATGGAGATCTAGAGGAAGAAGTATATATGGAACAACCTGAAGGATTCTCATTGACAGATAATCCTAACTATGTATGCAAGCTGAAGAAGGCTCTATATGGACTGAAACAAGAACCACGAGCTTGGTATTATAGACTTGACAAATTCTTACAAGACAAAGGATTCAAGAAAGGTATTGTTGACAACAATCTCTACATTAAGTCTGAAGGTGATAATTTACTAGTTGCGTTGGTTTATGTAGATGATATTATTTTTGGGTGTACTAATGAACCCTTTGTCCAGTGGTTTGCTAACTCTATGCAAAAAAAAATTGAGATGTCCATGATAGGAGAACTTTCATACTTTCTGGGTTTACAAGTAAATCAGAGTTCTGCAGGAATATTTATATCTCGAGAAAAATATTTGAAAGAGATGTTGAAGAAATTTCAGATGGAGGATTCCTCTCCTGTTAGTAAACCTATGGCAGTTGGTTGCAAGCTTAGTAAAGATGATATTTCACCTAATGTTGATAAACAAACATATCTCTCTATGATAGGCAGTCCTCTATACATCACAACATCCCATCCTAATATAATTCAAGCTATTGGAATGGTAGGTCGTTATCAGTCTGTTCCTAAACAAAGTCATTTGGTAGTTGTCACAAGGATGTTCAAATAGTTGTGGTATCCTAGAAATCAAAATTTTCAGTTAACTTCTTATTCAGATGCAGATTAGGCAAATTGTGTGGATGAGAGAAAGAGCACCAGTGGAGGTGCATTCTTCCTGGGTGACTCGTTGGTAGCATGGATTAGTAAGAAGAAGGGATCTATTTCCTTATCAAC
>ML799055.1:0-23241 GCA_009831015.1 Picea engelmannii | reverse complement strand
ACTTTACTTTATCATTTAAATAATAATTTCTTCTTTGCAAGCTCTTTGACTTCTTTGACCTTTTGGGGCTTCAAGCTAACATATGAGGGTCCTCCAACTTCGTAAGGCCATAACTCTCAAACCGTGAGGAGTTATGTGACGTTCCACATACCACCAGAAATGGAATGACATGTACTATCCATATAGAATAGTCTTACTTGAAAATATATCAAAACGCATACCATTATCCATCAAAAAAACTTGGGTCCATTACCAAACCTGGGTTCTCCTACTTCTCATGGCCATAACTCTCTAACTATAAGGAGTTTTGTGACGTTCCACATACCACTAGAAATGGAATGACAAGAACTATCCATCTAGGATAGTTTCACTAAAAAATTCACTAATATTAATTTTATTATTCCAAACTCAAGCATGGGTCCTCCAACCATTCTTCTAGGATAACTCAACCATAAAGCGTCTTCCTGTGAGGGATTTCACCATAAGGGGACCAATTTGGAGTTCATCCATTTGTGCACCTTATAAACCATCATAAGACTATAATGATCAATCTAACTATGCATCATATATCAAAGAAACCACATTGAACCATCTTCATCTTTGCATCATGTATCAATGAAAACTCATTGATCCGTCTTCATCTATGCATGACATCATATCCATCATATACTTGACATCTATCTAATCTCATCAAGGATAATACATATTACATTTGACATCAATCATCAATCAATCAATCCTTTGGCATAAATCAATCACTTAACATCAATCAATGGCATCAATCAATCAAACCATTGGCATCAATGACAACATGATCCAACACTTATCCCCCTTACACTTCTTGTTTTTATATTTCCTCTTTCCTTTAGTTTATTGGTTACCCTTGGGTTTCGGCGATTGCACATTGTGTACATCCGACGTTTGGGTTATGGGGGAAGCTAGACTAGGATTTTGGTTGGCCATAGACTGTTGAATCGATAATTTTTGTAATTGATTAATCAACTAACCTGTGGGCTTGATATGAACTGAGACTACTAGGCCATCGACGTGAGGCCCAAAATTTTGTTTGGTCTTGTCTAATGTCTATCTTGGTGTGTCAACAAGGATCTCATATATCATACTAGATTGAGATTAAATCAACTCCAGTTTCTAGGCTCTCATGATAGCCTCTTCTATATAAAAAAGCATGGACATCGCGACATATTTGGATATAAAAGGAACCAAGGACTTTAGAAACTATTGATGCTTGAATCCATTAGGAATTAAATGGAAACTTCATGAGAATATTAGTCCCCCTTCATTTTTAGAGAAGTGGTACTCCTCTTGGACTAAAATATGTATTTGTAATATCTTGGATTAGGAGAGTACTAGGAAGAAAACCCTAAATCTTGATTTCTTGAGATTATGAAATAAAATGATTCTTCAATAACCTGGGTACAATCTTTATGTGCAACAAAATAAAATATTTAAGGAGGGCTTCAACATTAGAATTAAATTGTGATCAACATCGCACACGATCTTCTTAAAAATATATAAATACATTGATATCTCCTTCAGAGGAGAGCATGATTTGATCATCTCAAAGAATTTTAACAGAGTACTACAATCAAAATCAAAAGATAATTTGATAGGTCAACCTCAAATACTTTATATTCTAAAAATAGGGTTACAAAGCACAATTGAGATCAACCCCAAAGCAATTCTTTGTGGAGTTTTATTTATGAAACATGGTATTCATTACAAAATATTTGAAAACCATATAGGTGGATACAAATACTCCACGATAATATAATAAAATATCTTAGAAGAATATGAATAACACTCAACAAATCATACCTTTTCCCAACTCTGAGATTCAAGCATAAAACTATGAGAAGTGGTGTTGAAGAATATATATATATATATATATATATATATATATATATATATATATATATATATGGAGAATATGGAGATTTTTTTCTTTTGATCATAAGCTTGATTATGTATCCATGGATGTACCTTATTCTTCCTCTGATATTCTACCCTTTCCCTTTTACAATATTGATTCTTGGATCTCTTGATGAAGCCTCTCTTCTCTTTTTAAGAAGAGATTTTCTAACTATCTGAGCAGTTAGGGTTTTCTTCCTCTCTTGAAATTTCCGTACAAGTTTATTATTTAGAAATTCCCTTTAATTATTAATCATGAATTCCTCATGAATGAATTCACATCACTAATACAAGTACATTGAAAGTGTATCCCTCTCCCATTTTAATATTTTTAATTAAACTTTATGTTTTTTAAATTTAATTGATTCTCCACTAAACGAGGATGACTGTAATTTAATTTTATAGAAGTTAAAACAAAAATTTTATCCATGTAACCCACTTCTTATGTTATCCTCATCATCTCATATTTCCAATGATATAAATTTTTCCCAAATCCATCGGTCATATCTCAAGATATGAGCTCATGAAGTTGGGTTGTCACACAAGCCCATTAAACATGAAGCTAAATGATATTTTAATTTATGAGAAAAATGTATCAACTTTAAAAACTTTCAACCTATACCACCATATTCTTCACTTAAATACCTTTCCAACGGTATAAAATTCGTGCGATTTTGACTCCCGAAGCTCAAGTTATGGCCTCCACAAGATCAACACTAAGCCATCATCGATCAAAATTAATGGGAAAATGTGGGCCCTTGGATGAATTTCGTGCTTCCCTTCATAAAATTCGACTTTTTGGTTTGAAATTATATCCCACATGAATTGGCATATTATATTCCTTAATATATATAAAACTAAGTGTTTGATATACTTAGAAAGAAATATAAGAAGAGAAGGAAGTATGGAACTTGGAGGATTTTGACCCTTGGACAATTGTTGAATATAATAATAATTTTGTATGCCCAGTCAACCGACAATATTCTCAATCAGAAATTATGAGTCATCCAACCAAATTTTTCCACATGTCATCACTCCGTAGGACAACAATTTGCCCATAAGAACCTCCCATATGTCATCCAATAAAATCATGTCATGTGTCACTTTTTGTATGTTGCCACATGTCTTCATTAATTAGTTGCCATGTGGAACCATCCATTAACTACCATGTGGATGTATCTCATTGGTTAATAATTTTCCATGTGTAACTTGGAGATGTTACTCATAGAACTTAGGATAGGAAAAATATTATTAAAATAATATGGTGGGTTCATGGGTTTACGTGAATGTAGAGGTAGGTGAGGAAGTCATCCATGGTAATACATAGTAAGAAATGAGTGTGAAAAATTCTAAGTGTAGGTGAAGTGGAGAGGAGAGGTAAATAGTAGTAAAAATAAGTTGTAAAATATTCTAAGTCTTTAGAATTGGTCGAACGGACTCATATGACATGAAATAAACATCACCAAACCTCACCAACCCACGAACATGTGAACCTGTGTTAACTCATATATTTGGCTAAGTGTTGGAGAAGTTACATAGTAGAGAGTAGTGAAAAGAGTCAAGGTTATTATGAATTTGGCGGAAATCAAAGTGCATTTTGAGAGTAGCGGAGATAACACATACTCTTAAGAAATATCACCAACCCACGAACCCACGGTAAGCCATAGTAAATAAAACTAAGTCTGGAAAGTATATAATGGGTCACGTGAAATATGGAAAGAATTACGGAAAATATGAAAAATGAAAAGAAATATATGGGAAATAAAGGAATTACGTGAAATTTGAGGAAGGAAAGAAAGGAAAAATGGGATAAATAAATATGGAAAGAAAAATAAACATAAATGGGAAAATAAAGGAAAAGGGAAATGAATGTGAACGTGGAAAGGAATAAAGGAAAATGGTTAAGTGTGGAAAATGGTGAGGGGAATATGAAAGTAATGAGACAATGGGAAAAAATACTAAGTATAGAATGAGAGAATTAAGAGGGATGAAGGGAAATGAGAAGAGAGAACATGCGACTTAGAACATTTTTCATATTTCTTCTGGTAACACCTCCATTAGACTTCAGGACAAAAGTATGTGTATCTTGGTCATGGAGACTTTGATTTTGATTCTGCGAAAGGCATGGAAAAGATAATATTGAGGGATATGCAATGAACATATAATAGTTCAAAAATATTCATCTCCCAATGTCATTTCTTTTTTATTCCTGGGGCGGGAATATATAGGTGACCAAATTTTGGTCAACAATTGGCTCCAACTGTGGGACAGTGACCCCCTGTGGGTTGCTAAGAGCACCAAAATCTCAAGACCGGTTACATTCTCCATTGGGATATGGAGTCACCTTCAAATTAAAATCTTGCAATTCTTCTTATTTCATAGAGTTATCTTCAAACTTCAATATAAAAATTGCCTTACTATGCAAAACTTAACTGAAGAACCAAAATATGTACATACATGATATACCTACCCTAAATTACTTGAAATAAAATGGAACCTTAAGTGTAGGTAGATTTCCAATTGATCCATTCGATCATCCTATTGACTTGTGAAATGGGCTCCAACAGTAAGAGAAATATGGGGGTTTCCACCAATAAATCAGGAGCATGAAAATCATGAACATGCCCAAAATGTACCACAATGGGATCGAGCAATGTGTGTAGAAGACTTGTTTTCATTGGCAGGATGACAATACTTTCGAACCAATATTCAATATAATCTAATATTTGATGCCCCATAGTGCTTCTATCTTAAATCAAATGAGAAATTTATTTCTTGAAAACATTCTCTTTTTCTTCTTTTTTCCACATTCAAAATTATTGTTTCATTGGCTATGTCTTGGCAATGTTCTTCTTCTATGCAATGGCTATCTTCTTTATTCTCAAAATGTTTTCTTCCGCCAATTCTTCTTGTTGCAAGTTCTCTTGTGATGTTTCATCATCTATTACAAGCATGAAATCTTCTTGTACATTTGGTGGAGGCTTCTCAATTTCATCCTCAAATTTGTTGCTTGAACTATATTCATATGGAGTATATAGGAGGCTGAAATTTTTTTCTTGTAATTTGGAAGTTTCATCTTCGTCTTCAGCAACATGAATTGAATTAAGAATTTCATCCACTTTTTTATTAGATTCTTATTCAAAATTAGGAATTTCGTTATTTTTCTTTCATATGGGAGAGGATGGGTGGGAAGCAACATTTAAAATATCAACAAAAACATATGAATGCACCTTTGGGATGAAATTTTCTGCAAACAAAGCTTCTAACACATCCCATCTATTAATGGCGTTAGGCATTAATGAACTATACCATTCAAGAGAATCCTCTCATAGAGTATGTAGGAATAATATACATGTAACATTGTCTTCAGTGAGGTTGAAATCATAACATGTACCTTTAAAATTAATCGAGTGTTGCTCGGCATCTTCTAAATCATCCCCAAAGAATGTAGAAAAAAATTCAATAGGAATATTGGGCATTTGAAAGTCTACTTCTGGTAGATTTAAAGGGGAATTATTAAATCATCTCCTTCTTTGAGTATTTATCCCTTTTGATGAGTCTTTCAAATCCATTGATGGGCTTGATGAAGAATATAAAGAAGCATTATGACATGAATGAAACCCTTAATTTTGAATTTTTCCAGGGAGTTCATTCTCTCAAATCTTTGGTGCTTCTCTTTTCTTTTTTATATTACAAAATAGGTGAGCCATGCTTACAATAAGAAACAATTTTCTTGAATATTCTTCTCAAAACTTTGAGCCATGGCAATTTATGGTTCCTCAAATATGTTGAAAATAAATCGTCCACATTATGGTCACCAAAAATGTTGACTCTTGAATCCATTATGATCGAAATGGAAACCTCACGAGGAAATTAGTCCTCTTCGTTTTTAGAGAGGTGGTACTCCTCTTGGACTAAAATATATATCTATAATATCTTGGATTAGGAGAGTGTTAGGAAGAAAAACCTAAATCTTTATTTCTTGAGATTATGAAATAAAATGGTTCTTCAATAACCTTAGTACAATATTTATGTGAAACAAAAGGAAAAATTGAAGGAGGGATTCAACATCAAAATTAAATTGTGATGAACATTACGCACAATATTCTTAACAATATTTAAATACGTTGATATATTATTCATAGGAGAGAATGATTTGATCATCTCAAATAATTTTAACAGAGTACTGCAATCAATATCAAAAGAGAATTTGATAGGTTAGCCACAAATACTTTATATTTTGAAAATAGGGTTACAAAGCACAATGGAGATCAACCTCGAAACAATTCTTTATGGAGTTTTATTTATGAAAGATGTTCTTCATCACAAAATATTTGAAATCCATATAAGTGGATTCAAATACTCCATGATCATATAAGAAAATATCTTAGAAGAATATAAGAAGAACACTCAACAACTCAACCTTGTGCCCAATTCTGAGATTCGAGCATAAAACTATGAGAAGTGGTGTAGAGGAATATATATAAAAAAAATGGAGAAGATGGATATTTATTTCTTTTGATCAGAAGATTGATTGTGTATCTTTGGATGTACCTACTTATTCCTTTGATATTTTTCCCTTCCCCTTTGACAATACTGATTCTTGGACCTCTTGATGAAGCCTCTCTTCTCTTTTTAAGAAGAGATTTTCTAACTACCTGAGCATTTAGGGTTTTCTTCCTCTCTTGAAATTCTCGTACAAGTTTCTTCTTGAAAAATTACCTTTAATTAATGACTCATTAATTCTCATGAATGAATTCAAATCATTAATACAAGTACAAGGAAAGTGGGTCCCTCTCCAATTTTAATAAAAGTTTTTAATTAAACTTTTTTTTTTTTAATTTAATTAATTCTCCACTAAACGAGGACGACTATAATTTAATTTTATGGAAGTGAAAACCAGACTTTTATCCATGTAAACCACTTCTTATGTTCTCTTCATCATCTTAACTTTCAAATGATATAAAAATTTCCCAAATCCATCGCTCGGATCTCAAGATATGAGATCATGAAGTTGGGTTGTCACATAGACCCATTAAAAATGCATCTGACTGATATTTTAATTTACGAGACAATTGTATCAACTTTAATCACTTGAAACCTATACCACCATATTCTACGCTGAAATAAATTTCCAACAATATAAAATTTATGCGACTCTGACTCCCGAATCTCAAGTTATGGCCTCTGCAAGATCAACACTCAGCCACCGTCGATCAAAAGTGATGGGCAAATGCGGGCCCTTGGATGAATTTCATGCTTCCATTAAAATTAGACTTTTTGGTTTGAAAGTCTATCCCACATACATTGGTATATTACATTATTTCAGATATTGTTGGGCCCGAGAGATGATCAATTTTATGATAGTTATTGGACACTTTTGTCGAATGTACATATGTGCTTTTCATGTTTTGTAGGAGCTTTTTGAAGAATTTTATGCTAAAACGATATGATCTACACCAAGTACATATGATTCATGTTTGATGTCAATATTGAGTATAATTCATCACGTTTTATGTTCCCAAAGATCTAATTCATGTTTTTTTGGTGTTACAGGGAAAAAACGTATCACAGTTTTTCTTCCAACACTCAGTCTGACACTCCTTTCAGCACTCCTACTGGTACCCGGTCCGACACTCCGTCCAACACTATGTCTTGCACAAAAACGGTGGGTGATTTGGTTGTTATCGTATTGGTGGCCAGTGGTGGGAGAATTAGGAACATGGGTTTTTATCGTGCTTGCCCCCTCCAGCTACTGAACTCCCAACAACTTAGTTTTGGTTGTTAAACAGGGCGATTATTGGCCCACTCCATTTCAGCAGTTGGGGCATCATTTAATGTACATTGTCAAATTTAGAAGTGGTTCGACCCTCCTGTGGTCGACCACTTGGTATGTAAACATTATAAATACCATCGTGATGGTCACATAATTGTTCAAGCAATAGAAGAACCAGTGTGATAGGGACAAACACGATTTTACTCTGTTTTTCCATTTTTCATTGCCAGATTATATAAAAACTGTGTTTTTGAGTTTTCATGGTGAAATCGAATTGTTGAGTTCATGGTTTGCTCTTAGGAAGTGACCACGACTTGCTAGGGGGGCCACTAGCAGTCTAGTAACTATTCTTTAAGTTGTTTATGCATTTCATAGTTTAGTTGTCTCGTTTTTTTTCCTGTACATGCATTATTATTTTGTTAATTAATTTGTTGTTGTAGTTTAATTGTCTTAACTCTCTTTTGTAGGTTAGTATGAAGGCTTGTGTTAGCATGCGTTGATCTTGTAGTTAGGAACAAATTTGCAAATTCATAGACTAACCCCGTGTGTAATTAGATGTTACATTATGTTTTATTTTATGCTGTTAGAATTAAATTTAAAACAAAATTTAAAACAGAGTAGAACAAAGTTTTAATTTGAGTTTTCCTTAACAAGGATTTGATGGATGGATAGGATTAATATCAGTTTTTAATTATAGATTGTTTATTTCATTTTTATGTAGATCTTTCTTAATTAGTTGTTGGTTAATGTATTTGGTAGTTCACTTTTTAATGTCATGCTTTAATTTCTGTTCTTAAGCATTTTCTTTATTGCAGTTTGATTTGTTAGAATAAATATAGCATAGTTTAATTTTATGTAATTTCCTTCCTAGAATTAGATTGCAATTATATTTCTTAGTTAATGATTGAATTTAATTATGAAGTTTGTTTACATAGCATAGAAGTATAATTATGATCTCGTTATATTGTTGATGGTTAATAAATGAACATGCAGGGTAATTAGCATTGTTTTTGTAATGGATAAATTCTCATTGGATTGTTTAATCCATACCTTTCACTTTGCTATTGAGATCAATGTTGAGATTATACCGCTTGAATTATCCTTTGTTGTCAAGTACCATCAAGATATCATACAAAACCGAAGACATTCACACAACCACCAACGCTATGTTTGAGTTGTCATAGGTTAGAAGATATAGTTTCTTTCTTTTGTAGATCAAAAGATATAGTTTCCTGCTTTCGTAGATCAAAAGATATAGTTTCTTACTTTCGTAGATAGTTTTATTGTTGTTGTAGCGTAGCTAGTCTTTTTCTTTGATAGATTAAAGAGCAATTTTTCTTATCATGGATTAGAGGTTAGTTGTTAGTTCTTATTGCTTTCAATTAAATAGATTTCCTTTTATGAATTAGAAATAGTTTTGAAGTTTGAATTAAGAATATAGTCCACTTGCCTCTTAGGCTAGATAGTTGTTCAATGAGAAGTTTTAATTAGATTACTTGCAGTAGAAGTTATCTTAGAGTAGTTAGTTGTTTATTTTCTTTAATAGGTTAGCTAGTTGTTTTGCTTACTTGTTTACTTGCTTTAATAGGTTAGCTAGTTGTTTTGCTTACTTGTTTACTTGCTTTAATAGAATAGTTGTTGGCTTGTTTATTTACTTGCTTTCATAGGGTAGTTGCTCATTGAATTTAGGTTGGCAAGTTAAAGTAGTTTTATTTTGTTATTTTCTTATTGTTATGCTTAATAGTTGCTTTTTGTTATGAACTAGTTTGTTTTACATAGGATTTTTACTTTCTTTCTTAGAACTATCCATCGATCCTTGGTCCAAAAGTACTTAGGTTACATAGTTTAAAGTTGCTTAGTAGGGTTTTCTCATTAGATAGCTTTGCTTGAGTATATTATCCTTAGATAGCCACTTCCTTAGTTAGACTATACTACTACCAACCCTTCTACCTTTGACATATATTTTGATACAACTCTAAGTTTACTTACCCCGGGTTGACAATTTAATTGAGGGTTTTTAGTGTGTTTTTAGTGCATATATAACACCCATCAGATATATAAAACTAAGTGTTTGATATACTTAGCAAGAAACACAAGAAGATAAGGAACTATGGAGCTTGGAGGATTTCGACCCTTAGAAAATTGTTGAATATAATAATAATTTTGTATGCCTAGTCAACCACCAATATACTCAGTCAACAATGATGAGTCACCCAATCAAATTTTTCCACGTGTCATCACTGAGTAGGCTAACAATCCACCCATAAGAACCTGCCATATGTCATCCAATAAAATCACGCCATGTGTCACCTTTTGTATGTTGCCACATGTCTTCATTAATTAGTTTTCATGTGGCACCATCCATTAACTGTCGTGTGGATGTATCTCATTAGTTAATAAATTGCCATGTGTCACTTGGAGATGTTCCTCATAGAACTTAGGATAGGAAAAGTATTATTAAAATAATATGGTGGGTTCACGGGTTACATGAATGCAGAGGTAGGTGAGGAAGTCACCCATGGTAATACATAGTAAAAAATGAGTGTGAAAAATTCTAAGTGTAGGTGAAGTGGAGAGGAGAGGTAAATAGTAGTAAAAATAAGTTGTAAAATATTCTAAGTCTTGGGAATCGGTCGGACGGAATCATATGACATGAAATAAACATCAACAACCCTCACCAACCCCTGAACTTGCAGTAACTCATATATTTGGCTAAGTGTTGGAGAAGTTACATAGTAGAGAGAGGTAAAAAGAGGCTGGTGCATTATGAAGGTGGCAGAAGTCAAAGTGGATTGTGGGGGTAGCACATACTCTTAAGAAATATCACCAACCCATGAACATGTGGTAAGCCATATTAATAAAACTAAGTCTGGAAAGTATATAATGGGTCATGTGAAATATGGAAAATATGAAAAATGAAAAGAAATATATGGGAAATAAAGGAATTATGTGAAATTTGGGAAAGGAAAGAGGGAAAAGGAAAGAAAGGAAAAATGGGATAAAGAAATATGGAAAGAAAAATAAAAATAAATGGGAAAATAAAGGAAAAGGGAAATGAATGTGAACGTGGAAAGGAATAAAGAAAAATGGTTAAGTGTGGAAAATGGTAAGGGGAATATGAAAGTAATGAGACAATGGGAAAAAAGACTAAGTATAGAATGAGATAATGAATAGGGGTGAATGGAAAGGAGAGGATAGAACATGTGACTTAGAACATTTTTCATATTTCTTCTCTTAACACCTCCATTAGACTTCGAGATAGAAGTATGTGTATATTGGTCATGGAGACTCTGATTTTGGCTATGCGAAAGAAATGGAGAAGCTGATACCAAGGGATATGAAATGAACATATAATAGTTCAAAAATATTCATCTTCCAATATCTTTTATTTTTGTTATTCGAGGAGCAGGAATATATAGGTGACCAAATTTTGGTCAACAAGAACCATTCAAGAAAAAATGTGGGAGGGACCTTAACTTTGATCGAACTCTTTCATCGTCTCCATTCTCAAATGTGATCCGAGATATGGTCAGATTTTTTTTTTTTGAAGTTGGCCAACAACTCGGTGCCGGCATTGTTTCTTACTGGCAACTAGAAATGGTTTAAGAAGACCATATCCAGGTCATTAAAGTAAGCATACTTAAAGTTTTTAAGCTCGATATACCATTTCATGGCACCCCCTATAAGAGTGCATTAAAACAAGTTCAACTAAATGAAATCATCCTTTAACGAGTTGGATGATAACCATAAATGAAATTCTATAACATGAACACCTGGATCCTCGCCAGGATTTCCTTTGAACTTAGGGATGTTCAAGGAAAACTTAGCCGACCTAGGGGGGCAACCTAGATCATGAAATATTGGGTCGTTCAACAATATTAACAAGTTTGGAAAATTCAAAGTTGTTAGGAAAGGTAGTCTTGGTTGTGGTGGATTCAAATGAAAAGAGAGGCCTGGATTTTGGATGGCACCAGGTTTCCAGGAAAAGTTTGGCTGTTGGTTAGGTTTTTTTTAGAAACCATGGTGGCCTTGTCCAATAAAAGGAGATTGCATTTGATTCTCCATCGCTGATTAGTTCCCGTAGTTGGATGAAATTCCTTGTGTATCTATTTCTCCCTGCATAGTATTCCAAGGACCTTCATTGGGGATGCCCCAAACTGACCCTCTTGGAATAGGTATTGAACCCTTCCTAAGGTTCCACTAAGTGTGGAAGGGGTTTCCCACAATCAGCATCCTTTGCAAAGGAAATGAACCTTGCGAGGGATTTCCAAGACCTTGTGAGGAGTAAACTCCCGCCATCGCTCCCTATGAAGGAATGAAACCTTGCATAGGGTTTGGTTGATCAAAAACGGGGTTTCCCCCTATAGAGAAAGAGGATGATGAGAAATAATTATTTCCAAATGAATCGATCAAAGAAAAATTCTTAGATCCTATTGGATTCATGTAGGACTGAGGTCCATGACTCCCCCCACAGAATAAACTAGATTTGGTGTTAGGCCCGATAAACTATTGGAAAGAACCTCCAAGCAAAGGGGATGGAGGAGGGTTATGACCCCCATCGTAAGGGATAGCATTGAATGGGGAGGTGGTGTTCATGAAAGATCCTTATAAGGGATCATTAGATATCCCTGACCCCAGAACAATAGTCTGTAGAGTAGAGTAGTTTAGTACCGAACTAGAATCAAAACTTGACATCCCATATGAAAAGGGAGCACCAGACACGTTGTGGATAGAAGGAACAATGGTCATAGTCATTCAAGGGATTGTGCCATTGGCCGAAGTAGTGGGTGTTTGGAAAGCCATAGTCCTGATAGGTAGATGTGGGGGAGGAGGCACGACACCCCCCCGATGAAAGCTGAGATAGGAGTATGAGGACTCCTAGTACAAGTAGAACTAGTTTCTTCCATCATCGCTTGTCTAACAAAATGACGTTCATGTGAAGTCACCTCAGGCGAGACTGTCTGAATAAGAAGCAACGTCGATAAGTGCGTGATCAAATAGTTTGATAAAAGTTTATTTTTGAGTTTTGTTTTTACCCTAACTGAAAAATCCAAATAAAACCAAAATCTCCCACTAAGACCCTAGAGAGACTCCCTAGTGGAGTCGCCAAATATGCTATGGGGAAAATCCCCCTATATTGGGTCTTAGGTAAAGACATAGTGCTAACTCCCTTAAAATATTTTTCTAACCTTAAGCTACCCCAAAACCATCTAAATAAAGTGACTAGACAGAGGAAAGAGGGTTAATGAGTGCACCTTTATTCTTTTCGGTTGGTGTAGACCTCTTTCATTTGTTTTTTCCTCCTAGATCACGGATCTCCTCCCAAATATGACCTACAAAAGATTAGAAATACACTGAAACACATATGCAATCTCTACTGATTAGTTTCAAATATTATACATAGATATAAATGCATAAATCAACAAAATCATACAAACATAAGATTTCATGGCAAGGATGAACTCTTTTATTCAATTTCAAGACAAATAGGATCACAAACTTTGTTGGAAATCGCTCCATGAACTATGTCTAGGATCCTCTTTCATGGCTCCAAGTGCATCAATCCCACATTATCTTCTTGCAACCAACTTATCACCAAGGGATGGAGGAAGGTTTTCATAAGGAGAAAGGCTGGAGGGAAAGGATGAGGCTAAAACTCAGAATGGGATGCAAATCTTGGGCTAAGAAAGGGAAGGGATTTTGGCAGAGTTTTCTTATTCTCTTCATTATTTTCATAAATGACACTCCAAGACATATTTTTATATGAGAAAAATATGGTTATTCAGTTTGGGGATGGGCTACAAGGGGTAAAATGGTTAGGAAACCCTCCATATCCCATAAACGTCATTGATTTCCATGCAATTTTATATTTTTTGGAAATTTTGGAGGTAAATGCGGGTTTTCTAGCATGAAACATGCCTGTGTACATGAGCTAACTAGCATGTAACACACATGTGTTTGTGGACTATTAGTTCAGGAGGGCACATACACTCTCTAAAAAATGGTTTTTTAAGAGGAAGCCTCAACAATATTTTGACCAAGTATGCAAAAGGGAGGGACAATGTCTTGTATGCACAGATAAGGAATTTTGGAATATAACACCAAGGTGTAATGTCCCCTCCCAATTGATCAAGACAGAGGATGACTCAATAGCATATACGACTCCCATAGTCTATAGTAAAAAAGAACAAGAAAGTCAAGGAGGTTTAATTGGTGTCACTAGGTTAAAAGAATGGAAAATCCTAAAGAGACATTAAATAAAAGTAAATAATTATATTTAAATGAAATTGGAGGGAAAATAAAGTGAGGGTTTTATTTGGTCAACAAAGGGGAAGTATATAGAAGGCCCAAAGGAAGAATAAATAGAGGGGTAACCCTTTTCTTTGGAATTATGATTTGATATCTTGTTGATGTGCTCTTTGAGTCAAGTTTTCATTAGGGTTTGGAAAAACCCTTCCATTTAAGTTTAGTTTCAGTTGTGAAATATCCACCCTAGCTATACAAGGAGGAGGATCCATCTGAGATCATCAATTGAGTTCATTGTGGAATTTATATTCATCTTGGAGAGAAGTTTTGAAGGTTTATCGGTTTATGCATGGGATTTGTGACATTTTCCAGAGAAGGTCGATCGTAGAGTCTGCAGGTGTCAGGAGGGTTTTGGTGAAATAGTGAAAGGCGTCACCCCCATGGGTTGAGCACAAGGTGCCTCATGATTCCATGGTTTTCCAACCTCATCTTGTGAGGCCCTCTTCAATTTGAGATTGCAGGCTAGAATTGGGTGTAGGGAGATGTATTGTTGCAGTGAGTATTTAGAAGTAGGTCGAGACGACATGAGAGAAGTTTGATAGTTAGAATATCATACATCACAGCCTGAGGATGCTTTGGCATCATCACTGGGTTTCTTGATTTGTTCTCTATTAGTAGATATTGTAGCTTCTTAAAACCAATAGATTTTTTGTGTTCATGAGGGTTTATACAACTATTGTTACAACCATTAGTGATATTTTTATTGTTGTGATTTATGTTCTCAAACCATAATAATATTACATGGTCATGTTCTCAATTATATTTGTAATAGGTGCATGTGATATGTTTAACTATCTATGAGCCCTATACAAACTGTTTGTAAATTTCCATCAACTCTAAGGCAAAGTGTTTGAAAGAATTTACACTAATAAAATAAACACTTGGACCAGAAACATATTATTTCTAGTTGGGTACATTACATTGGTATTCGAGCTGGTGATATTTCTAGCATGTTATTGTGTTGATTCCTAGGAATAAAGGGTGTGGAGGAATTATTTTAAATTCACTATAAATATAAGTAGAATCAAACCAAACAAAGTCATAACCAAAAGGGAACACGGATGATAACCTAGGGATCACAGGTGACCCTATGCTCAGACTACTAAATCATTTGAACAAGGGCCAGAAGAATGCCAACTAGAACTAGGAAGAAACCACTCAGAGACACAATGACATTATTAGAACCCAACAACAGACCCTTGTGGTACTCATACAACTAGTAGGATAGAAAGGGAAAATGGGACCAAATGGAAGTCAGGAAAGAGCTCATCCAGAGGGTAGAAATACCCATATTTCAGCACAAAGTGACTTACATACAGGGAGTAAGAGGACACCTAGACCATTATCACCCCCATTACTTTTGGAACAATGTATAGGAGCATAGCTCCAAGTGGATCTGGTTGAAGTGATCTCTAACTACCACAGAGAGTACCACGCACTAGTAGAGGAGTCGATCTAGGAGGAAATTTATTACATAGACTTCTGTAAGCTAAGGATGAGGAACATACTCAGGGGAGCATTGAACCAAAATAATTATGATCTTATTGTTGGATTACTGAGATGGGGGGTGAATCAGTAATAGAGAAATTCAATCCTTTTTAACCATAATATGCAAGTGTTATATAAATGTAGCATTATCATCCAATAGTTGCAAAGTTAATAAACAATTAACAAATGAGAAATCATACACATACACAATACACTAGTGTTTTTACGTGGAAACCCAAAGCGGGAGAAAACCACATAATGTTTTTTATTATATGTTGTTAAGAATTACATTCATTGGAAGCATCAACTTCCTTTGTTTTCCAGCTACAAATGGAAGGAGGCTCAAACACCCTAGTTTCTCAGGATACAACCTATGGAAAGATCCAACTCCCCAATTCTTAGGCTACAACCAGAAGGAGGCTACAACCCCCTATGCTCCTTGGCTACAACCGGAAGGTGGATATAACCACTTGTCCTTTCCCTGTCCAATCGCCCTGACGTATACGTAGAATTATGGAACCACTGTAACACTATCACTGTGAGATATACTATTGTAAACCTATACTAATTAACTTGTACCAATAACCTGAACCATGCATAAACCATGCATCAACCTGTCCCTCAAACTGTAATCAACTTGTACCATAAACAAGTTCACCAACCATGCACCAAACTATACCTCAACCTATACCATGAACAAGTGCATCAACCATGCACCAAACCTGTACAAATAGCTTGTCACAACAAATTTTCCAAACAACCTATCACAACAACCTATTTCATCTATCTTATCAATCAAATCAGATCTACTCACCAAGATCAATCACCAAGACAAATCTCAAAGATGTGCATCAACCAACCATAACACAACAACTCATAATCATCACCAAGATCAATATGTTCTTCTAATAATATACCAATACAAGTATGTTACATCATCCATAAACCATGTGCCAACAATACTACTAACAAGTGCCTCCAACCATGTACCAAGTATGTACCAATCATGTATCAACTACTCATCGACTATGACTCATCAAGATTTACCAACATCATCAACTATACACCTCATGTATCTGCCAACTCATCAACTACTTGTCTCAACCATGTACCCAACATGTACCTCAACCAAAATCCCTCATCAATTTCATCATCCAAATATGATTTGTAACTCTATAATATACCTAGTGTATAAGATCACATACTTGCAAACCTTACTTAACTTTAACAACAAGAGACTATCATTTTCATCAAACTTTACTTTAGTCTCACATGACTAATTTTGGATTAGTAAAAAACCCTAACTTGCAATAATCATAACTATGTACCTGTAATGAATAAGATCTGAAAATGGTACACAATGTTCTTCAGGGTATTTTATGTAATTCCTCCATACTTCACTACTTGAAACCTCTCATAAAAGGAGTTATAGGAAAAATGACATACCTTGTTGAATTCTAGCTTATTCTAGAGAGAAAACTTGTAGAGCATGCCCCACACTGAATATTTGTTTTATAGATATGAAAATTGTACATAGAATAAGAAATATTGTACTCTAACCAACACATTTTTTTCTTAATTAATTTGGGTATGTTATGAAGAAGTTATGACATTTTTACCTGAAACCCCTGTTTTAGACTAGTTTCAGGACTAGCCACAAACCCTATTTTCCACGGAGTGTAACTCAAAAATTACAATGACCCACAAGATGAAATTTGTACCACAACTACTTGGATATGATTCCTCAATGGAATCCCAATTTCACAGTCTGAATCATTCTAGAAAAAAACTTATTGTGAAAATGGTGAGATGACCTGTAAATAACATACCTTAGAAAGCATCATCAAAAGAATTTATCCTCCCTTTAATTTCATCCTTCTTTACTTCACCTTCCCTATTAAATTCGACTTATATATCCTTTGGTTACCTTAGTCACCTGTAGATGTTCAATATGCTCAAGTTTTATTAAAATGAGAGAGCCTTGCTTCTTATTTATACTTTCATGTAGCTTCCTCAAGGGGTTACCTTTTAACCATCTTAACCCACTTTCCTTATTTTATGGTTAACCCACTTCTAACCACTTGTAACTTAGTAATTTCTCCATTAAATTTATTATTTAAATAATTTCTTTTGTATTTACTTTGACTTATCGTACACTCATCACTTCACTTTATTATTTACCTTCTAAAATCTCTTAAACTACTTTGACTACTTTGACCTTTTGGGGCTTCTAGATGACTCATGAGGGTTTTCCAACTTCACGTGGCCATAAATCTATAATCATGAAGAGTTATGTGACGTTACACATACCACCAGAAATGGAATAAAATTTAATATCCATCTAGAATAGTCTTACCTGCAAATCTATCAAAACTCATACCATTATCCATCAAGCAAACTTGGGTCCATTATGCAAACCTAGGTTTTCCAAATTCACATGGCCATAACTCTCTAATCGTGAGGAGTTATGTGAATTTCCACATACCACCGAAAATGGAATGACATGTACTATCCATATATAATATTCGTACCTTAAAATATATTAAAACTAATACTATTATAAATGAAACAACCTTTGGTCCATTACCCAAACCTTTGTGCTACCAGAATTCGCTACCTTACTTTATCCAAGGGTTGACATCAATATATAATATCACTCTCCAATGGTTGACATCAATGACAACCAACAATCCATACCAATTTTCCATCAACCTAAGACAACTGTCTGATAATCTCCCCCTTTGGCATTGATGGACACACCAACATTGATGGCAACACTTATTCATGATAAAATTCATCCTTATACTCCTCATCAATGTTTCTATCTCCCCCCCTTTGATATCAATGGAAAAGGGTATCTCCCTTTGGGGATGCTCCCCCTGAATGAACTCTCCTTGGGGATGTTCCCCCTGTCTACATGCCTTTTATTTTTCTTTGTGTTTATAAGCCTCGGATTACTCTCTCTCTCTTCATATGAATAATATATCCCCCTTTGACAAAACCCTTTGACAAAGGGTATCACTCTGAAGTCATATTCCTCATTCTTCCCTTGTGACAATAACTCCCCTTGGAAAAATATATTTATTCTCTCTCTCTAAGCATCTGATAAATCTCTCCCCCTTTGTCATCAATGGAAAAGGTATCTTTCCATCTAGGGTTTCTCCCCCTAACTGAATTATTCTTGGGGAAAATCCCCATGAATGAAATCTTCCTAAAATTGATCCCCCAACCTAAATTATCTTCTATATGGTGTTTCCTTGTGTAAATCTATGACATATAAGATAAGAATTCAAAAGCATTCATTTTGGAGTAGAAATTACTCTGAGTCTTTGGAGAAAATACTCAAAGGCTTCCCTTGGAAGTGGTTTTGTAAAGATGTCTGCAACTTGTTCTTTTGTGCCCACATATTCAACTCTGATGTTCTTCTCTGCAACTTGTTCCCGTAGAAAGTGATACTTTATTGGAATGTGCTTCTTCTTGGAGTGCATCATCGGGTTCTTTGAGATATTGATGGCGCTTTTATTATCACAATAGATTGGAATGGGCTCATCATACTCAACCTGTATATCTGTCAACGTTTGTTTCATCCATAGAACCTGAGTACAACATCATGTTGCTACAATATACTCTGTTGCAGTTTTAGATAAAGATACTGATGATTGTTTCTTTCTTATGTAAAATACTAAACACTCACCTAAGTAGAATGTTGCCCCAGTGGTGCTTTTTCAGTCATCAATGCAACCTTCCCAATCTGCATCTGTGTAGGAAATAAGTGATAGATCCTTTCATTTTGGATACCATAATACAAGCTCTTATGTTCCTTTGAGATCTATAAAAGTCCTCTTTACTACTAAGACATGAGATTCCTTTGGTGTTGCTTGAAACCGTGCCACCTGTCCAACTTCCTTCATTACATATGGTCTAGTTGTTGTCACATATAGTAAGCTACCAATCGTTGACCTATATTTCTTATGGTCTTTAGACTTTGAATCATCATCTTTTCTCAACTTGCAATTGGTTTTCATAGGAGTGTTAATTGGTTTGCAATCTTCCATTCCGAACCTCTTTAGCATTCCTTTGATATACTTAGTTTGACAAATAAAAATTCCTTGGTTTCTTTGACATAATTGAAGATCCATAAAGAAGGATAGTTCTCCAAGTAATGAAATTTCAAATTCATTATTCATATCCTTTGCAAATTTTTGGCTTAACATGTCATTAGTACTTCCAAAAACAATATCATCAACATAAATTTCAATTAATAAAATACCACCATGAGTTACCTTGATGTAGAGGTTGTTTTCAGCGCTTCCTTTCCATAGTTCGTAGGGAGTTTTTTCATTGTTGTTTTTGAGCATTACTCTATTTTGAATGTGAAATTTTGTATGCACTTCATGTGTCCAAAAAATATCTGTCAATTTGGAATCCATTAGAATTGTTCGAGCCATTTCCTATTTAGTTATCATCCATGATGATAATTTTCCTTTGTCTCTGAACCACTCTTTGAACCAATCTATGAATCCATGCTCTCGTCCATACTGTCCAAGACTCTACTTGCCCAATTGTCCATACTTCTGACCCATCTATCACTATACTATCATGAAGTATTGATTAATCCATCAAATTGTACTTCTGCTAACTAACTTCTCTGGATCTGTCTTCTCAAACTCTGCAAGCTACTCAAATGATGGTTCTTTGGTCTGTCACAACTATCACATAGAATTCCCCTGTCTAATATTCATATTACCTGGGAGTCTCTAATTCGGATGGCTCGGAAAAATTCCTTCTCTGATGTGTATTCATCATCATCTTCATTGGTAGATTCATCATCTCTCTGAGCTCTGAATTATTTCTTTTTGTCTATGGATTCAACTTTCACTACAATGCCTGAAAGTACAATCTCTTGAACTTGTTCCTGATTTACATGTCCTTTTCTTTCAGTTATTTTCCAAACCTTTATGTATCTGACATCTTTATTTTTCTCTGTAGAATTTTCTTCATCTCGTTTTATTACCAATCTTGTGATCTCTGGGACCTGGTCTTTGTTCACCTGTTCTTCATGGTTTCTTATCCATGCTTTCTTGTATATGATATCAATGTTCTCTTTCATGGAAGTATCGATCATTCTTCTACAATAACTAGCTATGTGTCCATAGTTATGACATTTGTAACATTCAATGTTACGTGGGGCAACATATGTAGTTATTTCTTGAACATTTCTTTTATAATCACTACAATCTGCAACCTTATGTCCAAAATTAGTATAATAAAAACAATGATCATAAAATAAATTTGCATACATGGGAGTGAATGATCTTCTTTGTGGTGTAGTCCTTCTAAATTTCTGCCTTGACTGATCATGCTCATGATTGAAGCTTATTTGTGGCTTGAACATGAATGGTATTCTTGAAGATGTATCTTCAATAGTTTTCTTAAATTCTGGCTGACCATGATTCCTTCCTTTGAGTACTTTTGCATAACTCTTTCTATTTTCTTCATTCTTCTTTTATAGAAACATTGAGTGCTTCTCTTCATTCTCTATAACTGATGTGGATGTTTTTGTCTCTTCAACGTTCTTTTTGTGCTTGATGATTTTACTTCTCAATGTGAAAACTTCTTCATCAATATTCTCAAACTCTTCTTATTTCTTCATTATCTAAGACTTCATGACTTCTTCTGTTCTTTTCGCTTCTTCAAGCTAAATTTTTAATGTGATTACTTCTTCTTCAATTCCTTTCTCTTCTTCACCAAACTCTGCCTCAAGATGGTTTAGATCGTTAGTTATTTCCTTAAGATGATATACCAATATCTTCTCTCTCATTTCTTCTTCTTCCTTATGTGCTTCTATGTTGCCTTCCAAATACTTCTTTTGATATTCAATATTTTCTTCGATCTTCCTGGCTTCTTTTAGTTGAGTTATTAATTTCTTGATGACCTATTGGGCTTCTTCAAAAATGTGAACACTTTCCTTTTGTTTCATCAATTCTTTCTTGAGTGACTTGTTTTCTTCTCTTAGTTCATCTAAAGCACTAATCGATTCTCTAGTGATTATGTACAATTCATCTTCTGAATCTGTTTGACATGGTGAACATAATTCTTCTTGATCTGTATCTTCATCTTCTTTGGCATTTTTTGAATCTACGATGGGTGAAGAATATATGTCATGTAAATTATCCCAAAGTTCTTTGGCTTATGAACATTTACCAAACTTTTCTCTTACCAAATTAGGTAATCCTTCCCAGATGAAATCCATTGCTATTTTTTTATTCTTCTTCAATTCCTTCTTGTCTACAGTTTTTTCCAATTTTGAACTATCATATCCTGTAACAACTGATAGAAAAATATAATGTCCTTGTGCCTGTAAAAATACTTTCATCCTTATTCTCCACATATCATACTTAAAACCATTATGACCATTAAATATTGGTACTCCATTCTCAGAATAATCCATGATCTCCTTCCAGTGGTTAAATTGTTTCATGAAGGAACCGACTCTGAAACCAATTGTTGGATTACTAAGAGAGGGGGTGAATCCGTAATAAAACAATTCAATCCTTTTTAACCACAATATTCAAGTGTTATATCGATGTAGCATTATTATCCAATAGTTGCAGAGTAAATAAACAATGAAAAAATGAGTAATCATACACATACACAGTACACTAGTGTTTTTATGTGGAAACCTAAAGTGAGAGAAAACCACATAATTATTTTTCTTATATGTCTTTAATAATTACATTCATTGGAAGCACCAATTTCCTTTGTTTTCTAGTTACAACTGGAAGGATGCTCCATCCTCCTAGTTTCTCGGGCTATAACCTGAGGGAAGCTACAACTCCCCAATTCTTAGGGTACAATCAGAAGTGGATACAACCCCCTATGCTCTTCGGCTACAACTGGAAGGTGGCTATAACCACCTGTCCTTGCCCCGTCCAACTTCCCTAACGTATAAGTAAAATGATGGAAACATTGTCACACTATCACTGTGATATATACTATTGTAAACTTGTACCAATCAAACTGCACCAAACAACCTGTACTAATAACCTGAACCATGCATCAACTTGTACCTCAACCTGTACCATAAACAAATGCATCAACCATGCACCAATCTGTACCAAACAACCTGTAATCAACATGTACCATAAACAAGTGCATCAACCATGCACCAACTTGTACCTCAATCTGTACCATGAACACATGCATCAACCATGCATCAAACCTATACAAATAACCTGTCACAACAACCTGTCCAAACAACCTACCACAACAACCTATCTCATCAATATTATCAATCAAATCATATCTACTCACCAAGATCAATCACCAAAACAACTCTCAAATATGTTCATCAACCAACCATAACAAAACAACTTATAATCATCACCAAGATCAATATGTGCTTCTAATAATATATCAATACAAGTATGCTACATCATCCATAAACCATGTGTCAAAAATACTATTAACAAGCCCCTCCAACCATGTACCAAGTATGTAGCAATCATGTATCAACTAATCATCAATTATGACTCATCAAGATGTACCCAAATCATCAACTGTACACCTCATGTATCTGTTGACTCATCAACTACTTGTCTCAACCATGTACCCAACATGTACCTCAACCAAAATCCCTCATCATTTTCATCATCCAAATTTGATTTGTAACTTTGTACTAGACCTTGTGTATAAGATCACATACATGCAAACCTTCCTTAACTTTAACAACAAGAGACTAT